>VZRL01005186.1:362698-618647 GCA_013397895.1 Origma solitaria | reverse complement strand
CCTGCACCCTGCCTGCACCCAGCCCGGCGCCGCCTGCATCCAGCCTGGAGCCGATGCTTTCACCCTGCCTGCACCCACCCCAGAGCCGCCTGCACCCTGCCTGCACCCAGCCCGGAGCTGCTATGTCTTCCACAGTGGCCCTGCAGCCGTCGCTGCCCGCAGTCACCACGCTCTGGGCCTCACGGCCTGTAGCTGCTCGCCAAGTCTTCCCGTAGCCACAGGAGCCTGTTCCTGTTCCTGTTCCTGCTCCTGCTCTTGTTCCTGTTCGTCGCCCACGGCAAGCACACGCAGCCGCTGCTGTTTGGAAATCGCGCCCAGCTCGCCCCGGGGGCCGCGCAGACTCCGCGGCTCGCAGCGCACACGCTCCATGTGCCAAACTCTCGCCGACGGGCGCCCAGGGTACGGCGGTGGCGATCTGTGCGGTGTTCTCTTTCTGTCTCTCATTTTCACTCTTCGTTCCTTTTTCTGTCCCCCTTTGATAGGAACACTTACCCTTCTTTATCAATAAACAGTTTTTCAGGTATAATATTATGCATATGCGCTTCATTTTTTGTCCGAGAAATCTGTTAAAAAGAATCCTTCCCGGCTCCCCCTTTTTACAGTGGGTCGGGACAACTGGATTACTTGAAGTAGTACTTTTTCTTGCATCTCAGAAAAGATATAAGGTATCCAAAAATGGTGCAGAGAAATCAACTTCTCATGATTATGAGAATGAAACATTGTTTTATAATAAAAGATTAAAGTTATCATAGAATCATAGAATGATTTGCATTGGAAAGGACCTTAAAGATAATTTTGTTTCAACCCTCCTGAAAGGATCAGAGACCCCTTCCACTAGACGGGTCCCATTCAGCCTGGCCTTGAACACTTCCAGGGATGGGACACCCACATTTTTCTCTTCTCAGTGCTGCCCTCAGTCAATTTTCCAGCCTGTATTTCTGCTTGGGATTGCTCCAATGCAAATATAGAAATTTGCACTTGGCCTTGTCATGAGGTTTGCACAGACCCACCTCTCAAGCCTGTCAAGGTCCCTCTGGGTGGCATCGCTTCCCCCCAGGGTGTTGACTGCACCACACAGCCTGGTGTCATTGGCAAACTGGCTGAGCCTTTCCGTTCTGGGAAGAAAAGCGATGATAAATATTGGCAAAGTCATGAGGACAGTGGTTGAGGCAGTTGTTATTCATCAAATCCCCCTGTACTTGAACACACTCTCTGAAACTAGCAGGATGAGAGCTTGAGAGAGGTAAAAGGAAGTGCTTTATAGAGTGGTATGTGTTGCCACAGGTGGTCAAGGACATAAATAATTCTGAGCAGGTTCAAAAATTGATTAATCTAGTCCCTGGGCAACGAGTTGATAATTGGTCAGTGAAATCAGGGATGTAGTCCCTGCAATTCCTTCTGTGAATGTTGGGAGAAGATAAGAATTGTGGATGGCAGATAGTGGAAGGGCTTGTGTGTGATCCCTAAACAGTACCTCCTACTTTTGGAGTGAAAATATGGGCTATGTTAAAGTTTAGCGAGCTTCCACAGGATGATGATACTAGTGTGTCACCAAGGTTAACGTGGTGAGTCCAGGGAAAAGGTAATGAGGGATCACGGGAACCTGCATCACCTTACTCTCCACAATCAATGAAGAATAACAGTGGAAAAATATTTGAGGTAACTGTAACCATATAAATCTGGAGAGATTTTTATTTTAAAAAATCAGGTTAAATTTATGTTATAAAGACATACAAAAACAGCTGATCCATTCTCCTTTGTTTATATATTGGAAGAAAATAATGTGAAGCAGATGGTTTAGCTATAATATAATTTTACTACATATTTAATTGGTGGGAGAAAAATAGTCTTAATGAAAATTCCTTGTATTTCTACTTATCTTTCGTCTGGAGGGTATATTTCTATTCATTTTGAGAGAAAAATTCAGATTTGTTTTTAGGATAACTCCATCTGTCTTCTGAAGTCTCACCTATTCTAACATCAATAACTTAGAGATCTCTGTAATGTTTCTACTTTTTCTTCCTAATTATCTTCATATGAAACGCATGTCTCTTGTAGATTTCATTCCATCATCTCCTTACTTTCATTTAAAGTTTGGGTTCTCTTATGACTCATTAATTTTTAAAGCATTAAAACCATACATATAGATATATACACACACACATCTATAACAGATTTGTCTCTGTAATTTCTTCTAGCAGACTTCACAATAAATGAAATTCACATTTTAGGTGCTAAAAAGTACAACTGAATAGAAGGAATGGAGGCACTTTTTTGACATAACAGTGTGAAACAAATCCATTTTAATGTCAAAAAATCTAGTGTGCCTATGATGATTTTCTGCCTAGCTGCAGTCTGTTTCCAAAATGTCTTCACTTTATCTGGACAAATTTAATGAAGAAAGTGAAATTTTGAGTGAAGTCAGGCATGCCAAAAAAGCTGAAGAAATATATTTAACATGGCATCTTTTTTTCGATAAACTTACTAACATGACATCCTCTCTGGACCCACAAAATGAATCAGAGATTTAAAACAAGCAGCCTTGAAGAGATTTGTCTTGAAAAGTCTTTTTAATACCAGTGTAGAATTAGAACTTTATAAAAATACAAAAATGCAGTAAATTAACCCTGAAAAGGTAGTATACTGGGATTTTTTCCTGTGAGATACTTTGGCCATACTGGAAAAAAATCATAAGTTATATTTCACTGGAGAGGAAGTATTCCCAGACTAAACATATGAGAAAAAATGAATCAGGAGAAACACCTAATGAGAAGAAACACACAACACGCTTCTTTAGGTGGCATAATCAGCAAAAGAAAACGAGGGTAAAGAGGTGCCTGCTGCTGAGTGGGGCAGGGTGTCTGCTGTGACAGGACACAGAAAAGCTGAGGTACTGAACACTGCCTTTTCCTCAGTTTCTACAATAGGACTGGCATTTTCAGAAGTGTGAATCTTGTCCTTACATATGAATATCTGAAGGGAGGGTGTAAAGAAGACAGAGCCAGGCTCTAATTCTGTTCTGTCTCACCAGGCTGCAAGAGGGAATTGTCACAAACAGAATACACAAAATCCTGCTTAAACATGAAAGACAATTTTTTGGTGTGAGACTGTTAAAGTGACAGAATCTTGAACAGGTTGTCCAGGGAGGTGTGGAATCACCCTCCTTGGAAATACTTAAAAGTTTTCTGGACATGACCCTGACCAACCCATATTTGGTGCAGAGCATACTGCATTTGATTTTGGATACATGTAAGAATTGATTACCTCTACCTCCATGATTTGTTTCCCAGGTCCTGCTAATGCAGTAGGGGTGGTAAAAAAGGATCTCAAATTAATATTAATGACAGCTCAGATATTTACATTCAGCCATTTTGGGGACATGTTGGAGAAAATATGCTGTTATTCATTTTACTTTATGAGTTTTAAAAAGATTCAAGCTCTGAATCTTCTTTATTTTAGTTTCACTCAACTTTTCATCAATTTTGTGTCCCTACTGTGTAGTGCGCTAGGATCAATAGGCAATTTGGTAAGTCTTTGGTAATCTATTAATTATTTCATGCATACTGAAGGCATCTTACATACAGGAAAGGAAAGCCTATATCAGTATCTTGCAATGATATTCAGCCTATTAGGAAATCAATAACACAGATTTTGTGAAACAGGGTTCATCACAGAAGAAATAGCACAAAAATTACTTCCTAACAAAGCAAAAATCCAAACATGCATGGTGTGAATTATTAAGAAATAAGATTTTTTACATGTATTAGCAGAATTCCAAAATACATTTCCTCTCTCTCCAGCTTAAAAAGAGATTTCCTATTTTGATCATAGATTAAACAGGTACAAAAGATTTACTTGTACACCCAGAAAGTTTCCCGGTAGCCTTTACGATTAGGCCCACTATCCAGGGAGTATATTGTACTTGAAAATGGAGGGACAATCAAAGAATTAAGATTATCAGTAGAACATCTACATTTAATTCTTGTCTCTATTAAAGATTTTTTTCATAATGTAGAGGAAATGATTGTTCTGTGATACAATACCTCATCTCTAATCTTCGGAGGAAAGAATGTGTCTTGTCTGTAAAGTCTTTGAAGCAGAGCAGAGATTGTCTCCTTGAATGCATTTTCCAGCAAAAAGTACAATGGAACCTCTGATTTGTGTGAGGGCCTTTCAATGTTACTGTGATATGAATAAATAATAATTAGTAACAGATGTTTTGTCTACTTTCTTTATGAAGTATAAGTCCATGAAAAAAACACATTTTTCCCTGTAAGTTGAAAAGAACTCCAGAGGTCAAATTTTAGCTATTATTCTAATGAAAAATGAGATTCTCTTAAAACTGTTGATAAAGAGTATATTTTCATTAACTTCTGCTATTTTCTATAAGCTGTTTTAGAGTCATTGCTGTGATTTTAGAGTTTGAGAGCACAAAAATATTAAAAGACCCCACAGATTGCATTTTTTTCCTTTAGCAGTACTGTAAAGATGGCATCCGACCTTCCCCAGAGCTTTCAACTACCGTGTTGCTTTAATAAGTGAAAAAATAGCACGATTTATGAAAATTTAAGTGAGATATTTATGCTGGGAGAAATATCAATTAGAATCTATCAGACATCATTGTTGTCAGCAGCAATGTTTGGCAGAAAGTCAAACTAAGGTAGATTGCATTTATTTTTATGTTGACAATGTACTCTTATTTTAAGTAAGAAGAAAACTTAATTTGAGTTAATCCCAACAGTCTCACCTCATTATTCCTGTCTGCAGATGGAATCAAGAATAGGAAAAACCAAATTATTATCATGATGTTTTATTTACGGTTCAGTGACTTGAACGAAGGAAACTGCTGTCTCCAGTGGTATCACCTCTTACCTTGTTAAGATTTTATGTTCTCTTGAAATTTTCAGCTCATCAAAAGAAATAAAGGCAAAGGATTAAAATAAATTTATGTTCTGATACTTTCTAAGTTGCTTTATTATATATATGTTTCAGAGTTAGAAACAAACTTTAATGTATTTGACAATGAAATAGGATTGAATCTCAAGAGAAGGATTTTAGCAGAATTTATAAAGTAGTTCACGCGTTTGAAGTACACAGATGATGGAGAATTGTCAGTGAACCACTTCAACTTTTAAATTGTTTTCGTGTCCTGATTTGCTGCACTGAATAGTGTCTTATATCAATACTAACTTTGGAAATGAATGACAGGAGGGGTTTACAATCTGCTTCCACAGGCCAGCAAGAATACAGGAAGGAAGAAGTTGTCTCCTTTGAATATATACAGCAGCTAAATTTATGTTGAGTTTGCATTATTCCCTGAATTTGTCCTGCAGTCCTGTGATATTTCAGGATCCTTACTGGCAGAATTAAAGCATTTGGCTATTTCCATGAATGTTAAAGGAATGGCAAATTAGAAATAAAGATTAAAACCAACAACAGCTTATTAGATGAAAATGCTCTGAACACCCTCCTATCCTTCTTACTGTCTTTTGGCTTCAGCATTTTGACTGTTTCTCTGGATGTATTATGCTATCTGTTTTAAAACATTTTGTATTTCTACTGTTAGGGAGTGTAGGATATCTCTACTCCACATCTTTCCACATGCATACACTTTCTCCAACACTCCTTTATGTTCTCCCACCATTCCCATTAATGGGAATCACTAGTCCCGTTTCCGTCCTTAAACCCAAATGCTTGCTGCAAGAAGAATGTTTTAAATGTCAGCAGTCTCTTTGACTCAGTCTCATTTTCTTATGCTGTTTGCCAGTTTTGCTTATATGAGAATTGTTCCATCTAATGCTCTAAAGCTCTCTTAGCCAGATCCTCATCAAATGTAAATTTACTTAACATCATTGGGGGCACTGGAGCTGAAAAACTGTCTTTCTATGCTTCTTACCCTTCAGAGTGTAATAGCTGCATGAAATGCAGACTCAGAGAATTGCTGAGGTTGGAAGGGGCCTCTGGAGATTTTCTTGTGCAATGCACCTGCTCCAAGCAGCCAACTAGAGCTGCTTGACCAAGGCCATATCCAGAGAGTTTTTTAATATCTGATGGAGGCTGAACAGCCTTTCTGGGCAATCTGTTCTGATGTTCAATCAGCCTCAGAGAAAAAATATTTTTTCTTATGGTGAAATGGAATTCCTTGTGTTTTAATTTGTGGCCATTTACTCTGACCATTCCCAGGGTAGGAGGAGTGAGAGCCTTTTTTTACTTCCTTCTGTCTGGTATTGGTAGACACTGATTAGATTTCTGCACCTTCTCTTCTCCAGGCTAAGCAGTTACAGTTCTCTTTGCTTTTCCTCATAGGCTGGATAGTCCAGTCCCTTTATCAGCTTAGTAGCCTCTCATGGGCTCTCCCCAGTATTGCTGTGTCTCCCTTGCTCTGGGGAGCCCAGCAGTGGACACAGAACTTCAGGCATGTCTCCCCCGGTGCTGAACAGAAGGGAAGAATGTGATTCTTTTGAATGTGAACCTTTGACCTCTTGGCAGCTCTCCTCCTAATGCAGTGCAAGAAACTTCTGGCCTGCTTTGCTCTCAGGGCATATGGCTGACTCATGTTCAGCTTGCTGTCCGTCAGCATCATACTCCAGTCACCTTGTCCCTGTACTTTTCCATGGTGTTCTTCCCTTCCAGGTGTCTTCTCTTCCCTGTCAAAACATTTTTCCAGCTTCCTCAGGTTCTTCTGAATGACAGCATAACTTTTTCATGTGTCAGGTACCCTTGCCAGTCTTGTGCAATTTGCAGAATTGCTGGGGGTACACTCTGTCCCATGAACTATATAATGAATAAAGATGATAAGCAGCGTTGCCCCAGTACTGACCCGTTGGGTTTATCATGAGAGGCTGACCTCCAGGTGGACTTCTTACTCTGATTATAAACCTTCAAACCTAGCATTTAGGCCAGTTTTCAACTCATCCCTCTGTTCATTTATCAAGCCCATATTTCACCAGTTAGTATATGAAAATTTCACGGGAGACTCAAGTCAAGATAAATAATGTCTGCTGCTCTCTCCTTGGCCTCTGAACGACTCATTTCACAGTGGTCAGGACCCTGGTAAAGTCATGTTGACTGAAGCTCAGTCACCCTGCTGTCCTTCATGTCTAAAAGTGGCTTTCACATTTAGTTGTTCCGTCATTTTCCAAGGGTTTGAGGTGAGGGTGATCACTCAGAGGTTCTCCAAATCTTCCTCCATTCCATTCTTCAAAATAGGAGTGATACTTTCTTTCTGCAAGTTCTCAGGGATTCCTCCCTCTCTTTCCCAGTTGGCACAGCCCTTCAAATATAACCAGAAGTGGCCTTCCAGTGATATTGATCAGCTCCCTCAATGCTGTTCCATGGAGGGTAAACTGTCCTTGCTTCAGATTTTCCTATTGTTCTCAGGGCCCTGGGATTCCTGTAGGCATATCTTCCCATTGATGACTGAGGCAAAGAAGGCATGGAATACCTCAGCTTTTTCCATGTCCTTTTTTGCCAGCTCCCCTACTCCATGCTGAAGTGGGTCCACATTTTCCCTCATCTTCTCTTTGCTGCTGATGTATCTGTAGAAGCCTTTGTTTTTACTCTTCACGTTCCTCTCCAGATTTAGCTCCAGGTGGACTTTGGCTCTCACCATCCCTGAATGGTCCCTGTGTAATCCAACAGCCATGGTCTCTATATTCCTCCTGGGTGATCCAAACTTTCTTCTACCCCTTGTGTGCTTCCTTTTGATATCTGAGCTCAGTCAGATACTCCTTGCTAATCTGAGTAGACCTCCTGCTCCTCCATCTTTGCTTGACTCTCTACAATTTCAAATTAAGTGCTTTTGATCTTGGAAGAGTTGATCCACAGAAATCAAACCACTCTTCTGGACCTCTCTTTTCTCCAGGACTGTTGGCAGTGGTATTCTTTCAAGCAGAATCCCTGACGTGTCAAACACCATCTTCTCCTGCCTGGAGAAGCATATATATTGTGGCTACTCCTATAGGCTAGTCTCAGCAACTTTGTGTTATCAAGTCTATATTTTTAAACTAATAAATGCTAATAAACTAACTGTGCCACTAATTGTAATAAACTAATGTATACCACTGCTGTTTATAATATTTTAACTGACTTTTCATGTTAAAAGATTTAAAGCCTAAAAACCCTCAAAAACTCACCATATCAAGTTTCTGCTCTGTAAAATAATTGAAAAGGGTATTCATTATTTCCATGATACAAAGACGTACAGTTTGAGATGAGGTTGAAGCTGTGTTGTGTTGTGTGTGCTATAAGCACATGGTAAAAGAGAAGTTGTAGTCTAAACCTTATGAAGTTCCTAACATAAGGCAACAGAGCAAGAAAAATTAAAGCCAGATGACAGCAACTCACATTTAGGTTAGACTCCAGCTTTCCAGGTTCTCTCTGTCTTCAGTAAATCATATTTTCCCTAGTAAGTATTTCCTGTGCTAATGTTTTTCCCATTTTAATGCCACAAGTCGCAACATTTTTACCTTTTATTGTTTTCTCTTTGTTCTGTTGCTTGTTAGAACTCACTGACAACAAAGTCTTTAACGATTCTTTTTTTTTAAACTTTCTTAAACTGATTCCAGATGGTTTCATTATATCTTCTTTGCTCATTCTGTATATTTCTTCACCATCCTTTGCACCTTGTCATGCTCTAGTTGGTGCCTCCTTACACTGCTCCAACAGGTAAAGCATAAATAATACTTAAAAAATTAATTCTCTATTTGCTATGGTCTACATATTAAATGAATTGTGGAACATAATTTCTTTTGGGGTAGAAGAACTATTTTAAATTTAGTGTTTATGAAATCATAACAACAGTTGAATTGGCTGTGGTTTTATAAATTAATTTATGAAGACCTCCTATCCCACTAGCTGATCTAACCCTACATAGTGTGTCCTCATGTTTTCTTCCAAATTTTAAGGCTTCTTCTTCCTTCCCTGTGAGCTGACAAAGTGACTGTAAGAAATTCTTTATGCATACTTTAGTGACATATTAAAACCCTCTTGAGCTTTAAAAAAGTACAAATTGCTTCAAACCCCTCCTTTTCTGTTATTTGTTCTCAAAGGTTGTGGCACTAGCAGTAAAAACCATCATGTTTCCTTATCACAGTTTTGGTATTCACACCAAGGAGGCAGTAGAGCATTTTGGTATTTTGATCAAGGGATTGGTGACTTTCTAAGATAATACAACAGATTATGTACCTTTCCACTTGTGGATGTGCTTAATTGGTGACTCCATTGCTCTTTGTCCACAGCCATGGATAATCAAGTTGTAACAATCTCCAAACTATCTCTTCTATTACTACACTTTTCTATCTATAACTGTATTTAGAATACATTCAAGTTCTGTGCTATCTGATGACACCTACTTTTAGGGTCCTCAAATTTCAGTTTCAGTTTCTATCAATAATTTCATATGCTATTATCCTCTTAAGAATAAAACCAACACATTTCTACTGCACAAGTTTATAATTCTCCTGACTCTATACAAGGTGGGTATTTCCCCAGTAATTAGATTAGATTAGACTAAATTATTAGACTATCTTGATTAGACTGTCTTGATCTTCTGTTTACATGATTTTTTTACCTTGCAAAGTTCAATGTTTTCTAGCAAAAGTTAACTAAATCTCAATTTGTGCAAAATTTCTTGATGTGTCTAAGCCTGTTTTCTGGCCTTGCTAACACAGCAGCATCTTTTAACTGTCACTTCATTATCCTCATCTTTTCCCACAACAGAATTTAGAAACAAGAATATGGCTTCAGCTCAGCCCTAAAAGCTAGCAATGCTTATCTTCATGTGATGCAAGCAGCATAATTTAATGGTTATATATTATCTCATTTAGTTTGTACTTAGTAATTTGGTTTTGTAACCTCTTATTATGCAATTGTAAATATATAATGGAAAAAATTTTCTGTTCCCAAGGACCTTTCTTCAGTTACAGTGTGCTCTTTTGTGTTTCTGGAATGATTTATAATGTTTCATAAGGAAAAGTTAGTAATTTTTATTTTTTATAGAAATACATCTGATGCCGACCTATTTCACATTGTTAGACATTCTCATTTTTTGGCCAAGGTAGTAAGCATGAATGTAAGAAAGTATATTTAGTATTAGTCTGACATAGTGGCTGTGCCATAAAACGAAATCATGCAGTTTGAGGAGATCATTATATTCACAAATCTGTTAGAGATAATGTATGCATAACTGGGGGAGAGGGAAGGATACAGAAAGTTTGATGCATCTTTTATTGACTGATCATGAAATAGTGCATTCCAGAATGACTGCAGTATCATTTGTAAAGCTGAAGTAAGACATATCACTGTCATTGATTTAGACATTTACATTTTTACTTTTATTAGTAGGACAAGAGTATATTTTTCAAGTTATAATGGGAATTAGCTCTGAACGATTTCTCTTCTAGTTACAATTATTATCATTCCAGTGCATTGCTATTGCTCAGCTCAGAATTTTAACTATTGCTTTCCATAGAAAGAAGTAAGAAATAATTATATCAGGGACTGCTTGGTAATGTGCATGTTCATTGTCTTTAAATAGGATTACAGTTTTATTTGAGGCTTCTCTATCTCACACCAAATAAATAATCACAAGAACTTCCTGTGGAGCAGTATACGTTGTATTTCACAGATGAAAGCTAAAGCGGTGTTCATACCACCTTTGATTATTTGCTAAAGCAATTAATGTATCATTCCAAATCCTGGAGGAAAAGAAAGATTTTTAAGTACTCTCCTGTAGATTTTTTAAATTTCTTCTCATGGTTGCGTAGAACACAACTGGAAGTTTGCTATTGACTGAGGTACCTTGGTGGCATGGGTGACCAATAGCTTCAGCTAAGCCACTATTCCTTCTGGGTGATTCCCATGGCAGATGAATAGAGAAACCTAACGGTCTAGTGAGAGATAATGAATGTTTAATTTCTGAGGGAAAGAAAAATTTTATAATTTCCTTATACATGCAGGGGAAATTCTGATTAATGCAGTTTTTGAAGGTGTAATTGTAAAATGGAGGTATGTGCACTTTAGATGTTTTCTACGCTGGCTGGTTATTCTGCTTTTTTCCGCTATTTGTACTTGCTGAATTGGTTAAAAAAGAATGATCAGCAAACATAATGAACAAATTGCACTTTCCTCAGCTGAACTGTATGAAAGACCCCAGAGACAATCCAAACAAGCCTGGCATGGTCCCTCAGGAACCTAGAAATTCCATTGGCCTTTTTAAGACTGTCTTCTCTGGGGAACAAATCCCTGCAGCTGCTTTTAAAAGTTGAGGGTTAAAAGCATTTTTGTTGCTGAGAATGCACATTGGAGCACATGTAATGCTTTCATGTGCATTTTAAAGTGAAAATACAATACAACTTTTCAGAACCCTTGGAAAAAAATCACAGACTTGCTTCTGTGGTTGAATGAATTCAGAGAGGTATTTTCAGGCAGAGCTGACTGACACTCTGAATATAGCTTCTAGAAGAAATTTGGATGTTTCAAGAAAGTTTTCATTTTGAATGAGAGTGAATTTAAGAACTTCTTCTATTACCCATCACTGGAAAAATAACTGTGAAAAAATGGAAATGCTTTGTTCTGGTTTTGAGGGTTTTGTTTGATTTGGTTTCTTTTAAGAAATTTATCAATTTCTACACTTAAAAGACTATTCCTTGGGTTACTAGCTATTAGAAGAATCCAAAGACTTCCCAGAATCCAAAGTAATCAATTGTCATAGAGAAAATACTCTGAAAATGAAGACTTGGAAATGGATTATAAAGTTTGGATTTTGCATAGTGTTATAGCAAAAAGGGAAAAAAAATCTTATCAACACATTTCATTATATTAAATATTTTCCAAAAACAGCAATGGAATTCTGGGAAACGATGAAAAATAGGCAAGCTATCTCTCTTCAGTGATGCATTTCCTCACTTTACAGTTGATCTTGCCTCGCTGAATACTTAAAGACAACTTTTGATTGATTTCATTTCGCAGGGAAGATTTTAGTAGGATGTGGTACAAGGAACTGCTGGAAGCTCTAGGACTGCTTTTTTCCACCCACTCTGAAATTCACATACATGAATATCCTGTACTAACCAACTTGTCTGCCTCAGCCAGTCCTTCTTGGAGTCCACTGTCTGTCTGGTAAAGCTGCATGTATACAGCTCTTTTTACCTGTGATATTTTGCTGTAGATAACAAGGAGATCTACTGACTGACATGACAGTGAAGGCAAAAGGGAGATTTTTTTCCTGCCTACTCCACTGCACTCCTTCAAAACAGCTCCAAAATGCTATAGGTCTGGAATGGAGATGTGGGAAGGATGGTGGCAGAACCTCAAGAGGTTTGGGCCACTAGGGTAGGAGTTAATGAAAGACTGCAAATACAGTGATATTGAAAGATAATTCGTACAGAAGTATGTTAGTATCTGTTAGCTTAAAACTGTGATACTACCATGGTGCTGACACGTTGCCCGCCACTATTTAGGATCAGTAAAGATTTTTCCCATTCCTTCTTGTACCATGGCTTGTCTTCAAAAAGTGAGCGACACTTGAGATGAACAGTGCTAAGGAGAAACTTGATCCCGAAATAACTCCTCTGTGTAATCGGAGCTGCAATCAAAAAATGCCAGACATCCTATTTCCTGGCATGTGCTTTAATGAGTGAGCAATGGTGAAAAATAGGGTTTGTTTGTTCTCCTTTAGGTGTATCCTAAAAAAGATGCCAATAACTCAACTATGTGTCCTGAGCTTAAGTGCCCATCCAGACATTTGAACCTTATGTATCTTTTTCTTTCTCTAGACAGCACCTCACTAATCATGGGTGCCCTGGTTTCAACTGGAACAGAGTTAATTTTCTTGACAGTGCAGTGGTCTGTGGTTTAGATTTTCTAGGATAATAATGTTGAAAACGCACTGATGTTTTAACTGTTGCTAAGTAACTTGCTCTAAATCAAGGACTTCTCATGTCTCATGTTCTGCTGATGAGCAGCGGCACAAGGATATGGGAGGTAGCATGGCTAGGATAGCTGATCCAAAGGGGTATTCCATACCATGGAACATCATGCCCAGTCTGGGCGTGAGTGGGTTGTGGGCAGCTGTACTGGGCATCACTTGCCTTTCCTGGGTTTTATTTCTCGCTCTTTGTTGTCTCTTTTTTCATTACTACATTATTATTATTATTATTATTTCAACTATTACACTGCTTTTGTCCCAAAACATGGGTTTTACCTTTTTTTGATTTTCCGTTCTATCCCACGGAGAGGTAGGGTGGGATGTGAGCAAGTGTCAGCATGGTACTTTGTTGTCAACTGAGGTTAAACCCTGACAACGGGAAAGTGATGAATTATCCCAAAGAGGTACTTATACCCCTTTTGTGAGGTTACTGGAGAGACCTTTATTTAGGTTCTCTTATATATCCCTCTTGACTAGTACCTGTCTTTGCATAGTGTATTTTTATTGCACAGGTGCTATGAAACATTTTGCTTATTTCGTATTCCTACCGCAGCTGGCTTAAACATAGATCAACAACCTGAAATACCCCATTCAATTCTGTAAAGCAGTAGTATTCTAAGAAAAACTTAAAATAATCTATTTTGTAGCACATAGTTTTGAATTCTTTTCCAACAGAAAATGGGGAATATGACCATTATAGGTCTATTTCTGAGGCAGTAATCACAGTTAATGATGCAAATCATAACTCATTTTCACTGAAATGGTGGGTGTAAAACCAGTAGGTGTAATGTATCATTACTTAGAGACTGAAGTGATACTGAGTACAGTGATCTATTCACTTAGCCATATTCTTTGTATTGTAGGCATATCAAATTTCAAATGCATTTCAGATGGGACTTTGATGGCCCTTGTCCACAATAACCTGCTAAATTTAGCTGTCAAAACCCCCCCAAAAAGGCATCAGGTCTAGCCAAATCATTATGCTCCTTGCATAGTCAATGAAAGCCAAACCACAGACTCTTCCCTCAGGCCTTTGGAGTGACTGTGGGGAGCCCATGCAGTGATTGTAGGTATCTGTCTGACTTATACATGTTAAATACTCAGTAAAACCATTTCAGCTCCATGTTATGATGATACAGACTTCTTCCCTTTCCTATTTCATGTGTATATTTGATATACCAAAGTCGATGGGATACAGAAAAGGATTTCCTTCCGTTTAGTAATGAATACATTGTCCCTAAATTGTAATTTACTGTAACACTGGCTGCAGTGCAGGCTCATCTGCTGGCCACAGAGCCTCCTGAGAAGCACCTGCGCTGAACCAGAGCTTCTGTGGGCTGCTGTCCCTGCAAGGGGCTCTCTCTGGTCTTCATGAGCCTCACTCCTTTGGGAGAGGGGTGCTGGTGTTTGCTTCACTGTGGAGTACTTCCTCCTCTGAATTTGGTGTTTCCAAATTATTTTTTCTTCTTTGTTCTTTGCTCCCCTCTGTCCCGTTTTCTGACCTACCTTAAATGTGTTTTCGCAGAGCTGTGGTCAGCTTGGCTCGCTGGGCTCAGCTTTGGCCTGTGGTGGCTCTGCTGTGACACTGGCCTGACCTGGCCATGCCTGGCCCTCATCTTGCAGAAGGCACACTTGCAGCCCTCCTTGTACCAAGCCCTTGCTGCCTACATCCAATACACTAACAAATGGCCCAAATCAGTATCCTGAGCAGATGTGTCATCTGATAGATCTTAAGATAAATCAGATCATATATCTTACCCTCTATGACATATATCATACCCTCTATGTCCCTAAGGAGACACAACATAAGGCATAGGTGAGGGTCAGGGCGCTAGGATGGCCATGTGAAGACAACTGAATTCCACACCTGAAGTCCTTAAACAGATCATTTAAATATCCTTTTACTAATTTTCAGAGATCATGTGTTCCAACATTTAATTCTGAATGTTTATAAATGTTTGATATTTCTAGCCTAGAAAGATGAACAGTAATGTCAGTTTTTTATACTGTATAAGACTTTGGCTAAGAGAATAGAAGAATATGCTATACCTATGCTGAAAAGCAAAGAGTTGGGCTGTAAGTAGGTTACCAGTGGAGTTTCTCAAAGCTTGGTTCAGAATTGATGTCATTTAATATATTCATTTATGACCCTGGCGCAAAAAGCAAAAATGTTTTAATGAAATTTGCAGATGGCATGAAGGTGAGAGGAACTATAAATACAAAGCAGCACTTGAATATTGTGTAGAGTTAAGAGACCTCGAGGACCAGAGTAATAGAATTGTAATAAGATTTAATAGTGCAAAATAAAAGGCCACAGAATTCAGCCTTTTCATCTTACCCATCATTACCTGTCTAAAACTTAGAGGCCTACTTTAAGTTGTTCACCTGGGCTCCTTTAAATAATCATAGAGAAATGCCTCTTCAAGGACACCTGTATGCTAAATTAGTTATTTAAGACAGGAAGGTTGTACTGGCTTTTAGAGATGCCTTTCTCACTACATTGCTTTTGGAGGAAAACCAGATGTCTGCTTAGCCTAGATCCCCATGAATCCAGCTTCAGACTTAATGTGAATGCTTGCTATGAGCTTATTGTCCTTCAGCTGGAAAGAGAAAAATCCATTAACAACCAGCTTCAGGGAATGCAAATATGGTCCTTTGATACATCAAGCTTAATATTTCTGTGAAACAAAAGGAACTCACGAACACCTCGTACAAATTCCTTGTGGAATATCTTCTAGGACCTTCACCATTAAAGTTCAAGAAATAGAAATTAATTGTAAAGATACAAATAGTAATGAGGGAAATTAATTTTACAAGATGAACCTACATGAATATTTTTCATGTAGCTGATTGGAGATGAGAGGCACATGAATTTTTGCTGAACTGAACCGATACATGCACCAAACATGACTGTTCCGTGTGAAATAACGCCAACAATAAATCAGGTTAAAAAGCACAGAAGCTATATTAGTGCTAGTCTGTGCCTCACACAAAGCATGCCACCAGCTGAGGTGAGTGTCTTGTTTGTAAGATAGCATGGCATAGCCACAGGCAGCATGCAGGCAGTAGTCACTAGTGGCAATTGTAGTCTCCATCACATGGAATACATCTCTGAGTCAAAATATGCTGGGTCAGATTAGCCTTGTGAAAAGATGACCGAGCTTGTAAGTGATTAAAAAAGTTATCAGACATTTTTTTCAAAAATATGCAAAGCTTTTCTTAAAAAATATTCTTTCACTGTTGTGCCTACTACTTACGTATGTATTCCAGCACTTGCAGTAGACTGACTAAAGGTGCTAATACAACCATCAGTCCCTTAATAGTTCTGCTTAAGCAGAGCCAGCCCCACACCATGAAGTCAGCTGGAGTGTTGTGCTGGTATGGATGTGGGCACAAGTTACTGATTTTCAAGCAGTTAAATGCTTTGTGTAGCTCAGCTTTTGTAGGTGTTGTGTCAAACATTTTAATTTCCATAATTCTGAAAATCCCCTTCAAATTTCCTTCAAAAAAATGTTGTGTTTGCAGAATCTTCTAATTATTCCAGAACCTTTCAGATTATTTATGCCTAATTCACTAGAATTTTCCTTATAATTTAATTTCAGTATTAAAAATATAAGAAATATTACTTTGACTATTATTGAGAAGGGAACAATAAAATACACAGTATAATATAAAAGTCCCAAGAGAGTGTAAATCACTCCCTTAGCTGGACATAAAACCAGCTAGGACTTGTAAGGCATCCTCTGATTTACACTCATCAAATATCTGGCCCATATGTACAACCAAAACACTGGGCTGAAATCTGGAAAAATAAATGAGAAACAACATTTTTATGGCTGACAAATGCATGTTTCTTATGTTTCTTTAGAAAAGCTGTTTAACTCAAGTTCAGATAGCTTTTCACATTTCCACTAACCCGTGGATGACATCTGAAACTTAAGTATGATGTGAAAGTTGAAGAAGTATTCTTAAAATAGATTGGATTTATTGCAGAGGTGGGAAATAAACATTGCTGCCAGCTAAGAGAAGTATTTGTTTGACTCTATTTTGTGTTAAGATGCTACCTTGAACTTGCAGATTGAGGAGAAATAATACTATGCCTTGGAAATACACTATTTTGATGAATGCTTTCTACTGGAAATGAGCCAGTTGTGTTTGCTTTCTTTGTTTGTTCTCAGTATCTCAACACTCAGCATGAACTCTACCGTGGCAAACTGTTGGAGTAAGTTATTTCTAGTCTGTAACAAATACTTCTATCACATTATTATTGAAAATAACAGGTCTCAAATGTGTATGGTATACCATTTTTCACCAAAATACAATATTTTTAATGTTAGAATGAGCATGAGCACCCTTCTAGTACTATGTTGACTATAAAAGACTGAAGATAAAATTGTCTGTATAACAACTAGACAAATTCTGTCTGTATGTGTATATGCAATTTACAATTGGTGCTTTGAAAGAAGTGGGAAACAATATTCCAATAAATAATAAATATGAGTTTTACAAGGATTAAATTATCTGAAAATTTAATCAAGTAAAATAAATGATCCTATGCCACTGAAAATTTAAAAGAAAAAAGAAACACATAGGGGAAATGTGAAAATGTAAAACTTGAATTTAATTTTTAATTGCTTAAGCTAAAAAGAAAAATGAAAAAGCTAAAAATTTGTATGAATTTAAGAAAATAGATTGTATGTGAGTTTGAATGAAACATTTTGGATTAACACAATTTCTTTTTCATGTTCACATGGTGTTCTGGACATTTCATGGCACTGTTTTCCTCTTTCCCTTTGAATTACTATCCTTCCCTCCCCTCCTTTTTATATGTGATTGATCATTCCATATTTTTAAATTTTTTTGTAAGGAAAATTATTTTAAAAAATAAATACTGTTTATTAGTTTGCATGAACATTGTCACTATTATTTTGCAACTGGTTTAACACTAATTAAAACATAAAAATGATACAGCAATGAAGAAGGGGTTATTTGGATGTATGCTTCCTAAATTTGATGTTCAAAGTATTAGATAACTTGGCTAGTTGATTGAGCTTCCATAGTTTATACTGTGAGATGTAGATTCCAGCTTGTACCTTTCTGGCAGATGCTTCACAGTGGGGTGAATTTCCTTCTGAAAAAGGCTGTTTGTGGAGAAGTATGTTCGGAATCTCCTCAGTGCTAGTATTTTCTTGAACATAGCTAAAGCTCTCAGAATTGTATTTGATTATGAGCAGTGGCACCAGCTCATGGCAACCTGAACACCTTGGGCAAGTGCCCCAGATCTCAGACAGTATGTTCCCAGGCTAAGCCTATCTCAGACTTTCAGCCTCTGATTGGAAAAGGGCAGGCAGGTGCAGCAATGAACTCTATAACATAGACTTAGGGACCTCCCTGCCAAATTTTTCTCTCCTGATCTTGTCCTATCCCACTGAATTACTTGCCAATGCAAACACAACCTAAGATAATCCTGTTATTCCACATATAAAGCTCCGGTTT
This sequence comes from Origma solitaria, assembly GCA_013397895.1. Lineage (NCBI taxonomy): Eukaryota > Metazoa > Chordata > Aves > Passeriformes > Acanthizidae > Origma > Origma solitaria. The sequence continues at coordinate 600,223 of VZRL01005186.1, read as the reverse complement.
TGATTTGCCATTTTATAAAACTGTCATAATTATTAAACCAACTAATCCTCAAATATGCTTGGTTTTTAATTTGTATTGATTACGAGAATAAAAGGTGTTTCAATAATTTACTGAAAAATATCCTGAAGGAGTGAAAATGTGGATGCCATTTGCTGTGGGGTCTTAAGAACTGTGTGTTGAAGAAAGAGGGTGGTACTCTTTGTTTAGAAGCATTTCAACCAAGTACATGCATGTAATTTAAGGTTTCATGCAGAAATCATGCTCAGAGGAACAGAAAAATTACGCTGTGACTCAGTTTTCAATGGAATATAAAAAAACAGGGACTGGAGAGCTCTGTTTGACAATTCACAACGTAGAGCAGTTTCCCCAGCAATTTTAATATATTTTGAAAGATATTTTGTTAGCTCATGCCATGTCTAACATCTAGTTACTCAAGACATACAGCCATATTCCCTGTTATTAAAATCACCACAAAATATTAATTTTTGATGTTAAGATTCTAAAACCAAGGCAGGGTTTCTCTATAAAAGTTCTGGAGATTATTAAATAACTTACTGAGCTGTGAGAGCAGAAAAATAGAAATATTCACCAAGATGAATTCCTATTCTTCCTCTCTAGCAGATGATTAGAGATCAGAGCAGGTAAAGACTAACACTGGAAATCCCACTACTGACTAGTAGTGATGGCTAAAGACAGATGAACACAGTAGCATGCCAAATTTTGAAACTTAAACATCACAGCAGATTTTTGTCTTCAGTGAGCTTAAAAAATTATTTCAGCATCTTGCTTGCAAAGTTAAGACATCAGAAAATATATCTAGTTTCAGGAAGCTTGTCAATAGGAGAGAAGGTTTTGTCTCTCTCCCAAAACATGCCTGCAGATCTTTCAAGGTCTTGAGGGCTACACTTTCTTCCCACAAATCTTCAGAAACCAACACTGAGTGAAGAGAGACCAATACTTCTCATTTGCAACTCCCCTGCCACATGTTTTGTTGCTATAGCATGCCATCCTTCTAAATTACATCCTCTAACTCACTGTTGTTTGACTGTGACATGAGATCACAGAAAACAGAAGCACCCATGAGGGATTAAGAGGAGCTATGAGGTGAAGAGTGAGAAGACATGAAAAGGAATGGCTCCTCTGAACTTTACTCCATTCTTTTGTTTTATTCCTCTCCATTAGTGTCCTCTACCTTCAAGAGAAATATGTACCATCTGATCTTTTTGAGTCCCTATCGTACTGTAATAATTCCTTGATTTATTGCATGATTCACAGTGTCCTTTCATTTTGGAGCACATATAAAACCTTTAGAAGGAGAGGATTTGGAGATTATCTAGAAAGCGATATTACTATCTTTAGGATACTTGTCTAAAGCTTTGAAAGTGACTCACATTAATGACACTTTCAAGAACTTTTAGAGATTCACTCCAACTCCCTGGAACAATAAATATACACATTTCATAGGAAACTCTCCTACCACTTGAACATGTTTGTTATGCATGAGGATAGAGCATGTAAATTTTATGTACTGGAATCATACATTTGATAGCTTTTCTCAAGAAGATACAGTACTGAGCTAAGAAGTCTAAATCTTAAAGTCGCAACAAATCGTTGAGTAGGCTAAATGTTTCGTGAATTTACTTTTTTATGTTAATGTCAGCATCTCAAGCTTTTATTTTTCAGTGCTACACTAGTTTTTGAGAACTAAATGCAAACTACAGACAAGGTGGCCTCTGTGGAGCTAAGAGAGCGAATTCACAGCAGAATTTGGTTATAATAATGGTTGTATTCCAAATAAACAGTTTTGGAAACATACTATCTGCACTTCATATGCACTGCAGGACCTATTTGGCTCGAGGAATCCATCTCCTACTACAATTTGCAAGATATGCAGTTTCCTGAATACAGGGGAGGCTTCAGGCAACTTCTTGTTTAATTCCAAATGTGAACATTAGATTGGGTATTTTCAAAGTAATTTTCTCTCAATCATGTGCCACAACTTCTACCTGCCAACACTTTATCAACATATTTTCAATAGAAAATTCATTTCATACTTGCTGCTGGAGTTTATTCTAACAGCTGAATAGCCTGAACATGTTCAACATGATAGGTCAGAAGGTGCCACCGTGTAGAGCTGAGATAAGGGAAAAAAGAAGACCTCCAAGAAAGTAAGTTTTGACTTGTTTCTTCTGGTATGTAACAGCCAGCATTTTTTCCCTATCACTGTTTCCCAAGTGTTATAATTGGAAATGTAACATTTAGCTTGATAAGGGTCTTCCTTATTTCGGTCAGAGACTCCCATTTCTGTTTAAGAGCATACTACTAATGTATTTAATTGGAGAAATATGAATAGTTGGCATTCTGGAAAGTACAGAGCTACTACAAAGTATTCTGTATTTTAAACCTGTTAAGAACTGTGCTTATGTAGAGGCCATGCTTACAAAGAATGCTTTTTGTTGGAAAATAAAATCAAGGAGGTAATCTTGCAATCCTCACTTAGTCAGAAGTCTTACTAAAATTTTGGAAAGAATTCAGTTTTTGATGAACCAGAGGCTGCAAAGTTTTTGTTCAGTTCACAGAGGAGTGAGGGAAGTTAGTTTCACTTCATGCAGGAGAGAATTTAACAGGGATCTGCCACAGAGGAGTTTTTCTGCATCACTGCATGCAGGTCTAGCAAATATAAGCCAATGAGGTTTCCTGCAGTGATATCGAAGGAGCCGTAGGTGAAATAATGCACAGCTTCAGGATCAGGTAGTGGCACTGCTAGCTAAAGACAAAGGTGCTCTTGACTATGACCAGAGAGCTACAATGTCTCCCAAATGTCAGAAAAAAAAAAAAAGGGTGATTATTACTGACGGTGTTGGCTTCATATGGAAGCTAGACTTTCTAAATAAGCTCCTTTTGTTCACAGCCCAAATTCCAATGTGAATATCGTCCAGTTTTAAGTATTCAAGAAAGAAGAAGCTTCGCTAAGGCTTTCGAGGGGCTTATTGCTGTGAGTCACTGCCTGCTGAATGTCTGTTGCTAAGGGGCAAGTTTGCAGGAGGAGATTGACTTCTGCTGCTAGCTTAAAAGCAGAGGTAAAATGTCCCTAAGGCAAGGTGTTTTAGGAAGAAAGGCATCAGCTAATTAAACTTAATTGGGTTAGCCAGGGTAGTCTGATTACCATAATTAATTTAGGCCTCTGAGTAGGCTTGAGGGGTGTGTGTTTTTGTGAGGGATCCTTTGAGGGAAGTGTTTGGGACTCTGAAGTGGAAACAGTAGTTAAATCTCTAGGTCAAGGGAGAGACACTGTAGAAGAGTGGGAAAGACAATGCACAGAATTGCCGAGGATTTAGCCTGCCTAAAGGCTGTGTACTCTTTTGGAACTGGCAATGGTTAAGGAAAAGAACAGAGTGGTTAGTTAGGGGATTTTAATCCACCTGGAAAAACCTGGGAAGGAGCCTAGACAGCCTGTTACACTTGTGCTTGACAATACTGGGACGTAAGTAAAAATACGGCGTTTAGGGAAGAGTGGATAGGATTAAAACCAGACTATATTGAAAAGTGGTGGAATCTTCCAGTTAGGGGAAGTTGAAATGATTTGAGCTTAACTGGTTTGGGATTTTTGCTACTGCAAAAGGTGAAGTAAGTACTGGTTTAAACTGTTTTCAAGGGCTTTGTGTGCTGTACTCTTAGCTCATGAAAAGAATCCATAAGAAATAAAAACTTGCAAATAAAAAGGATTTTTCTCAATTACAGAAAAAACCAAAAATTATGATCACTTAATAACACTTCTGGTTTTACAGAGAAAGTGGATTTGAAAGTATATCCTATCTTTGATTGCAGCACTACTTAAATGGAGTAGATTGTGTAGTTCTTTATTCCTTTACTAAGTTATATATGATATCGTAGTTTCATTGGGCCTAAGTTTTGTGCTATCTGAACTACCTTCACATTTCTGTGTTTGTTTTTTGAGTTTTTTTGTTTGTTTGTTTGTTTTGGCTAACCATTTAATTTTCAAGATCACTGTGGGTGATGCAGTGGCCAAATGAGCCTTTGTCATCCTCTGTTTTCATCCAATGCATGTCCTGGCTGCCAGGCAGATAACCTCTTCCTATTTGGCTGAGAAAATAAGGTGCCTCTATTGTTAAACTTACCCTCGAGCTGATTGGTTTGAGGCACAGTTGGGAATCCCAGAGGGAAAAAGATTGTTCTGCTGCCCAACCAGTACTTTGCCCAAGTACTGCTATGAGTTCCTCTTATTACTCTCTGATCTACAATTTAAATCACCACAGTTTCAACTCCAAGATAAAAGTGAAAAATGGGAATTTTACACTGAACAACCTTATATTAATTCTGTATAAACATTTGTGACTATAGACTACTCTTAAAAGAAAGATATGAGGATTTTTCATTATTTATATGAATGATGACTAATATATAATCAAGGATATTTGGCATGTAATTTCATGAGTAAGGATTCTCCCGAGACCTTGAGAATTTTGACTGAATATGATGAGATGTTTTCTGCAATAAGAAAATGTAGTGATTAAATGTTGAAAAAGAAATATGTAATTTGTCCAAATAAATTATGCAAATTGAAATATTGCTTTTTGTGGCTTAATGTTTGAATTGCTTTTTACTTAATTTAATTCAGAATATTTTTAGCCGATTTTTCAATCCATCCAAACCATCCCACATCCCTGAAAGTGAAGTTTCATATCCTAAACAAAGGTTGATATTTTAGTTGATGGTTTGGAGGAGAATCTCAGTATGTGTGAGGGCAACTATAAATTAAGATGGTTATATTCTAAGGTCAAGTTATGTGACAGACTTTGGGAAACGTCTTGGTTTCATTCTCTCTTGAAATAATATGAGAACAACTTTGCAATAAACAATTTTTTTCTAGTGTTAGCTGGACCTGGATGACAGAAAAAAGCATGAAAATTAGAATCAAAGCAAAGCTGATGTACCAGAACCAGGACAAATAAATAAATCCCCAAGTTTTCCTTTTCTAATCCTTAAAAGGTTTATGTTTAGGTCAATTCTTGCCCAGTTCTGCTTCAGAGCCATTCAGATGAGATTTTACAAAAGGAAGAAAGGAGAAATGTTGCTAAATTGCTTTGAGAAAGGTTAGCCACTCAGCATGAATAAACTAGGGTTTGCTACACCACAAATATATATGACATGTTGAAAAATGTTTTAATGAAGTAGCAAAGGTCTGCTAGAGAGTGAGTTAAAAAGAAAAATATAGCAGTGTAGTACACTTTGAAAAGACAGAAGAATTATTTTCTTCTTTTTCTAAGGGAAGAACTGGAACCACAGTGTTTCATGTCTTTGTTTTAAACTCTCCGGCAACTCTGTATTGTTTTAAATACATGCTTCCAAATTTCAGGTTTGGCACCTGCATTATTTGAGCTATAATTACATTTACTCTATGTAATTAGAATATAAATTTGTGTTGCTGAGGCAGGATAGTGTTGTGGGTTTTTTTCCTGGGAGGTAGTGTTATGCAGTCTGTTTTGTGTTCAGAAAATTTGCCATGACAGTGCTTCATAATAGAACCAATTATCAGGAATGCTGTTACACATAGCCTTCCAGACCCCAATTTAAACAGAAGCAAGTGACAATTCCTTCTGTGAAACAGGCTCCATAAATCAGCCATATGTGAACCTACATGCTTATTGAGGATAAAACAAGAAATATGAATTTTCAAAAAATTATTATGTGTTTTTAAGGTGTTCTGATTAACTTTCAAACCAAAGGGAAGCAGCACATATTAACAGCACCTGCCAAAACTGTTTTCCATGTATCTTTAATGGGTATCAGAATATTTTATTCTTTCACATTTCATTTTTAAGAAGCAAAGATGTCACTTCCAAATGCTTCAAAATAGATGGTGTCTACTTTGCAGCACAATAGGGGGCACTGCAACTGATCCTGCTATCTTTGACATTCTTGCCCTGTATGAAATGACATAGCAGATTGTTGATCTTTATTTTTAATGGGCATTCTCAATTGAAATGCACAAAACTGAAGGAATAGTCACTATTTTTGATACATAATTAATATATATACTTTTTTTTTTTTTTCTGAGGCTTCACTTTGTTAAAATGATCCAAATAGCCTAGTTCATCCTCAGGCACACTTGGGAACTTTTAGGTGCAATGCTTAGAACAGCCTATTATTTATGTAACGTTTATTTTAAAAATTGCCCTTTATCATTGAACTATCTGTCTCTGAACACAAAAACCCAACCGCTGGCTTAGATGTCAAATTTAGTTTTACATGCATTGATTGTAAGCATTTCCAGGGTATACAGTGGAACACAGAAACTTCAGACATTTTTCTCTTTCCTTAGGCCTACTTTTTTACTTTGGATGTGTTTCTTTAAACATGTGATTATGTAGGTCTTTTTATGCTATGTTATAATTACATTCAACTTGAAGTCTTTCTTGAAGGGCAATCTAAGCAATAAGCAGTTAAGAATAATAAAATTTTAAAAAAAAGCCTAGAAAATTACAGCAACTTGGGCAACAAAAAGCATATTGAATAATTTAAGACATTATTTTACTGCATAGTATTTAAAAAATACTAAAATTGTATTAAATAAAAATAAATATTTAAAGTAGAAACCTTAATGATTTTTCTGCTATGTTTCTATTTTGCTCTGACTGGTTTCCCTACTGGTAATAGATAGGAATAGAGTGTTTGAAAATGTAGGAAAGTATCTTGCTTGCAAACTTTCTAGATTTTCTTGGCCAAAACTGTAATTAAAATTAATAGTTTCCTAAAGAGACAAAATCTTAAATAATCTGAAATCTTAAATAAACTAGTTACTTATAGAAATTCTCAAATTCTTTCTTTTTCTTCCACTGTTTTATGTATGACCAGACACAGGTCAGAGTCACATTGAAAGTTCTGTGAAAGAATGAGGACATCTCAGCCTTCACCTCTCTACTTTCATTTCAGGGAAAGGAGGAAGCCTTGGCTTTCTGTCTACCAACCTGTTTTCATCCAAGCATCCATTCCCTGCTGCTGCAGGACTGGCAAGTATCACTCAGGATCCCACAATGCTCACCTTAATTCATTACCATGCTTGTGAGGTTTTCATGCAATGTATTTGACAGCAAAGGTGCTATGAGATCAGCTGTGGCTGAATGTGTAAAAAGTAAGGAAAATGGACTCTTTTGACAAAGTATTTTTCAATATTATGAGGCAGTTTTGCAGCAAAGAATTTTGTTTTGCTTGTGACTTCCTTTTTTCCATTTATCTAATAAACTGAGGTTATCAGACTGAATCATAGGCAACAAAAATAAAAAAATTCTTTGGTTTCTCAGAAGAAAAATAACTATATAAATTTCATTTTGGGTCTAGCTTAAATGTGGTGGGTGGGGGGAAGAGAAGATAATAAAAGTTAGAAATATTTTTTATCTAATCTTTTGTTTACTTAAAATATTTCTCCCATTTAATTTTTTAAAATTAATATATGAGGTATATGGAAATGAAGCACCATGAAAAATGAGAATTTTCTGAGTTTAATTGTATTTCAGTTCTTTTGCTCTCTGTAAGAGAAAAATTTACCCAAATATGTGTTTATTGGTTCTTTTACTCTAAATCTACCTTTTGTGTGGGTGGTGGGAGGGGTGGTAAATTCAGTCCAAATGTTTGCTGCAGCTATTATGATGGTAGAAACAGAGTTCATTTGTTTTCTTGGCACTGGTAAATTAAAGCTTTATTTTTTATGTGTTTTAAATCTGAAATGTGTAATAAATATTGACTAGGTCTAGCTTTCCAGAACATTAAGCATTGTAGTTTTTTAAAGCAGAGAAACATGTCAGAAAACTCTGCTGCATTCTGCCTCTGGGAGTGTGCTGGTGTTTAGTTTATAAGTCTCAGTTTGTGCAAATCTATAGTTTTCCATCTGTACAAAACCAGTAATTTCACTTTTTTTTTTTCTTTCACCTACTTGAAAAGGGGGATTGTTGCTGTCTAACACTGCTACAGTGAAGACATGCTTCAGTATTTTTAAAATAACATTTGTAAACCTATAAAAGGGATGGCTTGGGATATAATTATCAGATCTAACCTCTCAAGGTTCCTGGAAGCTCAGATTCACACATTGTTGATTTGATTGATTCTGTTTCTGAAGTTGGCACTTCTACTTCCAACAAACTCACTCTCTTTGTGGTTTTGTATTGTCACTCTGAGAAATACTGAGAATTAAGACATTGCTCTCCATTTCCATTTCTTTGTGGAGGAGAGAATAAAAAAGAGAGAAGTAATAAAATTGGGAAGATATTCCAGTTTTCTAGAAATAAATTTTCTTTTCCTGTTTAGGTAACGTGCTGCTGTGTACTGGCTTCCCACTTTCACTCTGTTTTACCTTGGTTGCACTTTTCTTTTAGAAGTGCCATAGATATATGATAATTTAAAAAATATTTTTCAATATTTGGATGATAAAATGCTTATAGAACAAAGGAGTTGTCTGAAGCTCATTAAAATAGCAGGGAAATTTTCCATAGTCTACTATTTTCACTTCTAGTCAGATCCTGATTTTTACTTTTTTCTTCTTTAAAGAACAATACTCAATTCAGAAACAATTTGGGAGATAATAAAATAGTGATCAAAAAAATACCAGGAATTTCAGAGTCTAGAATGGTAGAGGTATAAGTTCCACCTTTGAAATCATCATAAATTCAAATAGATCCTGCTAGGCTTTGTTACTGTCTATTAAATATAAAAATAAAAAATGTATTTTACTTTCCTGCCAACCCCTTATGACAATGGCCATATCACTCTCCCTCCCCATACATCTGACCTTTTTGCATTTATTACTTTTAAAATTAATCTTACTGACAAACCAAACATTGCATTTGAAATTAGAAAACCATCAGAACACCATCGTATAATATTGTATCACAGTTTCAGAGCAGGCAAAGCATTCAGTGTTTGTCAGGATTCTTCAAAGACTCTAGTTGAGCAGAGGCTGATATGGTGATCTTTCTCTGGCGAGTATTGGAAAGAACATGCTTTTCTTCTCCTCCAGCACATGGTTCACTCAGGTCACCAGAGGCATGTTGTGCACTGAATTCCTTCAATGCCTTGCCTTAGTGAGAGCATTTCTTTTCACAGGAGCTGCTGGGCTTTTTCCAGCTGTGTTACTAGTTCTCTTATCCACACCTGCTTCTGACACCTTTGTTGTCCTGCTTGGTCTCTGAATGGCCTCTTGACTACTCTTCATTTTTATTACTATTTGAACCATTGTTTCTCTTTTTATGCCTTCAAAATTCTATGTTAGGGACAAAATCTGTTCTCAGTGTGGCAGAAAGCCATTGCCCTGGCTGCCCTGAAGAGCAGCGGATAACACCTAGGTGTTTCACTTGTTAGCTGTTAACCCAGGGTCAAAAAGGAGTAGACAAAGGCACCGAAGCTGCATACTGAAAGGATATTTGGACAAAATGGCTTCTGTGCTTGCCCTGCTCTTAATCTTCCATGTGCCTTCACTCTGGCCACCATCAGACTCGAGCACTGGGTCAGATAGCCCTTGGCATCAACCACTAAGCCCTTTCTGTGTGACATGAACTACCTTTATCTTTAGACTGGACCAGTGAGTTTTATAAAAATGAGGGAGGTATGTAACACGAAACTCCTTTCCTTTAGTATAATCAGAATTAATTTAGTGGTGATTTCAGCCATACAGCCTTCTGCAGAGGAATTTTCTGCTTTCTCTCACTCTGTTGCTGGCACTTCTCCAAAGTGTTTGATTAGAGGTTATGTCTGCAGACAGTGCCTAACAGAATGAAATACTACTTTTCAGGGTGTTTCTCATGTCCTCCCTTTATCATTTTGTATTGTATGCTATTCTTTGATCAGAGATACTTGAAACTAGCAAGTAGCTTGCCTGCAGGTTTGCAGGATTTTATTCTGCTATATTATTTTAATTTCTCAACCTTAATTATAATTTTAAGCCATCTGTATGTGAAGATAATCACATAGCAATTATATACATTTATGAGGAGGATGCAAAGTGTTGATTAAACCTTTATATTATATTTTTATTTGTGTTTTGGTTGTTAGGCTTGTGGGTATTTTATACAGGGATGTTTTCATTCAAAGCTTTCTTTGGTGAGTGAAAGAGGCATCTAATATCTTGAAAACTCAGTTTTCTTTTCCCCATAGTTTTTCTGCCTACACAACAAATGCAAATCCTGTAGCTGATGGGGCATTGTGCTGAGGACACCATGACAACTTCTTTTGTATTAGCATGAGCACCTCTGATCAAATCAAAACACCCAGTGTTATTAGCCTTGTTTGAGCAGCCCCATATTGCATTTTCTGGGCAAGTTTCCTTCAAAAACTCATAAAAATAGAAATTCATAAGAGAAAGAACATTACAGTAGTGATGCTGAACTGTAAGGAATCGCTTGGCCAGCAGTCCAGACATCGAAATGGGTATTTTTACAATATCTTATATGAAACTCATCAATTTACATTGAGTGTGGCTGCAAAACTGCAACTACAGCAAAGACAAGAAAGTCAAAACATTGCACTAATGCATTTCAGAACTCATAGTCAGCTTCTCAGCTAGACTGCAGATCCTGTGTCATGGATTACCCATTTGGAGTTGTTTGCTCTACTTAATAAGTATATTTGAAGTGAAATTTGAGAATAAATCTCCAAAAGATGTTTAGCTGTAGGAGTGACTTTTTTTCACGTGTAAGTAAGTGTACTCTATTTCAAAATTATATAGCAAATTATGGTCATTTATGTACCATCATTCTTAGAAGCAGCCTATGTGATGTGGAGTAATTCAGAGTGCTAAATATCTAAATGCAGATACTCTCTTAGAATATTATAGAGAAATATGTGTTGCATTATACTACTGCAAACACATAATTATTTATGATGAGTTTGTAGGAGTAAGTCTCTTTCTTCAAACATAGGCAACCCTCTAATTTTAACCCTTCAAAAACATATCAGAAAGAATATAATTTTATTATTTTTGTTAAAATGATGCCTTTGCTTTGATCTAAAGACTAAACAGAAATAGTAAAAAGAGTAGTCAGTAAATTTAGAGGAATAATATTATTCTACACACAGGATTTCTGAGACCAATAGCAACATATTTTGCTAATGTTAGGGTCCAAAAGTGATGGCTAAAATTTGGGAAAAAATGGGCCAAAAAGAAGTTCAAGAATACTTAAAATTTTTAGAAATTTATTTTGAACTTATAAACCTAATAGATTTAATTTTCAAATAGAGTGACCAGTGTGAAAATGCTGTGTAAATAAACATATGAAGAGATTTCTGAATGTAAAGATATGGTAAAAATAGGCCAAAAATCTTATATTTTTCTAAAAATCAGATATGACAGCTGTGTAGGTGATCTGTCACTTAAATCAGTAGGGGGTGCCTTTTTGAACTGTGTGTTGACTGACTCTAACAGCTGGACTTAGCACGAAGAGAATCAGCTGAGGAATATACATGAACTACGTCCATCAGAACCCTAAGTACTCTGAAAATGATGATCAGGAATAAATAAAAGTGCTCAAAAATCTTTACCAGAAGAAAACTTGAGTCTGTGGGTCTTCGGAGCATTCATGACGCTATGAGGTGAATATCTGCCTGAGCAGTAACAAGCATCCTTTTGCAGATCTGATCCTAAGGTCCTTGGAACCCAAGGAGGACTTGTACTTGTAACCAAACTATTTGGATGGTGGGGTTTGAAGGTGTTCACCCTTGCCAAGATAAAATATAGACACATTTAGAGCTCATTTAGATACTGGAATGATCTGTTGTACTTTGAATGTATTCCATTAACTTGCTAAATCAGGAGCCAATTGAGAAATCATCTTTTAGACAGAAGGTTAGACTTCAAGTCAAGAGATGTTTTTTCATGGCCTGGAACCACTCTCCCAGTGGCTTCAGGTAAGCACATTTTCATATTTTTGTTTTCTGTATGTTATATGGTAGCAATAATTACTTCCTGAACTGCAAAATTGTTGAGAAGTTTCCAGACACGCAGTTCTGGGTGAGGGGAAAAAACCTGAATGAATAGAAATGTACTCAGAAAGGGAATCAGAAGAGATATGATATGATTGCAGAAAAAAGGAAAAGAGCTGCAGAGAAATTAATGGGTTTATGTTGTAGTATAAAACCCCCCATATTTACCCCTGAAATATTTTTAGTGTGTGTCTTTCAGGAAATGCTGGAGGCCTTAAAAAGTATCTGTGTGTATTTAAATTAGGAAAAAAAAAAGGGGGAAAGCATTAATTTTCAAAGTAAGAAGGATTTACATTTTCTATTTTTATATCAATATATCACCTGAATCTAAACTGAAACATGGTAGGAGTCAGAGGGGAAAACTAGGGTTGCACCATATTGATTTGTGTTAATGCACATGTATGCCACCATGTGAAGCTCCTTGGGAAATAAATTTCCACATTTGTAACACTTACCCTTTTTCTGTTAGTTTTTCTGCCCCATCTTTTATCACCAGAAGAGAGAACCAAATGAAATTAGTACTTATGAAGAGGGTGTACTGAGTGATTTATACATGAGCATCTCAGGAGCAGTGAGGAGCTGGGCTCGATATTACAGTTTTCTGTGTACCTTTTCTGAGCTTCTCAGTATTTCTAATTTCTATAGAAGTCAAAAGAAACAGAGAATGTTGTCAACATGAGCTAATTGAGATGCAGATTTGTAAGACAGTCAGAGAAGAAGCAGTTGATGCTGTAAAGTTCTTAAGTGTTATAATGGAGACAGATATTTAAAAGCATTGATTAATGAGAAACTAATAATTGCTCTAAGGAAAAACATTAAATATTTAGCACCATCAAGGGCTGAGCACGGATCATAGTCAATGTATTTAGTGTAAACAAAACAATCAAATTTTAAAAGTAAATAAAAGCATTCTCTCAGGCATGGCTGTAAAGGTAACTGAATAAATGCAGCATGAGAAGTAGACAATTGATTTTTTCAAATAATATTTTGTAACATTCCAGACCCATATTCCCTTAGAAGAATTGTAAATATTCTTGTAAGATACTACAGCATTGCAGTCACAAAATATGGCATTTTATAACTTTTGATTTTATTCCACAAAGAGCTTCATAAAAATATAGGAAGAGAAATCACTGAAATGCTTTTTTAAAAATAACTCTGATATTTCTTAGAACTCAGTATAAAGGAATACTTTTCTTCAGTTGGAAATTCAGACAAAGGTGCACTTTTGTTCTTACACTAATGAAGTTTTTTGATATGTAAAATTTCAAAATACCTAAATGTGGAAATATCAAAGTTAACTCTTAGAAAACATTAAAACATTTATTTTGCCAAAAATAAATGATAAATTACAAAAACAATTTTTTACTGTTCTTGAACAAAACTGCTATGACTCCGTTTTCAGCTTTTTGTGGGTTTTTTGTTTGTTTTTCTATGAGTTTAGTAAAGTGTAGAACTAGGTGTTGTACATCCATTTAAATGCAAAAGGATCAAACTTCTGATTTTATAACAAAACTTTTCCTTTTCTTGGACATTCTACACATACAGGAAGAAACCTAGTCCATTCATTATGACATGAGATTGCGGTAGAAATACCAGTGAAATCTACTGAAAAATACATATTTATATACATGGTCTTACAGCCTCTATCAAGAAAGTGGAGAAGATACATTATAGATTTCCAGGTCATGGATACATAGATACATCAGCAAATCCTAAACTTTGTTTCAAAAGTGATATATGTGAGTTTATAAAATGTACACAAATATGTAATATAAACATTAAGCTTAAAAATATGACAATACGACAAATACATTGCCGAATCAATGAAGGATTTAAGTCTGATATTCAACAGGATTCATGATTATGAAGATTTTAAAAGGAAAATAATAATGGAAATATTAATTAAAAAGTTATTTAAAAGAGAACTTTGTCAATCTCAAGATGGTATTTGTAAATAAATGCACACATCAGCATTCTGCAAAAGCTGAGGAGAAATAAAAATAAATGAAAATTATGTTCACTGTGAGTGAAAAGTAGCAACCAGATTGTGAGCTAACACTAGAGACCTATATAAAAAGGCTTAAATGTTCTGAATTTATCTCCAGCTATCATAAATTATATTATGTCAGAACTGTACCAAGAGAGAGAAAAATGTGTTTTCTACACCCTGCCTTTCATTCTGAAGATTGTGCAGTCTCAGAGTACCAGATAAGCAATGTAAGTGTATTAAACCTGAATGCACAGTCCTCAAGTTGTGCTCATTCTTTTTTTTTTTTAATATCTGAATTATAAACAGGGTGATTTGCTGTCGTTGATGGAACAAATGTGTAATAAAGTGTTGAAGTGAGTTAAGAAGTTTGCATGAGCAGCAGGAGAAAAGCTGCTGAGATGACAAGTAGCTCTTCCATACACATTTAGATTAGGCATACTCCTACTTTGTTCACTGGTAAATGGTATTAAAACAAGAAACTGTAGAAGAGAGAGTTGGGCATAAATTCAAACAAACTGGCATATCTATATTATCCATATTGTCTGATAAAGAGTGGGAAAAGAAAATATGGCCATAAATCACCTCTGAGTCAGAACAAAATGTATAATTTAAAGTGTGTGGGAACTAAAAATAGTGTACACTAATACCAGAACATGCCAGTGCATGAAAGGAACAAATGTCGACTTCAGGCATGTGAATAAAAACTAATCATATGGGGAGTAAATAAAAGAAATAAGATCTATTACTAATTACAACATGAGGAATGACCTTTCTACTTTAGTTGTATGAATGCGCAGAAATGTATAACTGCTTATTGACAGGTATGGAGCAGTATGTTTCTTGAGGTGCTTTAGTTCATTACAGAGCCTTTTTGACTACTTGATCTATAGATATTTTTCTGCATCTCTTGAAGGCTCTGTATTACCCATGATGACATTTTGCAAAAATTTAGAATACATAAACATTCCTAAGCTGTAATTAATGTTATTGGACAAAGCAGATGGCCCAATAAAGGACCTGTGTGATGAGATCCTCCATAAGAGATAATTATTACAGAGTTTCAAAGCTATATTAACATTGTAATTAAATTTGTGAATGAGCCTACTTTTCTTACAAATTGCCATTAAAACAATTGTATGGTAGTATCTCTTTAAACTTTTGAAAGTTTTCAAAATGTTTAAGCAAAGCTCCATATGAAAAAAAACTTTTTCACCATAATATTTGAAATAGGTAGGATCACTTGCTGGGCAATGTATAAAAACAGTTATGTTTTCCTTGGCTGACAAATGGTTGAATCCTTGTGTAGATGGATGCTATAGAAATGAACACTACCTCATTCCTATTATGCTATTGTCCCCCTTTTATAAAAATTGATGCTTAAAGCACTAAAGGGAAAAATTTTGAGAAAGTAATGTAGGTTTTGGCAAATAAGCCTTGGTATTCAAGATCAGTCTATCTTCTTGTGAAAAATATTGTGTAGATCTTGATGGTTAGGAACTGTCTTCTCATTGCAAAGTCATGCATAGCACGCCTGCTAACATGCAAAATTCATCCACATTTGATGTATTTGAGCTGGAAAACAGTAGCAACCCCTTTGTGCAGACCGTTGCTTGTGCTAGCTAGGCAATTTAACTTTGCTGTGGTATGGAAGAGAGGAAAAAAATACTCACACCTTGAGCCATGATCTCAGCTGGAAAGCAGGCACCAACAGCTGTGAAACTACTGTGAGATGTCCTCTTTGTCAGAGGAATGCCTGACTGAGAGAAAACTTCTTGACTTTATGTTAGCGCAATATTGAAGCCCAAGCTTCCAGCTGTTTGCCCTGAATGGAGCTGTGCAGAGTTTTATCTAAGCAGACTTCCTTGCTTAGCTTTTAAATTGTCCCCTTCTGTAAAAAAGATACCTGAAAAGTGAGTGTTTTCTTCCAGCAAAAGCTATGAAAGGACTAAATGAAACTATTGATCTTTACAGTGGAATGAAGCAGAGGAGTAGTTTAGTACCAGTCTCGGCTTTAAGGTGCTGACCAACAGCTGAAAAGAGCACGATAACTACATAAGGCTATCAGGAGAGCTGGATACCTGTTTATATGGCATCCTTAACTGCTCCACCCTAGTGAAAACCATATTAATTTTATGCTTTTATGGGACATCTCATTGGTTTGCATTGGCAGAAAGGCAAAGTGGGAAATTAGACCATGAGAGGAATAATTGATTATGAACTTAAATGCATGCTGCAATTAGTAAAATGCCTACAGGTTGTTGGGGTTTTCAGTAACCCAGAAGAGGTTTTAGTTTACTCAGGCCAGAAAGAATTCTTTTTTAATTTTGTTTTTATCAATAGAACATTCCGGCAAAAGTAAAAATTAATTTTTTAGTAGTTGCTTTAATTCAGTTTAACAGAAACATTCAACATTTTAAAATTAATATGTTTTTCCAAAACATCTTTGAGGAATTTCTAATTGTGACTTGCAAGGTAGAAAATAGTGATTGTTTGTTGAAGTTGCCATTTTTCCTTTGGAATATTCACAACTAGTTGTATATGCATGTGACTGGTGGTGGGCATGTTCACATGTACATACACCGCCTTACTTTTTGAACTATGAAATAAGGTGAAATGAGAAAAAAATTTTGATCTGAAAATGCAGAACACAAAAGTCCAAAACCAAGTAAGTAATCTAGACATTTTCTGAAAAAAGTTTCGTACACTTTGGGTTTTCTGATGTCTGTCTATTGAGCCCAGTTGTGTCCAGGGTAGTTCTAGGATAAATCCACCGACACTGATGTCCTGTCTTTGTACTAATGAGAATGGGTCAAATTTTGTCTCTAGACTTTTTCTCTGAAGTTATTATTTCGAGAACAACAGTCGTGTGACATTTGCCACTGCTCAGAAATTACTGTGAAGTAGCTACTGGGCATATTCATCATTATTCATTTGTGTTTGTCTTCTGCATTTTCTTGTATTCAGCATGTTTTGGTGTTTTTTATTTTCCTTGCTACTTGTGAAAATTTAATTGAATATATTACACAGTATTCGACAATTTATTAATCCCATGTCCTGTTATAGGAAATGAGCAATCTCTAATGTCACCTTCTAGCATATTCATGTAGGTCATATATATAACTGAGGTCAGAATTTATACAAACAGCTACTGTCAGGAAGTAAATTTTGTAAATACTAAAGAATGTAATACAGTCTGAATACTGATACCCTGGAACAAAACAAGTGTCTTCTCCTCTGTAGTTTCATTCTTTTGTGTTAATACCATTATCTGCTTGTTTTATGAAGGAATTGAAGTTGAAACAAACACAATGCATTAGCTAACTTTACTTTCTTGACATATGGTAAGCCATAGGATCATTAACAATAACACATTAGCCCCAATAATGTTTTCTGAAAGCTCACAGGGATTTCATCTGTTGTTGCATATTAAAGAAATGCATATTGTTTCCTGTCACCTTACAGATCATACTGAGTCTACAAAAATAACACCCAAGTTTTATTCATCTGGAAACTTACATGGAACAGCTGCATACAACAAGCAGATCATTTCTGTCAAAATGTTCTTAATTTATCCATTGGAAATATTCTCCCTTCTATAAGGCAATGGACATTCATTCACTCTGAAACTAGAGAATCTGTGTTCTGATCTGTCTGCAGAGGGTTTCCATAAAGAGATTTATTTGTATGATAGATATCCAATAGATATCCATGAGGCATATTAGGTTATCATATGGTTGTTATTCCAAAGAAATTATATCGGGATTGACTGAGTGGTTTAATAATATATGCTACTCTTACCATTAGATGAAGAAACAACTTTGCTTTTTGTCTGACTGAACTGATACTGCCAGTGAGTTAATTCAGCTCCCTGGCCTGGTTTGGCCATGGTAGGACAGGCTACGAGTCCTGTAAAGGTACTACAGTTTGTTAATGAAGAGTTAAAATATTTTTGGCTACTTTGAATTCTGCAGTGCCAAAATATTCTAGGTATAATGGCTCAAAACCCCTAAAAATGGGTTGTTAAATCTAAGGAAAAAGTATGGGAAGTAATTAAGCAAGAATGGAATTTATATAAAGAACCATTGTGGAAAAGAGAGAAAGCACTGGGAAAAGATTAAAAAGGGACAGAAAGAGACTGCTCCTGCTACAGCATATTCTTTCCTAGGACTGGGCCCTAAGTTTCTTTCTACATATTGCTTAGTTGTCAGGTTAAGTTTATCAACAGCTAGGTCTCTATTTTGGCAATTCATTCCTCCTCACATCCCTCTCCTGCCCAGTCCTGTTTTTTTCTTCTTAAACCAAGATCATGGCTTTCACTTAGTACACAATATATTTTTAAACATATATGCACATACATACAGACGTTCTTACATAAAAGTTATGTAAATGACATCTAGAAAAGTAATTATAAATACTTTTAAACACTGTATATATGTATATATATCCACTGTGTTAATAAGTAGCAATTCTTGAGCAATTAAACTGGTGGCAGACTGTAGCTGATGAGTGGGATGGTGGCATTGCATCATAGGCTTCTTAAATCATCTTCACCACCAAAAAAAAGTGAATGGAACTGCAGTCTGACTCTGAGTATCTCATCATGAGCTGGTCCACAGATAGCTTAGTACCACAGATCCAGCAGGTGAGGTCAAGTGAAAAAAGATGAGATGGAAAGAAGTTATTCTTTATAACTAATAAAATTCTTGAACATCTGTCAGCTTAACACATAATAAAATATAATTTGCTCAAGGCATCTATTAATTTGAAAGTGCAATTTTTGTTCGAATGTCTCTAAATCTATTACTTTCTTTAGTAGCTTTAGTGTCTTCCATAGGGATTTAAACTGGCCAGTATGAGTGATATATGGGGTACAAATTCTTCTGGTTAATGAAGCATTTTAGATTGTTTCCGTGAAATCTCTTCATGAATTATTTACTGAAAGCTAAGGGTTGGTACCTGGTACCTTTCTTGATAGCTGGTATCCCCTTTGATAAAGTATTTTAAAAAATCCTTTAGTGTAAGTTGAAAGTTACTATGCTGAAGTAATTGAAACTAATAGGATTTAAATAATATAATGAAACATTTTTATTTTAAGTTGAACATGCAATTTAATTGTATTTTTCTTTCCATTTAGAATTAACTAGGCAAGCTGAAATGAGTCTATATGCACTAGTATCAATTACGTCTAAAAACCTACTTCAGTGGGTGTTGACTGTGAAGATCAAAATGCTTATTAGGCAGGACAGCACTTCTCAGTGATTCATTGCACTTCTGAAATCTGTGGACAGCTTTCCATTAATTTTAATGGGGCCTGAGCCAGATCCTTATAGAGTCATATACACAGCCTGGTATTCATAATTTCCTAACTCCTGAGAAACCTGTGTTCACTAGCTATTTCACTGGTAACTTGAAAACACAGAAATGCTTTCCCACTGCTTGCAAAATAAGATTGACCAAACTTGGGAATGGTTGTGAAAATAAAGGGAGGAATAATATCATAATGATATTTCAAAATTTCAGTCCATCCCCAGAAGTATAGATAGCAATGTTGGTACAAAACCACCTATATTTTGCATAATATCTTTTTAGTTAGATTGCTAACCTAGGAAGCAGAATCTGACTTCCTAGTCACTGCTTCAGCCTGAGAGCTTTTCGTTCATCATTCAGTAGACTGAGAGCCACACTGTTTACCTGAATATACGACAGGGAGAGTCTCATTTTTGGTTGCCAAATCACTGAACACTAACCTTCTACCTTCACACGGCTTGAATTAAGAGAATATTTATGTCCTTCTGGCTTATGTTGTCTTTTCCATTATGGAGTGTGGAGGAAAGGAGGCTGAGGGAAGACCTTATTGCTCTTTACAACTACCTGAAAGGAGGCTGTAGTGAGGTGGGTCTCAGCTTCTTCTCCCTAGTAGCAAGCAATAGGGCAAGAGGAAATGGCCTCAAGTTGCACCAGAGGTGGTTTAGATTAAATATTAAGAAAAATTTCTTTATGAAAAGAGTTGCCAAGCACTGGACCAGGCTGCCCAGGAAAGTGATGGACTCACCATGCCTGTTGGTGTCTGAAAGATGTATAGGTATGGCACTTAAGGACATGATTCCGTGGCAGACTTGTCAGTGCTGGGGTAATGATTGGACTCAATGATCTAAAAGGTCTTTTTCAACATAAAAAATTCTATGATTCTATGATTTCTCTACCTGAACTAGAGGCCTACATCCCGTCAATTGACAAGAAGGGACTTCTATTTGCTACAAAATGAACACCATCCTTAGTAATTTGTTTCCCTGAGCAAAGTTAGGAGCAATTCCCAAGATAAGCACCTATTAATCTGCAGGATTTCTTGCTTCTTGCTTGATGTTCTCTCCTATTGATTTGAATATCATGACTTTTCACATGATGTGCGTTGTCTCTAGATAGTTGTTGTTTTTCTCCTCTTACATCTCACATCTACTGCAGGAAGCCTGACATTTTGGTGCTATATATCTGACCACTAGGTGCTGTCATGACTAAAGTAAAAATTTGTAGTTTTGCTTTAGCTGGTTTTAAACCACTTCTCCTTTTAGTGACTATCAAATTTTACTGCTCCTGGAGGTTGATATAAATATTGAATTAACCTCTTTTAACATCTGTTTCTTATGCCAATACATCTGAATAAAAATACACAGTCTGCCACAGGGTTTCTTTTTGCCCTTTCATCTTCATTTTCTCTATCAAATACTGCCTGTCACCATCTTAGGTTAGGCATGCTTGCAGCTGTTTTGCATTTATGTAATGAAAAATAAATATGTAGGCCATTGTAAACTGTAAATTTCTCTCTTAAATCTAGATCTAATGAACTAAACTTTGGTGCTTATATCAGTTACGTTAGTTTTTTAGCCAATTTTTTCAAGACCAACTCCAATTTCAAAGTTCATAGTGTAAGAAGGAAATTACCCTGGGGAAAGTTTCTTACAGTTTGTGAGATTATAGTTGTTCAGTGATGATTATAACTTGTTAACCTCTTTTGAAATCATTTGGTCTCCTATTGCTCACTTGGTGAAAGTAGCTATAAAGTCTTTTTCCAATAACAATATTTTGAGCTAATAATTTTCACGGGTTCAGGAGAGGATTGTGTTAAAGCTTTAATAACAATTAGTGTCACATCCTGAACTTGCACATATACATGTATTGGGATTTTGGTATTGTTAATGGCTGCGTTTCTTCCCTGATAGTCATAATGAATGGATACAAACTAAATTTGCTAGAGAATGAAGGTTGAAACTGCAGATAAATGACTTATATTAGGCCTAAACAGAACAATATAAAAAAATTCTGCAATGCAATTAAGAATTACAGTGTTTGACTGGTTCTAGGTATTTGTTTCTTTCCCAGGCAGAATCACACAAAACTTTTGTATTTCCAGAGAAAATGTGACTCACAACTTTCACTTTTAATATCAGTATTTTTTTTCCAAATATCCATTATAAAATGAACTTTTCCATAAACCTCACATTTTGTAAGGCTTTCAATTTTTTTTCCCAAGATGTTGCTGAATCAACGTGGTACAGAAATGCTTTGTAAAAGATGAGAGGAAATAAACTTTTCCTAGTTGAAACATGGTAAGATTTATCAAATGCTGTCTTGTAGTTCCTTAGAAACAAACCAGACTCTTTCATGGTGAAAGAGTATCTGAAATAGACTTTATGACCTTTTTTTATTTGTTTAAATAGCTTTCTCTTTTATGATTCAAGAAATGATCTCCATCATTGCTTGAGTAGGATCATGGTAGAATATAATGTAACTTCTGAAGTTATTTATGACTATATGTAACAGTAAGTAGTTACATATTGCAAATGTGTCAATAATAATTTTTGCAGAAATACAGCTAAGTCAGCTTCCACTAGAATTTTTGACATGTCCACAAGACCCCATGTTTTGGTTTTTTTTTTCATTACACAATACTTGTAATGATCCATTTAATGACAGCTTTTAAAACCTTGACATTTTTTGGTAAAAATGAATACTATAGACCAGCTGAGTGTCAGTAGATCAGGCTTGCAGGGGGCATATGTGTTTTGATTACTTTCCTGTTGTGAAGGTTGTTAGATTTGAACATTTCTGGAATTACTTTTTAATTTTATAGGGTTATTCTTTGAACCTCTTCACTATCCCTCACTGCCTATTGCTTGCAAGAACTTGCAGTCTAATGTGCAATGAGCTTGTCAGATAAAGGCTGATGGATATCGTATTCCTTCCTACTCTATAACTGAGTGATACATGCGCTTTACATTGTACAAACAGCTATAACTGTATTGTAGCACAGACCATTTCATAGAATTACACAATCACACAATGGTTTGGAAGGGACCTTAAATATCTAGTTCCAAACTCCTTATCCAGGGGATATCACTGATGAGTGGAAGAAGGCAAAAGTCATACCCACTTACAAGAAGAGTACTCAGGAATATATAGGCCCATTAGTCTTATCTAAGTCCCTGGAAAAGCAATAGAGTGAATCCGCCTGAAATTGTTACAAAACAAATGAAGCAAATGATTGGGAAAATCTAGGATGGACTTACCAAGGGCAAATATGAAAAAATAATTTTTTTCTGTCAGCATGGGGAGAATTCTGGATGCTTACTTGGACTTCAGCAAAGCATTTGCCGCTGTTTCCCACAACCTTCTCCTGGTAAAACTGAGATGATACCGGATAGGTAATCTGCAGGATGGGTAGGAAATTGACTGTTAGGCTGCACTCAGAGAATGGGTTTTACTCAGGCTGGCAGCCTGTCACAAGTGGGGTCTCTCAGCGCCCCACGATTTTCAACTTCTTTATAAATGATCTGGATGATGGGATTGGAAGTACCTCACCAGGTTTGCTGATAACAGCACACTGCATGGCAAGGTGGATGTGTGTATTGGCTTTTCCTGGTCTGGTTTTGGTAGTGGGGGGGCTACAGGTGTGACTTCTGTGAGAAGCTTCTGGAAGGTTCCACCATGTCCAGCAGAACCAATCCCTTGTGGCTCCAAAAGACAGACCTGCTGTAGGTCAAGGCTGGGCAGATTAGAAATGGTGGTACCAGCTCTGTGATAACCATTTAAGAAGAAATCAAAACAAAAAGCTGTTACGCAGTTTTAATTTCAGACAGAGAAGAGCAGAGTGAGAGCATGTGAGAGAAAATAACTCTGCAGACACCAAGGTCAGTGCAGAAGGAGAGGGAGGATGTGCTGCAGGCACCAGAATTGAGATTCCTCTGTAGTCCATGGTGAAGCCCATGGAGACCCGTGGGGACGCAGAGATCCACCTGCAGCCTGTGGAGGAGCCCCATGCCAGAGTAGGTGGATGCCTGAGAGGAGGCTGTGGCCACGTGGGAGACCCATGGAGAGAGGGGCCCTGCTCATGCTGGAGCAGCCTGTCCTTGGAGGACTGCACCCCATGGAAGAGTGACCCACACTGCAGCAGTTTGGGGGGACTGATGCCTGTGGGATGAACTCACGTTACAGCAGGTTGCAGAGATCTGTTGCTTGTGAGATGGACTCACGCTGGAGAAGTTCTTGGAGAACTGCGTCCTGTGGGAAGGAGCCCTCGGTGCAGCAGGTGAAGGAGTCCTCCTGCCAACAGTGGGAGAAATCATGGGTGATGAACTGACCATAATCTCCATCCCTTGCCTCCTTGTGCCGCTGGGATTTTTTTGGTAATTCCCTTCATCTCTCTAAGTTGAGCCTGTTTTGCCCTTGGTGGTATTTGATGAGTGATCTCTCTCTGTCCTTATCTCTACCCATGAACCCTTCATTAAAATTTCTCTCCTTTGGCAGAAGGCAGCGAGTGAGCAGCTTTCGTGGGTGCCTATCATCTGGCCAGCATTAATCCGATGTGTCTGAAGAGACAGCCTTCTTAAAGACCTGGATGGGCTGGTAGAGTGGGCTAGAATTATCTGCGTGAAGTTTAACAAAGATGAGAGCATGGTCCTGCACCTGGGACAAGCAGCCCAGTATTGGTTCAGCTCTGTGGGGCTGGGGAGCAGCCTTGCTGAAAGGAACCTGGGGATCCTGGTAGGCAATGAGCTGAGCAGGAGTCAGCAGAGCACTGCTGCTGTGACAAAGGCAAATCAGATCCTGGAGCATTGCTAGAAGAGGTACAGACATGGACATTCCACTCTGATCAGTGCTTTCTGGGCTGCGTCTGGAGTAATGTATGCAGTGCTGGTGCCCACAATTCCAGAAACACAGGGAGAGAACAGGAGGATCCAAAGAAGGCTCATGAAGATGATTAAAGATCTGGAGAATCTGCCCTGTGAGGAAAGGCTGACTGTAGAAGAAAAGGCTCAAGGGGGATCCTCATACAGTATTCCAGTACTTAAACAGTGGCTACAAAGAGGATGGAGGCTCTCTCTTTGGAAGGCCCACATGGGGATGACAAGGAGCAACAGATAAAACTTGTACTGGAGAGGTTTCATCTTGATTTAAAGAATTTTTTTTGCAGTTAGAACTGCCATTCACTTGAACAACCTTCCCAGGGACACGGTAGAATCTCTGTCACAGGAGGTTTTCCAAATGGGATAGAACAGGGTGCTGCTTGATAATCTCATTTAGGCTCTCCCCCACAAAATGTTGAACCAGGTGACCTTTTGAGGTGACTTCCAACCTGGGCTGTTCTAGCATAACTCAGACATGTAAAGCCAATTGTTAGCTCATCGGGTTGTGCTTGAACCAATGTCTCATTTAGGCTGTTATAGAGGGGTTTGGTAGCTTTACTGTGCTTCTGATCAGTGGATTGTCTGTTTCTGCCACTGTGAATAGAGGCATCAGAAAAGGGCTTCAAATAATGAGAAACCTGATATACTGAGTGCTCTCAGACTGCTGATGAACTGATGGAGAAAACCGATCAAGGTGAATTTGGGATGACTGATATACATGTTTATGCTGTGAAGCATGTCTGGCAATAATAATGAGGAAGAAAAGGAGAAAAATTTTTAGGCCTTTTGTTCATTTTGCTTTCTGAAGTGAGAGTGGCCTGTAGTACAACTGGAAAGATCTTGGGGTATGCCCTTGCTTTCACTTATGGACATGGCAAGTTCATGGCATAGTCATGAACTCAGCACAGTGAATCTGAGAAAGGCAAGGCATTTTTGAATATAATTTACTTTAAATAGTTGCAGGAACATAAAAACCGGCTTCTGTATATATGTGAAGACTTATCCTACAAGATGCCATTCCTTTTCACTAGATAAATAAAAAATAAAAAAAGACACCTGAAATCTTTACCAGTTTGAAATTAGACCTATTTAATAATAGCTGGCCCCATATCCAAGCATGAGGTTCAGCACTACTGACTTATGGAAACCAGTAATACGGTATTAAGTGGCCCATGGTTGTGTGTCCATGATCATTACTAAAAATTTATCACTTTTCATTAATACTAAATCATTTTAATACTTTAAACTAAAGCATGTATTACAAGACAGGTAATCATTCATGTGGAATCTGACTAGGGTATAAGGGTATGTGTTTGGCTTTGAATAATTCACACTGGTCAATTCCACCTGCAGTGAAAGCTTAAGCAAACTTGGCTTCATCTAAAGGATCTCTTGACACCAGATAAAAGCTGGTGATAAAAGAGACAAAGAAACCCCCCAAACATCAGGGAGAAATAAAGGACTCAGGGTTTGAACATAAGAACACCAAGGATGCATCACACCCAAGATTAATGCAAGACCTTGCTTTATTATATTGAGTTTTGTGCACATTCAAATTTTCAGCACAATTTCAAATTTCTCATTTTTGCTAGTTATCTTTAACCCTTATCCTTTCCAAGAGTGTCTGTAAGAGGATTTCTGGAAAAGAGTATCTTCCTTCTATTTTTCAGTCTTCACTTTGCAACACAGGGGACTTTGAAATATTTATTATTTCTCAGTGGATTTTTTTCTGTGATTATTTTCCCTGGACCTCATATAGACTACCAGCACAAATAACCTTTGGCAAAATCTCTCCCAGGCTTCCTGCTGGGTGAATTGTTAGTTTTAGTTTTAATTGTTATTTTTGTTATTGGTATTGTTGAATCTGCTACCTTCCTTTGATTCTTCATAGTTCATTATTGTAAAAGATGGGGAACGACCTATCAAGACAGCTCATGAAAGTCAGATCCCATATACTATACTCTACATTCTCTTCACTCTGTACCATAGTTAACCTCTTTTTCAGATTGAAGAGTCCTTAGTCTGCTTAGCAATTTCTTGCACAGAAGCTGAATAATATCTTTGAGCTTTCTTGTCTGTACCTTTTACACATTGGCTGTCACTTCAAATGCCTTTGTCAATTGTATCTGAGGTATTTTAATCCATGAACTAATGCTGACAAATCTTTTTTTTTTTTTTTTTTTAATTGCTCAGCCAGTGCTGACTGAGTGATTCTTTCAAATATTGAAGGACTCTTCCTTCTTGAGATCACATGATAACATTTTTGGAATTTATTCTTTAAACTCATCAGAGACCACCTGAATGAAAATCCAACTTTCTGTCAGTTTTTAAAAGGCCAATGCTTTCACCTGCTCCAGATCTTGCCCACCTCACCAACTGTAGTCTTGCTTAAAACGTAATCCTACAGTGATTTAAATTAGATATATCCCACTGAATTAAATGTATTGTAGTAGGTCCACTGAGTTCAAACTGGACAATGGTCTTGGCTTTTATTCATAATATTATATTATGAACATATTCAATATTTTAAAAGATACAATATGAATGTTGTAATATTAATACATTTATGTTTAGCATTTGTAGCTATGTAAAACAGTCTGCTTGAGTAAGCATTGCACTATTGTGTTCTGAGTTTTTATTGTGTGAATGTTCTTAATCTCAAGATTATGACTAGCTCATTTAAACTCCTGCCTCATAATGGTAATTTAATGTCTGTGCTACACTGAAAATATCCAATATGAATGAATTAATGAATATTAAAAATGTAATTAATTACTGATGTAGGAAAACTTTACCTTTTGTAGAGAATAATTTTTACACAGCAAAATACAGTATGTGCAAAGGGTAGCTTAACACTAGAGTACAGCAGAAAAGTTTTATTAAAGGCATTAAAGTTCCATCTCCTCTTACTGCAGTGAAAAGAATCAAAAACACAACCTCCTTTTGTCTAGGAAAAAAAAGAAAAAAAGACTGAAAAGCATGCTTGGATCTATGGAATGGAGAGTTGATGGACAGGTAAAAGAGGAGTTGGAAGCTAAAAGAAAAGAATATATTAAGTATCAAGAGACTGCAGGGGAGAATGTGAAGGACATACTGAAAAGAAAATGTTCCTGCACCAATACTTTGTGATTGTAACCAAAGTAAATATCTGGCTTTTAAGAATGAAGAGGTCAAATAAAATATTAGTTTGTTTTGCTTATATATTTGAAGGATGCAATTAAGTATTTCTATTTCCTGGGTTCTCCTAGATTTGCCTGCTTGTCTGAAAAAGAAATAGCCATTCTATAACCCAGAGTGGCACACAACGAGTCACATAATGTTAGCAATTTGTCATTTCAAATCACTAAAAGAAAGTATGGAAAGGGTTTTAGAAACCTTATGCCTGAATGAGAGGGAAAAAGAGGGAACATGATCAATTTACAATTGAGGGGTTTTTCACGCTCTTCTTTCTGGAGGGTTGCTGTTCTGTCACATGCAGCATGCTGAGGACATAATTTCTTTCTATACCTCATTACTTAACTTCTTTTTTTTTTTTTTTTTTTTTTTTTAATTCTTCAANTTTTTTTTTTTTTAAATCCATGTCTTACATACCAGGTATGGAAAACCAGTTTTAAATGATTTAATGTCTGAAAAATAAAGCATATAAAATCTATTACACTCATGAAGGCAATCACGTGTAGGCATATCTTCTGAAAATGGTACAAATAAGCTGATTGACAAGGTTGTCTGGGAGACCAGTGTTGCTTGTGCAACAAGAGTATTCATTCTGGAGAGACTTAAAAGGGGAAATTTAAGACTTGCATCAGTTTCTATGACAAAAATTTAGATCCTTTTTTCCTCATAGCTAATTTTTGTTTATTTTCATCACAGTGGCTCTTTTCCTCATCGTGAGTTCATAAATGCTATGCACTGTATAACCAAGAATGTGCCAGGCCCTCTTGAAACATATCAGAAAGCTTGTTTCTTTTCATTTGCCCAAGCATTATTCTGGAGGCAGAACAGTCACTACAGCCATTGGTATTGTGCCAGAATGAATCTGAATAAACTGATGAGATTTAACTGAAGGTTTTTTAAAGCAGTGAGTCCATTAGTCTAACAAAAATCTGCAGAGAGATTTGCAGATTCATCTGTCTTTGAATTAAAGGAAGAAAGGAAGCAGACAAAAGAGAAAGTTATACAGCTAAAATTAGATATGATGACAGATAGCAAATCTCCAGCCTTTATCAAATGGTTTAAACCTCTTTCCTGATGGTATTTAGGCTATAAAGAGAACTCTCTGCCTTAGGAGCAAAATTATGAATGCATTGTGTGGGAGGATTATGTTGGAAGTCTGGCATCTACTTGAAAATCACATGAAATTCTGCCAGATCTCTCCTATTCAATACTGACCAGGCATCAGAGGACTACAGTTTCATTTTCAGGAATGGATTGTAGGGACTTAGGTTATGCTGAATTTAAAACTTTAAAAAAAGATTTATTCTTTTCCTTATTTCCCTCTACTCTGCCAGTTAAAAGCAAGGAAAATGGAACATATGTTTTCACCTTAAGCATTTTCAAAACTCTACAATTATTCAACTAGTTGAAGTCTGCAGGATGACTTCTTCTGAAGAAGAAATATTCACATTTTCATAAAATTTTTCAGAAATGTCACATGAAAACCTTTTTTTGATAGGCTGTGCTGGAGAAATAAGTGGGATAAAAAGAAAATCCCAAGAAAGACAAATGTAAAGAAAAAAAAAACCAACTGAAACTTGTACTTACTGTGGCAAAGACTGTTGTTATGTCAAGTCACAGTAGATGGTGCTGATGGGCTGGAAGGCATAAATTCATTCTTTTGGGTCGTACTCTGATGAGGCTGTTTTATAGAAACATATATAAATAAGCACTATTAGATGTAAGTAACAATCAACTCTATTTACTATTCACATGTTATCATTACTACATTTGATATTCACTGGATTTTAACTGATTCAGCTGGTATTAATGAGGATGTCCTACTACTCATCCTTCCCTAAGAGATAATTTTTTTAATAGAGGAGGGCATCAGTGGGAAAATTATTGTTATTACCTACAGTAATAAATGAAAAGAAGGAAAGATAGTTTTTTATATATGGAGGGAACAGTGTGTAGTTTGATGAGAAACTGAAAAGCATATTGATAGTAGCATTAACTCTGCTGGTGCTTTGTGTGCACTTACTGCTGTTCTTTGGATTATGCAGCTGATTTGGTCTGACAGAAAGGGATCTCTCCCATGTTTGCTGTGCCATAAAAATGCTGAAAACATACTGCTGAGCTAGCCAGTTGGTAATAGCATTACTGGATATCTGCTATGGTCCCATCGTATTAATTGCATCTTCTATCCTCGGATGATGACGAGGGAAAAAACCTTGAAATCAAGTTAGTTTGGCTGCAGACTTATATTTACAGCTCAGTGAAACTGAGTGAAACATTGAATCTAAAGGCAAAAACTACCTCCTGGAACACACAACTGAAGTAAAAAATATAGTAACATATGCAGGAGTAACTATGAATACCTGCATAGAAATTATGCTGCCAGATACTAGGTAGTTCACTTTCCAAGTAAAATATATGAATATAAGAAGTTACTGCACAAATGTTTCAAAAATATTAAAGGTTGTCATAGTTGATATTGTTTTATGTCATGGGGTTATTCCAAATAAGAAATTTAAATAGCAAACATTGATTAGTTGAGTGAAATGACTCTGCTGGACTTTATTTCTTTGTTAGATCAAAAATTAAATATCTTTTCTTACTGAGACTCATTATAAGTAACAGATAAGAGCTAGATTTTATGAGTGGCTTTCTCCTTATCTTCTTTCTAGAGACTACCAAGGCCAAACTCCTGACCAATTCATCAGAAGGATTTAAAGTCCTCTTAACTTGCAGAAAAGAGTGCTCTAATTAGGGAGATAAACTGTACTTTAGCATGGGTCTTTCAGCTGGGCACTGTTCATGAACTCTGACAAGTAATTGCCCAGGTTTTACCTTGATTGGAATTGCAATGTTAGAAAAACAACCTCTTTTTTGTGTTATCAACCAGGTTGTGAGAGAAATGTGAAGGTTTTATTTCATGTCACTTTTGTGTATTATTTCAGCTTGCTTTTTTTGTTTTTCTTTTTCTTTTCCCCTTGAAGGCAGCAATGTGTAAGTAGGTGTGCTAGACTAGGACTCTGGAGATCTGTCCTCCACCTTTTGTGAGACTTGCAGTGTTTAAGACTCTTAACTCCCAGCCTCACTCCCAGCCTGTCTGCATTTTGCCCTTGCTGGCTGTTACGTTGTCAAGTCACTCAGTTCAGGAATTTAAAATCTATGAATGCAAAGTACTAAATACCTCTTCAATAACAGTAAAATCCAGCGCACTCTAAGACCCACTGCTATCGCTTTTGTAAGACAGCTGTATGTCTTAAGCCCAGGCACATTTGCAACAGTGCCTTAACTATTAAAGACAATAAAGCTGAAAGCAGGTCGTATATTATATGAAGTAATACTTCCTCTACACTTGCCTTCTGAGAGTGATAAAAGCTATTAACTTTGTGTGTGAATGTCATTTAAATTTTGCATTCCTTTTTTTTCTCCCCAGTGATCAACAGTAAATTAAACCACTCCTTGGCTTGTTTTTACAGATGAAGAGAGAATTGAAAGCAGTGCATGAGGGAGCTTTTCATTCCTTAAGACCTCACAAAAGCCAATTTCAGTGGAATGAACCTTCTAAAAGAACAGTAACAGAACATTTAAAATGTGTTCCTCTACAACTCTATTGGTAGTTTCTTAATCTGATTTTATGAGGATTTTATTACGTTTGTACATATATGAGAATAAATGGGTTCAAAAATACATAGATTTTGCTCTCTCTTCTCAGCTAGTTGTATTATTTTTAAATTAATTAAATACAATGACAGCCACTGAGCCTGTCTGTGATGTTGTGTCTTTGTCAGCAGTTTACTTATGGCTTTCCTATTCAATTAAATGGGAAACAGCGAGTGGCTGATGCACTGTTATGCATGGTATGTAGGACAAACCACACCTGCCACTGTGTATAAAATCTGCTTAATGCACATGATGAAAGCACAGATGCGTCTAGTGTATGTGCATGTGTGTAGATATTGTGAAGAGTTAATTCCTTGCCAAGGTGTTTGCAGCTCTTCTTTCTTTTTGAGCACACTAGCCCTTATCTTGCATTTTCTTCCATTTATTTACAGAATTTTTAGTCTGCTTGCTCTTGTATAAGAATCTCCTGAGCAAGCAGACTGAAAATTCAGTAAACAAGCTGAGGAAAACTTGAGATAAGGTGCAAAATACCCAGAAGAAACAAGAGCTGTGGAGTTCAGAAGACAGAACTAAACTTTCAACATCATGGATTTTACACAGTGCGCAAAATATTTTTCCTTATAACGTATACAGGTTCTACCACTCAGCTATTTTCTTAACATGTATATTAAATACTAACAATCTTAAAATGTTGGTATCTGCATAAATTTGATCTCCCCACCAAAAATTGCTCACCATCTGGTTTACATCTTCGCTTTATATATTCTATTGTCTACAATTAAGATTACCACTGTAAGCTACAATACTTTTCTATTTCAATTGCATCTCAGGCAGCATAGTGCTGCATTGGTATTTGCTGATTCAGTCTCCAATTTCAGTTTTCTTTTCCCTTCTCTACATGAAGGGAAACAAAAGTGTTTTTTCTCCCTTTTTCTACAACACCTTCCTCACTAAAAAGGCTGAGGTAAATGATAGCTTCCACATCTCCTTTGCAAAAATTGCCACTGAAATTAGCAAAGCTGATCCCTAACTGCCATTAATGCATTCTGCAAATGCAAGCAACTAACAATGAAATGGTTACTCCTGTGTGCAGACTTCTATATGCATCCTCAAGTCCAGCCTTGGCCAAGACCTGAAATGCCTCCTGAATAATGCCTTTATCTCTCAGGGAACACCATTCTATTTTAGAACAGAAGAAGCCACGTGAACTTATCACACTGCCCCTTCCTTCACAATTCTTTTGCTGCTTGACATGTCCCCAAGGCAGATTGTGTGAGACAGACCTTTCCTCTCTAAGATTTTGCCATTTTTGGCAGCCTTCTGACATACACTCTCTTCATTGCCGGCATTTACTGGATCTCAGCTGAACCATTTTCAACTGCCCATATCTTGCTGTTACATTCCTCATCCTGCTATCCCCCAGCTCTGTAACTCTATCTTGTGTAACAAAATATTCTCAGTTGTGAAAAAGAATGGTATTAAAAAGAGCATAAACAGACTTTCCCTTAAATCTTTACATAACTCACTTGTGTAAGAGCCTGGGGGGAGGTAAGAGGTGCAAACACATGCCCTGTGGGCGATATTCCAGCCTCCAGGCTGGAATTATGACAAGGACATTTAGACAGCCTGCTTGACAGACTGGTTCAACAAGTCTCCCTAAATGCAAGTAAAGCTTTTGAATCATCCTACAAGATTTTCTCTTTTTCCAGATCACTCTCTATATTTAAATATTTATTGATGGTCTGCTCTGCTTTCCTTCTCCAGGTCTTGTCTGAGCATCCTGTCCTTCATCACTGAAAGTGAACATGTGCACCAAGCCTCATGTTTACCTTCTGGACAGTTCTTGTACTTCTAAATAAAAAAACTAAAATCTTCATATTTAGTAAGTTGTGAACATTTCTGTACAATTTTTATCTCTAGTGTTGAAATTGTAGAACTCAGTATGCTGGGATATTGTGAATGTCAAAAGGAAATTAGATTAGAAAAAAGATTAGCCAGATTTAGGGAGGGTGAATACACAAGTAGCTAGTAAAGAAAGAAGAGGCACAGCTTCTGGTTTAAAAAGTCCTCAAACTTTTTAACAACTGCAAAAGCCAAGTTCTTCCAAGGGACAGTTCATTCTGAGCTTTCTGCTGCTTTTATTCACTTGATAGCTTAATAGAAAATTTTGCAATATTTTGCATCATGAAATGTTTACTTAAGATTTCTCCTACAAAGAAAGCATGAAATTTAATTTTTAAACAGGGTATTTTAATGTGATGTTTAGCAAGTTTAGGCCATATTTCAAGGATTTATTATAAAAACTACAGTGATATTTATTTTAAATATAGGAGCTTATTTTAATAAAAATTAAAACAGAAATGGCTGTACAGTATTCACAGATGCAGATATATATATATTTGTGTCTGTAAAGGCTACATAAATGGATACATCATGCATAAAAAATGAGACCTGTTTTCCCATTACTCATTATAAGGCAGTATTGTCTAATGGGAATAAACTAGGTTAGCAAACTGCTTCTTCAGCAATTTACCTTTACAGCTGATTCCAGCTGCAACAAAAAGATAAATCATATACAAACATTTCCAGATAGCCAAATTACAACAATTCAGATTTTTCTCCTTTAGAATTGTATATCACATTTGTAAGATCTTCCTCCTCTTCACAGTCTTCTGTTGTAACTCCTTTTGGTAAAAGTTGTTGCAACCTTAGTGCCTTGCTAGCACAAAAATTACACATAGAGGACATTTCTCCCATGGAAAATGAGTTAGTGTTTTGACCTTGTTTTATTTATCTGGGTTTTTTCATAAAATGTTTTCAATATGGTCACCTAATTAAACCCAGGGATCATGACCTATATGATTACTTGTATTTTCCAAACAGTAGCAGAAAAATTCAAGCTGAACTTATTATCTGTACAATGCATATGAAAATGTGCATACTAGGAAAACTTACTGGACACACTGTTTTAAAATATTCTGAGAATGTCATAATTCATGAAGACTTTCAAACCACTGATGCTTTATAACAGAGTGTATGAAAGTCTTTTAATTCCTACTGAGGAAGTTAATAATTAATTGTTGGCTTATAAATGTACATTTGAGACACAATGCTAGGTACTTTTGAGACAAGGACACTTATGTAATTGAAGGATAATTTATGTGAAAATTAGATGACTATGTGCATTACCACTACCTCTACAAACTTGTTTTATGCACTTAGACATAGAAAGTGATGACACAGAAATCCTTTCCCTCCTTAAAATTTGTAAGACTCAGGTAATAATAATTTCAATAAATGTTGTCTAAATCACTCTCCAAAACAGGGTTGCCACCATGCATACCAGGAAAATTACCTATACTAGGGCCTGTCCCGAGACCATGCTATTCCCTGAACATTTCCCTGGCATTTTTTAGAAGATTGTTATTTGCCCATATATACAGTGAGTGAAGGCAGCCCTACAGCCTGTGTCCAAGTCCTGATCAATTTGCTAATGCAACTGTAGTCTAAGAAAGCTCCTGGGACTTATCTTTTGGACATAAAATGTAGTTGCAAGATTGGAAACCTTCTACTCTGAGTATTTGGTATTCCCTGGTGACAAAGAATCCTGAGTTCTGGACCACTTGTGCATTTTATTTACTGATTCTTAATGCAGAAGACAAATAAGCCATCCCCAAAAAACCAGCAGAGCCTTGTTCCCCCTTGGTGTCTGAGACCAGTTTAATATCTGACAATATTCAATTTTCTCTTGTACATCTGCTAAATGCTTGGCTTATATATCCTTATAAAACCTTTCTGCTTTATGTATATATCCTTGCTAAGGTACAGGTTCAGCTGTAAAGACAAAGATCTCTCTGTCGTGTTGTGGAAGTGAGTCAGCCCTGTGCTGCCTCCGCCCCCCTGGGTGAACTCCTTGCTGACCCACATTGACTCCACCCTGGGATTGCGGGAGGCGTGCCCAGGACCCTGGCTCCGCCCTCTCTTCCAGACCCTTCTATTCCGTTATGTATATGATTGGTGTATTAGAATTGTATCCCTCCCTGTTATGTATCGATTGGTTCTGTATGCTTGTCCCCTCCCTTTCCCTCTTTCCTTATTGGTTATCCCTCCCAGTATATAACTGGCTGCACAGTTCAGTCGGGGCCCTTCCCTTGTCCTGGCACCCTCGAGGACAGATCCCTCGGGGTGTGGGGATGACGGCTGGCCCTCTCCCTGCCCTCTCTCCCGACCACCCTCACCCCTTTCCCCCAGTACCAGAGAGCCTCGGGGGAGCAGTAAACCTCCCACCACCCTTTGCCTCCTCGATGTCTTTTTTTGACTACTGCATCGTGTGAGTTGCTGTTGTCCAAATAGGCCCTGATTTTGGGGACAGAACATATTTCCTGAGGTATTTGAGTTTATATTTTGAGACCCCTCTGAAACCAAGGGGCATCTAGAACAGACATTATTTACATCCTGGAGGAACATTTAAAGGCACAATGAAATAACTGAAAAATCAAAATTAATTTTAAAAAAGGGGTTCTTGCTGCCATCGAGATGGGTTTGTAAATAATGGAGCAATATTGGACTATGAATTTCAGTCTCATTTAGTTTTAAGCCCAGAGAAGGGCAGGATATCACCCATTCCCTTTTCTTCTGCATGTAGTTAAGGCCTGGCTTAGCTGTCCTCCAAACTACTGTATGGTTGTTTAGACCATCTAAACATTCTTCCCATTCAAGTGATTTAGGGATTTAGATGGCAATTTAGATCACCAAAACCTCCTGAAGGGTGCTATAGAACATTAGCCATGGGAATATTTGTACCCTTTGCTAAATATTAAAGCTGTGTTCATATTTTAACAATTCAATTCTCTTTAAGACTGTGCACAGCATTATTAAAACCTGCTCTTCTACTTAATTCCCTCAGGCCTGAGCTATTCCTATATGTGGAGCTACTGCACACTGGAAACAGCCACTGTCAGCAAAAAGAGCCTCTCTGAAACCCTACAAAGCTTCACAAGCCTTAACAGCTTAACAGACCACTACAGAACAGAGGTGTGAAGTTTACTGAAGTCCGATTGATTAAAGTCACATGCCAGTCTTAGCTGGAAAGCAAAGAAAAAGAGGTATTTATAAATATTTGGAAAAGTCTTTCAAACAGAGTTGGCAAGTACAGCTTCCTTGAAGATTTCTCTGTCTTTGTTGTATTGGGATAGATCTGTAAGTAATTTAAGATAGTACAGATCCATCATTTTCAAAAGTACATCTGGTCTTACAGGAGCTGAGACTCTCACTCTGTGAATTTTAGAGCACAGCAGGGGCTTATTTCATATCCATAAAATACCCTGCTGTGAAGTTAATATTATTGCCTAACAATCATGCATATTTTTTTTAAAAGAGTGGTATCGATCATTTGGCTCATGATTACAAATTTATCAGAAATATATTTAGCAAAACTTCAGGGAAAACTGACCAGCTGGGGAAGATATTTTGATTTAAGTAAGCAATTGTCCTTTTTGGAAATCTGAATAGCACAAGTCCAGATAAAATTAATAGCAGCCAGAGACTATGATGCAGCATAGCACAGTTTTTCAAAACTCCCAGGTAACGAGGGAAAGCCTCTGTTGAAATGCAAGGTTTTCTTTAATTTCAACCACTATTGAATCAGAAGTTGCCTTTATATATTTGCATTAAGAGTTGCTGTGGATACCATTTCCTTTGTGGAAAAAATGGTGCAGTCTTCAGAGAAGAGTCTTTCACAGTCACACCTGGTTCTTATCAAGCCCAAGATATCTAACTGGGGATAGATGTAAGCGGAGCAGCAGGAAGAAGAACTAGCAAATGAGATTTTACTTTAAAATTATTAGAATAATATTACTTTGCAGACAAGAAGATTTTAGATAAGGGAATATAGAGTGTAGAAACCCTAACAGATATTCTATAGGTATTGCTGACTGATAAACTGCCAATGTAAGGGGAAAGCTTGTTCCTTCTAAACCTTATAATATCTTTCCTTTGATAGAAAACTTGCTTGAAAACTTCCAAAGATATTGCCTGGGAAAGGCCCTAGATACAATTTCTTTCCTTTTTTTTTTTTTTTTGGTGGACTCAGTTTTTCAGAGCTCAAAACATTATCTATGCAATACCAGATATTCAAATGGTGAATTAATATAGTATTGAACCATCATCTGTAATTACGTTGATAACTCTGAAACTAAAGAGGCAACATGGCAAAGGTTTGCATTTCATTCAAATAATTTGCAATAAAGAAGTATGTTAGGAGTTTAAATAAAATACCATTCTGGTATTCAAGGATCCTATTGTGTTTGTATTTTAGTTCTTTACTCTAAAAGCTTGGATAGAAGGCATAGATTCTGAAATGAAAATAGTTTGTTACAGTGGCCTTTCTTTATGGAGGTTGAAATAGAAATAAGGATGGTCAGAAATGCCCACCTAGTTCTTGTGTAAAAAGAAGGAGGTGGTAGGTGTTTTGAATTAAAAGGCTTTAAGAGATGACCTCAAAGGTTTTTGCTAATGCAAACATGATTCAGCTGGTTGTATTTCCTTTCCAAAAGTTCCTGGGCTTGTGTCTCTTTTATAAAATTTAAATGGTGTCATAAATACTATTGGTTAGTGTTAGGCCGATCTGTGATTAATTTTGCTCGTGCTAGGAAAATGGTTCTTTACCTGAGGGAGTGTCCTTAAACATTTGTGTCACTGCATAGTGCATACTGACATGAAGAGTGTAAGTTTGACAATAGAAAATAACAAGAACGGAGATTTGAGTTTATTCTGTGAAAACCTTTATTATTCTCTCCTTTAACAATTTTAAGAATACAAATTTAGTGTATTGTTCGATTTTGTTTTTAAAGACATATTTGGATGGAGAACACACATAATTTTGGAAGTACAGGAAATGAGGAAATTATGATGTTCAGGTGTGTCCAAACAAGACAGCTTTTGTAATGGATGCAAATATTATACACAGATTTCAGCTCAGGTTGCAGGAGGAATATGCTGCATTAAGATATAGCAATAAAGCTAATCAGCATGTCAGAATTTAATGATAAACAAATGCCTTAAATTCCAGGTAATGGAGGCAGAGACTCTTTTATTTTTGTTTTAGTACTGTCTCAGCAATTTTTGTGTTCCTGGCTACACAATAATAATAATAATTTGGTGAGGCAGCAAGTGGAATTAGGAGTTATAGTTAAGGTCCCTCAGGCAGAGATAATAGATCTTACAGTTCCTGGCAGTCTGACCTTCCTTGTACTTGTTATTCAAAGGAAAACCACTGTGCTCTTCTTCCATCAATATGCTGGTTTTTTCCTAAATAAAAGTAGTTATGACTGCTGAGCGTTGCATTGAGTAACACCCTGTCCCCATGAAATAGGTGAAAGTATTTAGCATTCATCTCATGCTGGACCCCCTGGATAAGGATGCAGGAGCCAGGGGCCTTCCTTTGCTGACTGAGTATGAATTTGGGCAGAGGCTAAAGCTGATGTTTAGAGATCATGGGAATTAGAGGGATGCTCAGAGCAGCGCCTGGAGAGGTTTCTGTGTCTCTGAGGCAAAAAGCACTGCAGAGAAGGCTTTCTGCATCATATTCTTGGACGTCTTCAGTCTGTTGAATTCCCACAGAGACAGAATCTGGGTGGTCTGGATCCTGCCATAGTATTGTTAGCAAAGAAATTATTCTGAAAGAATGAGTTACACAGAGTGAGAGCTACCTTGTTTGTCTAAAATTTAAAAATCTATGATTTGAACAAATTGTCATTTTATCTTCCAAAGAACACATTACCTCTGCTGTGCGAAATACCCATATGATCTGCACTGTCAGATTCTATTATTATTGTGACAGATACTGTAGCATATAAATTTTAAACTAATGAAAAAAATGTCATCTATCTTTTGGAGCTAAGTGTTCAAAGTGCATCAGCTATTCAATTTGATAGATCATTCTTCAGACAGTTTGAGAAGAACTGCATATTAAAAATACAGTGAATGGGAGAAACCCTCACTTTTATCCAGCTTCAGATTTCTTAAACTAATTCTGGAGAACTCATGAGAGGTCTACTTCCAAAAGTGTTTCTTTACGCAAAGTTGCTGGGAAAAAAAAGGTAAATAAAATATTTCTCTATTAAGATAAATTCGATTTAAACAAAAAAATAAAACAGGGTATTAAAACTAACTAATGCTGGTTTTCTGTTTATTATGGTCTCCTGGAAACATCTTAAAGGAGAAGGAATAGCTGCAGTTTATTGCTTTCATATTATTCTGTAGGTGAATGGTATCAACATTTATGGTTCTCTAATAAAAGAACACACACTTGGGTTTTATAGGAGTGAGCAGTTGATAAATTCCATTAAATGTTTTAATGCAGACAACTTATGGGAAGAAAAATAAAAAAGCTTTGCAGGTGCCAGCTACAAAATATTAGGATTTTTTTTTAAACTGGAGAGAAAATGAAGAGCTTGTAAGCTGAAACTCTTAGGTAATTTCAGTTTGAAGACACACAAACACAAGGGCAAATATAAATCTAAACATGAAATTTCCTAGGTTGTTTTGTTAGCATGTTCATTAGCAGTGATGTTTTCTTGTTTCAAATGCTTCACTTTGCCAACTAAATCATTGCTTAAAATATCAACAGGTGCCCATTATTGATGAGGGCAAAAACATCACACTTTGTGTATTTGTATGACTTGTTACTCTCATCTTCCCTCCTTCTGTTGCACACTTTTGGAAACCATAAACGTTGATAGCAAACCACAGAGGATATAAAACAGGACATAAATAGTTAATTATTAAAGGCACTAATGCTCAGATTGGAATTACTTAAGGTATAATTTGAGCGAAGGTTATATAATTTTTGTTGTAATTAATTTACAGGGACTCAGGAATGTATTAGCTATTTACCCCCTTCCTCACTTCCTGAGAGTCAAAATTTGAGAAATCTGCCATTGCATTTGGCTTCCAGATATTCCCTATTAACTGGGAAAGTTTCCATTACTTATTGGGAAAAAGAGGGCGAGAGAAACACTTCCTCAGTAGGAAAACAATCCACACTTAGGATAACCTGTAAGGCTCATCCTGTCGGTGGAAGTTTGGTTATTTTTTCAAATGTGTTTAATTTCTATGTTCTCAGTAGATACAAGGGCTTTCTTCCCATCCGTGTGTGTGTTTTTGATGCCAATGCACAGAGAGGAAATTGGAACTTTTCAAGACTTACTCAGGCAAAGCAATGGGACCTGCAAAGCTGTCACGTCCATACTCAGATTCCTTCCAAATAAAGCCCTCGTACCGCCTTGGCAGCTAATGCTGAATAATAAATCAAGTTTATAGGAGATAAGCTGAATGAAAGGAAAACAACAGATTTTTCATTCTAAAAGAGAAGACATTCTAATGTGAAGAAACTTGTCAGTCTGAAAAATCCATGACATTTTGAAAATCATCCCTGCAGTCTGATTAAATATGGAAATGATCTTCAGAAAAAGTGAACATTTCACAGTTCTGAGCTTGATATTTTTTATTTATCTCCTGGAGATTCAAACAATTCCAGAGGATGTAACTAAATCACATGTGATTTACCGTTGATCTTTAACATAAATCAGAAGAATGATGAAAATTGTGGAAAAAGGTCAGTGAACTTTATTCCACTTCTCCTTCACTTATATCTTCTGTTATTTAAAATAAATTGTATTATTTTTGTGCTATAATAACTTCTTGTTTTGGGGGGACAACAAATAATATCTGGATGTTATTTGCTTTGATTCCATAATAGAGTTTTGCTCAATTTCTGGTATGAGAAAGCCTCAGAGAAACACAGCAGGAACTCTAACATCAGATATTAAAACTGTTTTGTTTTTTGGGAGAGCAATAACAGACATTATTTATTTGATTTCAGCTTCATTGTATAAGTAAATTGTAGTTAACCCTTGCAATTTAGTGGAAGGAAAAAGATCTAGTTTTACATCAGGATTACATTAGCAATGCAATGTAATAAGTGAAGTATTTTATGTTTTTCCAAAGAGATATTTTAGAACAGGCTGAAGACAAGAGATAGTGTATTTTCCAACAGGGAAGTGAGAAAAACATGCAGCCTTCTCCCTACTCAAGTCTGTGTCAGGTTTTTGTACTTTTGTGTCTTCATCCACCATTCATCAATTTTTTTAAAAATTTCTGTCCATCAAAGTACAATCTGAGAATGTTTTTTCTTTTTTTGAAACATAAGAAGTGTCCAATTCTTATGAATGCATTGCATAAAGAATCTCAATACAATATGTTTGACTTCTCCATAAATCATTCTATGGTATGAAATGAGGGATTCTTATTATATTTGGTGTTATTCATTTTGATGTGCTGTGATTTTCCTGCTGCA
This sequence comes from Origma solitaria, assembly GCA_013397895.1. Lineage (NCBI taxonomy): Eukaryota > Metazoa > Chordata > Aves > Passeriformes > Acanthizidae > Origma > Origma solitaria. The sequence continues at coordinate 558,915 of VZRL01005186.1, read as the reverse complement.
TGCTGTAGGTCATGCTATGGGATTAGTAACACAGCCGTTCTGCCACTGACTAGTAACTGACAGAAGCTGTTTTCATGACCTTTTTTGAAGATTGTGACATCTATACTTTTATTTCTGTTTTCCAGCTTATCTTGACTTTTCAAAATACTTGCAAGCTCCTTATCAGTAGAGTTTCAAAACTTGTAGTAAGGAATAAGTTCATTTTTTTAGCTAGCATGCTATCAGTTCAGGAAAAGTCACTCAAAAACAGAGCAAAAGAGTCTCAATATATTTTAACTGTAACCTTAAAAGAAAAAGGAACATTATCTTGGATGACCAAGACTAATTATTCAGGACTTTAGAGATCATTATCGAAACTTCAAAGTCAAGTTAGATGTGCTAGATAAGCATGACTGCTGGGTGGACTTCAGAAGATCCTTGAGAGCAAGGTGCTTTGGTAAGCTGACCTTCATCTGAAAGACAGAGGTACATGTGCACTTACCCAACTGTATGTTTGTGAAATGTTTTGTACATCAATAACATCCCAATCTATTTTTTCCTAAATCAGAGCACTGGACTTCACATAGGAAAGTTTTCTTTATGCTTGAGCAAAATAAATATACGAAAAATTGTAGATGATCCCATCTTGATGTGCATGAACAACCTAGGGTAAGTTTTATTATGCATGTGCCTAAAGATGAACCATCTTATTCACCTTTGCAGGATGGAGAGAGGAGCATTGTGCTTGGGTTTAATATTGCTGACAAAATGCCAGTTAAACAGATTAATAAGAGCTACAGAAGCAGCTTAAATTCTCTAGCTAGATAAAAAAAACTGCAAGTAGCAGTGATATTTGCTCTGGCCTTAGAAGTGATGAATCAGTGTAGTAAGGAAAAAAGCTCTTTCTGTACTTTTTCAGTCTGTAGTATGAAGGTTTGCTCTGAAGTGTGAGTTTGAAGGTTTTTTCAGGATTTTAAAATGTATTTTATTTTAGGTTGTGTTACAATCCGATTAGTGAGAGATGCCTCTGCCCAAACCAAGGTGCAAACAGACCATATGCCAAAGTCAATAATATGGATTTTATTTAACAATGAGTGTGAGGTAGAGAGATAGAAAGAAATAGAAAAGGGGGATGGGGAGAGAGAGAGATCAAGCAGAAGAACACCTGTGGATGCAGCAGTGTCCCATTTGTTCTTCTTCACCCAGAGCTTCTCAGTGGTGACAGTCCCAGAGCCATTCTGTGGGTGCCCCCTTTATGGGGTGGTCACAGACGCCATTCCCACAACTTGGGGTGATATATGTATGGACAATTGCTTCCTTTCCCACAGTGTGTCACAGTGGGAATTTTTGTCTGGCTGCATTAACCAGGATGTGCTGACCAAATCGCCCCTGGCAGGCCTGGATTAGCACCTTGCTATTGAAAATGCCTCCCTTCTGTGCCTATCTCAAGTTCCTGCTGTGGTGGCTTGTTTTATGGCAAGATCCTTCTGTGACCTTAACAGTGTTTGAGACAGAGACAAGCAACTGGGCTTTTTAAGTTATGAAAAGTGTATTTGATGGTGGTTTAGTATTTAGAATTTAGTATTTACTATTTAGTGTTTTTGTAGATGGTTTGGTAACTTTATAAGCTAAGATTGACTTTAAATTATTTTTTTTTTCCTACCCCTGAACATTGTTATTTTAATTCAAAATTTGCTACAATTTACTACATATTAGTATTGAGGCTTATGGAAATTATTTTTTTTACAGCGACTACTTCTAGCACAGTCTACTGTGTTCTAGCAAATTTACAATATATTCTCAGTATACACCATTATAAGTCCTACACCTACTTTAAAAGAAAAGCAAAGCACAACACAAGACAGAGAATTAGTTTTGTAGGATATCTAGTTTGATTAGTGCATGGTACTACCCCTGAACTGCACTAATGCATTTTAACTAGACTTAAACATAAAAATGGAAGTTACATTTCTGAAGGTTCATTTCTACTCTTTCTTTTAAGTAGTAGGTAAATCAGGAAGGAGATGTAACTCCTTGTACAGTAAGAGAAATTCAGATTGGAAGGGGTAATTCCCTATCACTGTTTCTCTAACCTGAACAACCTCATTTAAATATTCAGTGAAGGCAGGATGGGCTTTGACGAAAATTTTGATAGAGGGTGAGTGCTTTCTAATAATTTCTTTTCCAGCTTCAGTTGGAATACTTAGACACTCATTTATTTTTTGTCCTCCATCACTTTCTTGTTTTAAATATTTTGTCACAAATTTTCAGTTTAAATTATACCTTATCAGTCATAATACAACTCAATATTAGCGATTTTTACTATGTGTGAAATAGTTTACAAATAGAAAAAAAAAAGTCATAAACATATGCCAAGCAAATGGATTGTGTAGGAAAGTGGAGAAAAGGAAGAAAGGATTTATGTAGTCCTCAAATCAAATAGTTTCAGCTTACCCCATGAAGATCCATTATTAGCTATCTGCAGTGTGGGAAGGATGAGTTATGAAGCTCACAGATGCTGGTTTTTGTATTTTGTTTGCCTTGTGACGTGTATGTCTCAGCAGGTAGCTATTCACACGCATTCTGCCATGCAGTGAGGTGGTAAGGGTCATGGCATGAAAAATTCTAACAGATTCATTAAAATCATGTTCATATTAATCTAAAACTCAGATATGTTGCAAATAATGAACGAGCTCTGGCAGCAACTCCAAATGAATAATGGCAAAATCTATGCAATAAATAATTCCATTATGTGTGTCTTTTATTTTACAGAAACTTCTAAAGTGCTAGAAGAAACATTTTTCTTAAAAAAAGGAACAAACTTTTGGGGGTGAGGAAAATCTCTCTCTCCAGCTGTAATGATAAGTTTCTTTTTAAGAACTATGACATGGCAAACTGCTTCCACTGTATCTTTCAGAATTGTTTACTTGATCACAAAACGAGAAGCAAAGATGAGTGCATAGATGCGTTGCTGGGTCCTTTAACTCATATTCTCAGTAATATTGCTGCAGAACTAAGATACATGCTTGTCATTAAACATGTAATCCAAGGCTATATATTACAAAAAGGCACGCCTCTTGTTATTGTTTACTTTTAAAAATGGGAGATAGGTCATTGCTGTGAGCTAAATGCCTCCTTTGCATTCATGTCTCTGAGGTTTCCAAGCAAAACAATAATATTAATGGAAGGTAGAGCATTTAACTTCAAATTTAGAGGCTTTTGTTGATAATGTTATTTAAACCCAGGAAGGTTATACTTAATTATAGATATGGCAGTGTTTTTGACAGTTCAAGCTCTTTAATGGATTATCTTTCCTCATTTAAATATAAGCAGTAGGAATAATAACAAAAAAAATGAATCTACAAATTTAACAAGCTTCTTTTTATATGCTTAATAACTATCTTTGAAGAAGAATACACACCACATTGAGCTTTAAAAAACTGACAATATTTATTAAGCCACAAAAGAGCTTATGTAGCTTTGTGATTATGGACAGGAAAGAATTTTAAAAAAGGCAAAGTTAGCAAAAAAAAAGCTTTAAAGTAAGCAGAAATTACATGTCAGTCAAAGACATTAAAGCTGGCTGTTTTTAAACTCCAACTGCTAAGCCCTGGGCATGAAACAAGAAAATGATGAGGTAGGCTGAATGAAATGCACACAAATGCTAATGTTTAGAACCTTACCTAAAGTTAAAAATACAAATGCTTGCTTTAAGGAAAAGGTTTCAAATAAAATAAAAGAATCCATCACATGAGTCTGTATGAATACAAATATGCTGGAATCCACACATACAGAATATGTTAAAGACAGACATTTCTGTTGAGAAATCTTTCTACTGTATGCTCTAAAGAATACTGGATTTTGTTGTTACAGGAATGCAGAAATAAGGGGTTTTATTGAATAAAAACCTATGATTTTATTGGGGAGTGAGGAATCTAGCAGTCTTCAAGTGGAATAAGACTGTTATCATTGCATACAATACAATCAGCACAAATTAATTTATTTCCTGCTTTTTTTGAATGCTTGCTATGGTAAATCATGGAATTTGTTGAAGAATTCTGCAGAAGAATATGGAATGAGAATGTTTCTTAGAATAATTATCAGATGTTGCATAATTAAGTATTTGATTTAGGAAACTGCATCTTAATTTCCTTATCTATGGCATTAGATATATTTACATGTGACTATTATAAATGTACACTTTCATGAGCATGTGTTTGTGTGTATACAGTATTGAAAAAAAAACAGTCTATTTATTTCTACTCTGTTCATCTGCAAAATAAAGCAGCATTGGAAAAATTAAAAAATTGATGTCTATCATTAAAAAAAAAAAACCCAAACCAAAAAACTACAAAAAGATTTCAAGTTAGAACATTACTACTTCTCTTTCCTGGCACACAGTCCTATTATGTACTTTCTTAGACTTCAAGAAAGCAGCACTGAGAAAGCAGTGAAAGTGCAAGGATTCCCAAAACTTACCACATATTCTTCACTGAGGACTGGGAGAAACACAGAGGAATCAGCTCACATATTTTCCAATGCATTTGTATTCCCTCCTTGGACTCCTCTGCCCTACAGACTTTTTCTCACCCCAGTCTAATCACCTGGTGTGCAGCTGAACTCAGCCAGTGGACACGGTCTCACCACTTGAAGCAAACCTACTTTAAAGGGGAAAGCTAATGAAATGGCCCAACTCCGCCAGTCTGAACAGGAAAATCTACAATCGCTAGGGAATCTGCCTCACTTTTGTCTGCATTCATGTTTTCCCCTAAATGATTGTTAATTCATATACCTAGAGTCAACAAGAATACCCGTGATTCATAATGACTCTGTTATGCCAATGCATATGCTATTCCTTGGTTTTCTTGCTAGCATATTATTTCTGTTCCCTCATAGTGTTTCTATTTTTTAACAAGTTGTTCCTTTTTTTCTATGGACCTGGCTGTGCACAGTACAGCCAGGCTGAAGCACTGCATGGGATCTTTGCATCCTTCTGTCACAAGCACAGTGATAAACACTGTAGTTTTTGCAACATGCAGTTCCATTTTCAATTTCCTACCATATGTCTTAAAATTAAACATGTTCAAATTAAAAGGCTCTTTTGAGTCACAGCTAGGAGATCCATCTTCATTGGAACAGTTCATTAGTCAAGACTATTTCGAATTTATTTGTTTTAGTTGTATGTGTGCATACATTTGTGTGTCTGTATGCATCTGTTTTCAGAAAGAAAAAATAAGGTAGGGAAGAAATGAAGGGTAACATCCCATCCAGAATGCTCTCCCTACAATATCACAAGAAAACTGTTTTTAATAACAGCTGGCCACATGATGGACTCTTTAGTCCATTATTTTAGTTGGAAAACTTGAATAAAGATATCAGAATTCGACCTAATAATAAGACAATAAAATAAATTTGTAGATAAGGCCTTGTGAAATATAAAGCCTTGATGAAATGGCAACTGCTCAACTCATAGCTTTGAAGTGAGTAAGAGCAGTGCTAGCTGTTTGACTGAAATGTTGCAGGCAAACGTAAACTACAAACAGCAATTCCAAGAATGCTGGAATAACAGAATAAGCTTTGTTCTTCTATAAGAAACACCATTTTGTTCTGAAAAGAAATACCATTATAAGGTAATCAATACTTTTTTATATGAGAGAGAGATAAAGAACAAATACCGCTCTTAATGTTGTTGTCTGTGTTGAAAAGAAGTACTTTTATCTTCATGAAAAAAGTAGAAAAACAAAAGTGAACAGTCAAAATTCCAGCATTCATGTCCTTTCATGATCTGACATGAGCAAGGTAATTCAAAGGCCATCAGAAACAAAAGGTCTAGCAAACTCCACAGCACTTCTGCATCTGGAATTCAGTCAGACCCAGCAAGGTGATGTGTCCATTGTGTTTTACAGTCTGTTCTCCTGCAACACCACCAGGTTTTTTTGCCAATTATATGTGAAACCAAGTGCATCAATACAGCTGCCATTAGAATCAAAACCTAATCTCCATTTTAAGAGTCACTGCACTCTAAAATAAAATAAAAATTATTCCTAGACATTGTCACAAAGCAGCACCTCAGGGATTTCAGATTTCTTAAGAGAAGCACTTAATATCATGAACTCATATCATACAGAAACTACAAATACATATTTTTAAAATAATAAGTACAGTACCCAGACTCTTCACAGTTTTCTGTGCTTCAAGCCCTTATTCCCAGCAGCAAAAAAGCCAGTGCAGAGATGCAGCACGTAATAGGTTCAGGAAAGGTACACATATCACTGTGCATTCCCTGTCACTGGAAATGGGCTGGGTACACCAGTGGAACTATGTAAACTTGAATCCTGACAGAAAGATTCACACTACGGGTCGTTTTTCACAAGCTTTCTGAAGGTGACATTTCATCTCATGAATTTTCATCAGAAAATAAGTTTCACTCCATACAGGTAAGAACTATTGTCTGAAATATTTGTGGTGAATATTCTTATCTGAAATTTGCAAACATTTATCAAGTCAAGGAATAAAGCTGTGCACTCTGTTCCATCAGTCACAATTCAGAGCTGTAACTCAAACATTAAGCTTGCAGCCCTTGTGAAGGCCGCATACTTGTGGAGAAGTCTATGCAAATAAAGCATGGAATTTAAGAAAAAACATTATGAAAAAAAGGGAAAAATTACACAGAAATGATCATATCTATTAATATAGGTGTAAGAGAGATATTAGCTGGACACAAATCCAAAGGCCACTCCTGCACTAGTGCACTAATTTAGTGATAGAAAGTGGATTTTTGGCCAGTGTCAAAGATCTGTTACTACACTTTATCATTTAGCTCTCAGCCACCAAAATCCTGTGCTTATGTATCACATCGGATTTTTCAGGTGAGCAGTAGGAGGCAAGAATAAAACTGTGTCCCGGACCTTCTTATCATCAGTGTAGGTCATGGCTTTCCAGTGCTTGTCTTCACTCCCTAGCAATATATAGTTTGTTGTTATGGAAATAGTCTGAAAAGCTAAATACATAAGTATGTTGGATATGAATTATTGCAGATGTTGCTTAATGACAGTCAATGGTATACTTTATTGTAATTTTCAATTCAAAAGCATTTAATTTTAAGAAGTGGTCAATTCCTATTTTCAAAAATGAGCCTAAGACAGAGGGAAAATTAGATTTGATTACCTGCAGGGTGTCTACATCTATTTTTATTCTGAAATGGGTTTTTCTTGAATTTTTTTACTTATTGTAACTGGAAAGTTGCAAACTAGGTGTCCCATTGTGCCAGGTACATGACAAGCTTCATATAGAAATCCCAGTCCTGGAACCAGTCACTTACAATTCTACAATAAATGATATAACTTAGGCTTAAACAAACAGAAGGAGAGAAAAATAATAATTATAAAAATGTAAAAGACAGAAGAAAAAAAACTGCTCTGGACATTGCCCAGTGGAAACAAACAACATAAGAACTATATCACTGAGTCTCAACACAGCACAGAGCCTGGAGACAAAACCTAGGAACCCGTGATTTTCAAGAGAAAAAACATTTTATGGGTTCTATAAAAATGTCTCTTCCTAACTACTTCATAGACATCTACAATTAGATGCTGGAATGCACAGAATATGAACCAGTATTTTCTGAAAGTGGAGAGGAATCCCCTTCTAACTATGGGAACTGTAGGCATGTAGTAAGAACTACTTTGCCGTGAGAGCAGTCTGTTCCTCCAAATTCTCACCATTGCTTTCTGGTTCAAAACAAGTGGGATTTCATAAACAGAGATACCCGACTTCATGCAGGTGGTGTTTTTGTAAGATGGTGTTCTAACTATAGGTAGCCAATGACATTGTGAGGTGGTGAATTGAGAGCCAACGGATGTGTGACATGAAAGTTAGAAAATAGTATAAAAAGGCTTTGGAAAATAAAGTGTTACTTCCTTTTCTCTGGCCAAGAAGCTGTTGTGGTGAACTTTTTACTTGTCATGACCGTCTCAACTGTGACATCTAACTAACTTCTTTGCTTTTCTCCTTACATCATCTTTCTATATGCATGTGCTCTCTGAAAAAAAATTACTTTCTTTTGATAAATATTCACTTGAGTGTCAGCAGCAAGATACAGTGAAAAAAATTATCTTTTTGTCTGCCTTTTTCTTTATCTATTATGAGAAAGACAAAACCATGCCAAAGATGCAGGAAAAATGGACAATATTTCATCACCTTAATATATTGTAATACTTCCTTTATGATAGTCGCGTATTTATGTAATTTTTTGATTCTCTTCCTGTTTAACAGTAACAGAGTTTATAATGTGGAAAGATGACTATTTTCAGATAAATCTATTTAGTCATCATTGTTAATTTATTTTCTTTCCCTTTTCATAGCAATCTGTGATTTCTCTCTCCATTCTACTCATATTGGCTGGAAATTTCAAGTGCATAGCCTTTTCCTTTCAGTAATTATTTCAAAATAATTTCATGTTAGCAGAGATAGTGATTTTCTACTTTACTGTGAATCACAAAATCTTCTTTGTTCCAAAGATAAAGAGTTGTGATTGCAAATTTGGTGAATGACATGATGAGATTACCTTTTAATATTATTATTCTTTCTTTTCCTTTTGCTTTAGAAAATGAGAGCTATTCTGCAGTTTAAAACATAAATAAGTCATCCCACCATTTAAAAAAAATCTTCCTTTCGAGATTCGACATGATCAGTATCATCACACATATTTATGCTATTGCAATATGGTCGTGCACAGTTGTCTGCAATGTAGGTGAACAATTTTAACAGCTAATGCAATGGATCAGAATATTTTCTCCAGGATGAACAATGATGAAAATTGTTTGGGTTAGGCAGTCCCAAAGCGTAATGCATATTCTTCCCAAAGACTGAAGAGAGAGGATATATTAAACCTGTTTCTTAATGGTTTCCCACTGTCATCTTAAATATATTTCTGCACATAAGTCCATAGGTTTTGGTTAAAAAGAATTTTTTTCGCTTGCTTACAATATGTTCTTGTAAGATCACCTTAAATTAGAACCCATGCTGGTACTATAAATGTGTGTATTTTTTGCAACTAAACAAAACATAAAAAGAAAAGGGAAAGTATCTTTTAAAAACAGTAGATTTATCAAAATAATTATGTGCATAGCGCCAATGTATTGAATTTTAATAGTATCTCAAGGGTTGTTTGATTAATTTTCAATTGAACAAAGGTGAATTTTCAACAATTTAACAAACATAGGATATTCCTTTCAAAGTAAAAATTCCTTCTCCCTCTTCCTCAAATGAGCAGTTTTGCTTAAGAAAACAAGAACTTGAGAAGTCATAAATGCAATTGTGTTCTCTCAGTGATAATGAAAATGTGCAGACCAAGAATCAGTTCAGACTGTGAGTTAATGCAGCATCCTCAGTCTGTCAGGAGAGCTGTAAATCCTGTACAGAAGATTTGCACCCAAATGAAATGGATTGTGGCTATGCTCCTGCCCTAGATGGGTACTGTGAAGGTATCCCTGAACTTTCTATTATTAACCAGAAAATATACAGAAAGATGGAGACTCAGCACCCTGTAAATTCTGTGGCATTTCACTGCCCCACTTTTGCTGAAGAGAAAATAGTTATTTTGTACTGATTTTTGTTAAAGTGCCAATCACTTTAAGAGTTAATAATATACCAGGAACCCTAGTTCCCTCTGTGGAAACACAGACAATCAGAAAACATCCTACATATCTACATCTTTGCTTCATAAGGGGATAATTTTGGGAGAAATAATGATGAGAAATATGGTACTAAAAAAATCCAAATTTTCTATCATAGTACAATAGATAAATGCTAGTGGCTCATATTGGTAAAAATTTTTAAAAAACACTTTTATGGCTAAAACTACATCACTAAAAATGGAAAAGAGAAAGATACAGGAATCTGTTTCTAAGTACTGGGTTTTCCCCCCTTTCTTTATGATTTGAGAAAATCATCACCTTCATTAAATGGGTCTCGTTAATATCATACTACTAGACATAAATGCTTCCATTTAGGCTGAAATTCAGTTAGCAAACCTACTTTGGTCCATATGGAATTGGCTTAATTAAGACAGACTAATATTTTGGACCAAACTAATTAATAGCTTAGGAGTGGATTCATCTTTAAGATTTTTAGCAGTCTCTTAAAAGTACGGTCTCTCAGAGGGAAGCAGCTGCTCATCATTGACATGCAAGACTAATGCATTCAACTTGAAAATGAACCTGAGCAGTTCCAGCTGAGCTTTGCCACTGCAGGTATTGGAAATCTTCTTGTCACCCGAGTATTCCTAGCGCTTCTTCTTCCATCTAATTAGCTCTCAAATCCTAAAACAAAGTTACAGAAGAACTGGTGTACTATTGCTGACTGAATTAGTAGTGGAGTAGAAAAGAGCAAGGAGCAGAGAGGGCTGAAAACACGGCCCCGCCATCTCCCATGGAACTGCAGCACTGCCACCCATTTCCAGAGACTGAAGAGGTGAGGTGGATAGTGCTTCCTCCAGGAGGGAGGGAAAGATGAAAGATGTAGCAAATAATATAAATGGGACCTGCATTATTTTCCTTCTTTTACTACTGTTCAGGTTACAAAACTCATCTGGTCTCCTGACTATTACTGAACATTGTTTCTCACATTTTTCCTCTAATTTATTGTTTCACTTTTCCCTTTATTGTATTGCATGTATAATCACAGGAACAGGATATGATGTGTATTTTATACTTACACACTTCCAACAGCACGCCCAAGTCACCTGAGACACCTGGAGATGATGTAGGTTTACAAAGCTGCTGAATCTTGAATTTCCTTACTTGAGTTAAAGTCGGTCATTACAACATGATATTTGAATTAGTTATTTAGTCCTCCATCTTGTAACTTCTGAAATTGTTTTCTTTCAAACACAAGAATTATACATGACCTTGCATATTCTTGTCTCAACACAGTGTTCTCCATTGGGAAAAAAAGCCTTCTTCTCTACTGGGAGTTGAAGATCAAATCTTCAGTGGATCAAGTCCTTGGACAAAAATTGTGATGGTATAAATTGCCTGAAATTATTGCTAAATATATATTATCTTACATATACATACTACATATATATATCCTGCTGTATAGACAGATTTAGAAACAAATAAATCAATCCTCAAAAGTCACTACAGCATATGAGTACTTGTGTGGCAGTTAATTTTGTTCTGAATAACATATGAATGCTTCCTTAGAGTAGCCATATCATCCTAATGACTCTTCTGAGGTTTGTGAATTATATTAACAGTGATCTTTTTTACAAGTGAATACAAAATTCACTGTTATGTTAACATTGTGGTTAATATAGAGAAGGTATTGCTAATACATACAGGTTTTAATTTACTGGGTTTTTTTCTACCACTATTTCTCTACTTTCTTTCTATAGTACCTTCCTTTGGATTAAGCAGCAAAAAAATTTTCTAATTATTTTTCTCACTGCAGTATATGTTTGTGATGTCACCTTCTAGTTTTAGTCCAGACTTCTGCATACAAGCAATGTTTCTGAAAATGTTATTCTTATAAGTTAATAAAAAGGGTATTACCTTAATCATATGTAGTTTCTTCTGTGAAATCAAGATGAAAGAAAAATATTTGAGGCGGTGACAGCTTTTGTATTTTGTGTTTCTTTGGTCAGAACTCCTGCTGCTGCATAGCTCTCAATGTAAACAGTTTGCTTGAAAAACAGTGATGATGTTTTTCTTGGTATTTTATTTCATTTGGAATTGATCATGCCTCTGCTTTCAGATTTACCAAGATTAAAAGTACATCTGAATTAATGTCAACTTTAGATATCTATTATAATGTCAGTAGCTTGAAATCTATTATATTAATGTCACATATATCTAGTAAAGTAGGAACACAAGTTTAGGAATAGTAATTTTTTGAGATCTGACCCTTTTTTCTTCTTTGCTGTAACTTTCTGCCTGACAATAAACAAACTTCTGCTGGTTCACATTCTCTGAAATATCTAAGTGTCAAATTGTCATTGAAATCAGTTATTCATATATAACTAAGAATATTTAAAAGGTAGCAGTCTCCTGTCTGTAAAACAGGTTATTCAGACAGCAGATATCTTTAGATATCTTAACCTGAGTGTCCTTGCAGCATTGAAGGCCCATGGTGTCCTGGACCACATAGGTAGGAGGGCTACCTGCTGCTCAAAGGGTGCCACCCTTCTCCTCCAATAAACACTGCTGAGACACATTTGAAGTGCTTCCTTCTTTGTGTGAGAGAAATGGACATTCTGGATCAGGTCACAAATAAAATTGAGGAATGGGAGTGGCTGAGGGAACTGTGACTGTTCTGCCAGAAGAGAATGCCCTGGGAGGGCAATATCAATGTGTATATATTCCTGTTTGGATGGTGTAAATATGAGCGAGGCTTTTCTCAGTAGTAGCCAAGGAAAGGACAAGAGGCAACGACCACAAACTAAGATACAGGCAATTTAATTCAAACCCCAGAAAAACACATTGACTACAAGAGAGTCAGACACAGGTATAGGTTATGCAGGAAGGCTATGAACTGTTCATTCTCGGAGATATTTCAAACTCAGGTGGACTCAGACCTGATCAACCCACTCTAATTTACCCTGCCTTAATCTGGGAGTTGGATTAGGTGATTTCCAGAGGTGCCTTCCCACCTCAGCCATTCTGTGATTCTGTGATTTTTTGGTGAAAATCTTCCCATATTTTAGTTGGGAAGGAAAGTAAATGAAGTTTAAAAAATTCCCTTGGAACATACCTCATAAGCAGAATTAATTTAAAATGTAAAATACACACTTCTCCAAGTATGTAATTGAACTGTTTAACACAGCCTCACAGAATAAGCTGAGTTGGAAGGGACCCGCAAGGATCATGAAGTCCAACTCCTGGTCCTGTGCAGGACACCCCAAGAGTCACACCATGTGCTTGACAGCATTGTACGAAAGCTTCTTGAGCTCTGTCAGGTTTGGTGCTGTGATCACTGCCCTGGGGAGCTGTTCCAGTGCCCAACCACTCTCTGGAGGAAGAACCTTTTCCTGATCCAACNCTTTTTCCGGATCCACCCTAACCCTGCCCTGACTCAGCTCCAAGCCATTTCCTTGAGTCCTGTCACTGTTACCACAGATAAGAGATCAGTGCCTGCCCCTCCTCTTCCCCTCCCGAGGAAGTTTTAACTGCAGTGAGGTCTCCTCTCAGGCTCCTCCAGGCTGAACAGACCAAGTGCCCTCAGCCACTCCTCACACAGCTTCTCCTCAAGGCTCTTCCACCGTCTTTGTTACCCTCCTTTAGATACTCGCTAATGCCTTTCTTATATTTCAGTATCCAAAGCTGCCCCCAGCACCTGAGGTGAGGCTGCCCCAGGTCAGAGCAGAGCAGGACAATCCCTCCCTTGCCCGGCTGGCGATGCTGTGCCTAATGCCCCCTAGGACACAGCTGTCCCTCCTGCCAGGGCACCGCTGGCTCATACTCAACTTTCTGTGCACCAGGACCCTCCGGTCCCTTTTCACCGTGCTGGTCTCCAGCCTCCTGTTCCCTATACCTGGAAAAGTGTGTGAAGTCTTAACAGTTCCACATAATTCTTACTCCTTAAAAGACCTTGGGATATCTTTTTGCTCATTCTCATTCCCTCCTGATCTCTCAAAATGTTGCCATGCATCATATTGAAGAGTATATATATACATATAGCTGAAGAGAATATATATTCATATTGTATAAAAATTTCTGTCAAATTAATAAACTGGACTTAGATATGAAAAAGTAACAGCGGGAAGGATTCTGTTTCACAGAATCATTCTATGAACAGGGAATTACATATGCTTCTCTGAGAAAATGCTAGGTCTAGGGCTCTTCACATTTTCCTAAAATGTTAAATCTCATCTGGATGATTACATCAGAATTTGTAGATTTAGTGAATTAAAAATTACCTTATTTGAAGTGAGAGAGGTTTGATGTTCATGTAGAGAGAATATAATTAAATCAGATACTGGACAGGACTGTGTATCATTATCAGCTCTGTTTACCTATGAAGGAAAAAAAAGGATAATCTCTGAAAATACAAAAATTATTGGGAGAAAATTAGACAATATGTATGTTCAGATATAAAAAAAATCAGCACAGCATTTTTTATGACGTAGAACAATTGTGTAATTTCACAAAGACTAAGAAAAATTTAGGAGGAGTAGTAGGGTAAGAAGTACATTTTTTCTGAGACATAGCAGAAAGACTGGTGACATCTGAAACAGCCAAGTTATGTAAATAGGAAGAGTTGAAATGTACTGAACCTCTAAAACAGGTGAATTTTGTCTTTTTAAGAGATTAAAAATAGAACTTAGGGAACCTATAGAGATCTGGAATTATGATTGCTACTTATGGGAAGATCACTGACTTTTCAAAAAACAAAGATTTTCTCATGCAGTGTGAAATGAAACACACACAGGTATTGGTCTTCAACATCTTTGTGTTTTTCAGACATGAATACCATAGGAAATAGGACATTAAAAAGATTTTTGGTAAACTAAATTATTACAGATGGATGCTGCAAGTCAGTTATGTTCTTTTATGACTAAAAAGAATAGAAGGATCCAACAAGACATAATTTTGTCTGACATTTTGTACCACTAAGATGAAAAGGTGAAGAAAATTCAGTTCTGCGAGGCCTGTATGGGCAAGTTACAATAACCATAGTCAGCCTCGTGGCAAATAATGAGGTCAGTCTGGTTGTAACGACATGACAGCTACTACAGGTTTGTGAACAGGGTTTGATAATGTAAATGAAGCATATGTAATCAGTAGAATATGCTAATTGGCTAAGACAAAAATCTGTGCCAGGCACCACGCTAACAAATAGACAGCATTGCACAAGTTCAGTTTACTAACAGAGATTCAGGCATAGGTTCTGGCATCTGTTCTGGTGATAGCTAAAGATGTCCTGACTTTGAAGCATTCTGGTCTGTGCTACACATTTATAGGTACAGATAGGCCAGAGATAAAAGTCTGGCTACGCTCCGTATCTGATTAAAAAAGTGTTATCTCCTCTTTCAGTCTGGTATCGTACCATCTTTTTTGTTTTCATCCCACAAAGCCCTCATTCTCAAGTCTAAATTGTCCATTGTGCTGTTGCTTGTTAGGCAGTATGTTTATTGGACCCCTTTTACTGAACTCTCAACAGATTACAAATCTGTAAAAGAACTAAAACTGCATAAAATGTAGAGATGTCAGATATCTAGGTCTCTCTCCATTGTCCTAGAGAAACAGACTTTGTGAGCACTTGCTTTTTATTCTTTGACATCTTCTGCTCCCAATTCACTACAAAACGTAGCTAAAATGATCTTTTATTTAAAAATATCTTACTTTTAGTGTATTTTAGAGCTTCTGTCTCATTTCCACACTAAACTACACCTCCATTATCAGGGAGCTGTAGTAAATTGGGTGATCCAAACTAATCCAAGATTAAATTGGTGACCAACTACAAATCTCCTTCATCAACATTGGAAGGTGGAGGTGTAATCAAGAACAGTACTCCTGGAAACTTTTACAGCTTGCTATTCTTCATCTTTCGTTTGTGTTTCTGCAAGATATTTTGCCTCTTTCTCTCATCCTTATATAAGTCTTTCTCTAATTTGAAAGCTTTGATCTGGTTGGAAGTGACCTTTGGCAAGGTTATTAAACATTTTTGTATGGGAGGTTTATTTTTATTGAGTTACAGGCTTTTCAGATTAAAAAACCTCCAAAACTAGACCAGAAATGATCTCCCTAAACCCACACTGAAAATTCTAATTCTTCATTTTTTTAGCACTGGAAATTTCAGTTTTAGAAGTTAAGGAAATTGGAAAGGCTGTTCTGAGGCAAGAGGGGAGGTAGAGGGAATTTTGTTTACTTTTTAACTCTAAAGAAATGGTTCCGCTTTTTTTTTCTTCTGGAGAAATGCATATTGCTTAGCCTGCTACAAGCAATTAATATACTCTTTTCTGTTGGAATTTATAATAGTCCCACACTCTTGACTGGGGCAAGATATAATCCAGCAATTAGCAGTGTGCCTCTCATTACACCCATGAATGTGTGGCCAAACTAGGCTGAATCATCAGTGTAGGCAAAGAGCAGCTTACCTTTGCACAGTAATCTGGACCAACGATGCTAAAACATGGGCACCAGCAGTCTCACCGAGCCTGCTGCACTGAATAACGTGCCGTGCTAAATCTGCACTGAATCCTCCTGCCTCCACAAAATGGAACAAATCAGCTTCTGAGCTACACTGTCCTTTTAGTAGTATATCATGCAGTTGCTGTTACTACAGTCAGTAGTTCAATTATTCTATCCAGAATTTCTCCACTTTCTAATGTTTAATTTTTTAATGTGTTCTGTATTTCTAATTTAGAAAAACTGAGAAAAACAAGAAAAAACTTTTTAATTTAAAAAAACCAACAACAACCTTGTTTTTCCTAATTACCCACCACATATGACAAAAATTAAGTCTTGAGTGAAATGTTATGGTAGTAAGTTATTTACCAGGAAATATTTATTATGGACAAACTTTCATGGGCTCAAAAACTTAGAAGAATGTTCAGCTATGGCAGGGTTATTCTTTTAATGAAAAAAGTAGACTATCCATGTTGAAAAAGGAAAAAAAATGAAATGTCAATTTCTTAATGTTTTTATGTCATAATGAAAAATAACAGAAGTAGTGGGATTTACCTCCTAGGGGATTTACTATTAATGGACTTCATCCATAAGCATTCATGGTACTAAGACTTCTGCTAGCATCAATTAGGGTCCAGAGTTTCACAGGTATTTGTGAGATTTCATGATGAGGTTTTGGGGTGCTTCTAACCCATAACTTTTGGTGACTCAAGTGTTTTTGCAAATCTAGTGTCTTTTGCTTTGACTTTTCCTCCAGAATCATTATCTGGGCCTCAAATGACTCCTATAAATAAGTATATGGGCTAGGCAAGCTCCAGGCATGACTTTTGTGCTCACAGTGGTAGTTTAGCTGAGCTATTGACACAGTGAGCAAAAACTACAGCCTAGAAGAGCTTTTAACTGTACAGCAAGAAGTATTTAATACTCCTATTTCCTAGGATTGAATAACCCTCTAGATTTTTTAACTGAAAGTGGATTCCTTTTCCTTTGTTCACTTCTTAGTTAGTCTGTTTCTTCTAGATTTTGTTTATATTAATAAATTGTACCTGGCTCCTTTTTGCCCTACTTAGGCATAGTTGGTAATGTTCCTTTGTTTTTAATGTTAGACATAGATTTTTCTTTTCTCATCTTATTACTTATCATTCATATTTAATGCTGCACACAGAATTATCTTTTAGACTCTTTTTACCTTTTGATTTCTTATATTTAATGGCACACCCAATTGTTTGATATTCTTTTTTTCCCTAGGAACCTGTCACTGCTCTCTATTTAGCTGCTTTGAACTAGCTTTCATCTTTTAGTATTTAAATCATCTAAGTTCTCATGTATCATACTGCATTGTTCCTCATTATTTACTCCTTCTGACTATAGTGCCATTCTCTTCAAACTATTGCTACTTTTTTCTTTGTTTCATGCTCTTTGTTTTTAATTTTCCAAGTCAGATTTACGCTTATTACATGACTCCCACACCTTAGCTATTGTCATTAACCTCAGATGTGAGACTTTATCAAAAGGGTTTTCAGAAGCTTGTCTGAAGTGTCTTATCTACAGTCGCTCGTTTGTCGTCTGCGACTGAGGAGAGTTATTGAATGGCAGAAGGCTCCTCTCCCTGGAAGCTAAGTGCCCAACCCTCCGAGTCCTTTGTTTGAATGTAGGTCTCCAACATGGCAGTCTACAATAGAAGCACTTGACAAAAGGATTGATTTTTACATCCAGCCCTGGAAGAATGCATATAATTTCCATGTATTACATGGTGTATATACTACATAATTTGAAACATTTTTTTCTACCTGCATTGAATAGCCTGTTTGAAGCCTGGGCTATGTTGAATGTGATTTCTATTAGAAAAACTGGCATTAACTTCAGAGTTAAACTCTCAGTACAGGCCATCACTGCCCTAGAATTTTACCAGATATTATGAATTGTTTGCTTGCCAACCAAAATCCAAATATAAAGTGCAATTCCAAATCTGAAATTGTGCTTTTAAAGTACAAATCTATGTAAAGAGCCTTATTGAATGAGTTTTTCCTGTAGATACTTCAAAAAACAAACTTCAGTGAATTTGCATTTACACTTAAAATGTTTTAAATCCTGATGTTTCATGAGGACCAATAAATAAGGAAATAAACTAGTCTCTTCAAGATAGCCAGTGCTATATTTTGGTCCTGAATACTCTGGGTAACACTGTTTAATCCATTTCTAGAAAAATATTTCATCATTTATGAGTGACGAAAAGGGAATACAGGGGAAATCTCACCTATTAATAGAACAGGAAAAAAAACCCCTCTGCATTTACAAGGGTAAGTGTTTATATGGTAAAAGCATAAAAATGCTCAAGTAGTAAAAACCAGGAGATTAGGGAAATTTGTTTTCCATGCCCCATGCTTCAGAAATAGGAGACATTTCCTAGAAGGCAGTAAATGGACTTCAAAACTCATTGTCATCACATCTCAGTGGCCATAAAAATGCTAGGAAAAATCTCATACCCCAGTGTTTAGGACTGTATTGACCAATAGAGACCAAATCAAGACCTTTTGGAAAAAAGGGTCAGAAGGCATTTGTTCCACCTCTACCTACATCACGTTTCTGTAATGTGTTACTCGCTATCACCTGAGACTATGGGTATCACTGACGATTTGAATGACACCTTCTGTTGGTGCTCACTGCAAATTGTGTTAATAGGAAATAAATTAAATCCATTAGAACTGCTGTCTTCATAGCTGACTTTAATTCAAAGCAGCTTTGAATCAAAACATAATCAAACTTTTAGCCTTGAGGCTTCACAATCATGTTAGACTGATCAAAGGGGGAAGTTTTGTGTAATGTTTAATCTAATATAATTGAGACCCTAACACAGGTGGTTTTGCTCTCCTTCCTGTTACCCTTCTTCATACGATCCTGCCCTTCTTAAATCTCTGTGTCTGTTTGACTGAACTTTCTGATCTAGCTTGTTCTGCAGTTACTTACATACTATATCTGATACTAACTAGGCACTGGAAAAAACTATGGGTAGGAGATCACAGCAGCCCACTTTTGAACTGGATCATGCTTAGTGAAAGATGTACACTTAACTCAGTTTTCCCTCTCATGCCTATTTGCATGTTCCAGTTCCATTTTTTGACAGTGTGCTGGTTTTGGCTTGTGTAGAGTTAACTTTCTTCACAGTGGCTGATATGTGGCTGTCTATTAGATTTGTGCTGAACACCGGCTGGAAAATATAGAGATGTTTTTGTTATTGCTGAGCAGGACTTGCACAGAGCCAAGGCTTTTTCTGCTTTTTTTACTGCCACACTGGTGAGGAAGTTGGGGGTACATGGGAGGTTGGGAGGAGACACAGCCAGGACAGGTGACCCCAGCTGACCACAGGGATATTCCAGACCATGTGACATCATGCTCAGTACATAAAGTGGGGGGAAGAAGGAGGAAGGGTGGGGCATTTGGAGTGATGGTATTTGTCTTCCCAAGTCACCGTTACATGTGAAGGGGCCCTGCTCTCCTGAGGATGGCTGAACCCCTGCCTGCCCATGGGAAGCACTGAATTTTTTGTTTGACTTTGTTTGCATGCACTGCTTTTACTTGCCCTATTAAACTGTCTTTATCTCAACCCATGAATTTTCTGGCTTTTTCCCTTCTGATTCCCTCTTTGATCTTGCTGGTGGGGGACTGAGCAAGCAACTGCATGTGGCTTGGTTGCTGCTTGGGATTAAATCATGACAGACAGCTAGAGCGGTTACATAGCCCAGCAGTTGTTTGGGTTTTTTATATATGTGATTCATAGTATAGATCAAAATAAGAAAAGTTAATGCAAGAGAATAGCAAGGAAGCCCTGGTGAGAAGGTGAAGGTAATTATGGGCAGAATTACCCTTTCTAATAGCTGCCTGGTTTAGCTTGATTTAAGGTGACTGTGGAGCTGTCGAAAAAAACCCAAATTCAGGTTCCTCTAATGAGCATATTTCATACAACCTCTCAAAACAAAGTGAAATAGGTCAAATAGTAACCATAGCCTTGTATTGAAAAAGGTTTTCTGTCCTAGAGAGTTCAATACTAGCTCTGCTCCTGATCTGAGAGCCTTAGATGACTTGAGGCTGTATGCAGAATAAACAACATAGTGAATTGTACCCAGAAATAAAAATGTAACTGCTGCAGGGCAGAGAGCAATCATTAAATATGTTCCTCACAATGACTCAGTTGACTCCAAAGATGAATTACTCCAGTTAACAGTAGATTAAATTTCCCTTGCCAGGTGTTTCTCTAACATAGTAGGATAACCTGTTTCAGTAGTATTTGGACTGCATGGGTGTGTGTCCCTGCTTTCAGCTCAATCTCAGAGAAGAATGTTCAAGCTGTACAGGGAAATAAGACAGGGAGACTGAGAGAGAAAAGGAAGACATGTCATTCTGAGGTCTAAATATGTCTTACAAAACTGTGACAGTAAAATATATTGACAGAGGTCAGTTAAATTTCCTCTGTAAAAAATACATCACCAACAAAGTTGTGCAGATTTTGTGTTTGATCATCAGCATCATTTCTGTTCTATAGGGAAGTCAATTATCTGGAAATCCCAACCCTGCCTTGCTAGAGTGAAATGGCTCTACTTTTGATACTCCAAGCCAAGGCACCAAAATTACTTTGAATATTGATGTCACTACAAAATTAGACTTTGCTGCATTGTTGTTTTACTACTAAAACCTAACCCAAACCAAACCAAACCAAAAAACAAGCAAAGAAAAATAAGAAAGAGGGAGAAAAACTGCAAAATCATTTCCTAATGGAACTCTTGGACAGGAAGAGTAAAACGTGAGTCTTTGTCATGCTGCAAATCCAAAGGAATAAATCTACCAGATCATCCTAGCCAACTCAATAGAGAAATTTCCAAAGCCCAAAGTGGTTTTGGCAATATTTATGGATGAAGCAAATAAAATGTTTTAATGAACTTTGTCTTTATCTAATACTATCAGAAATTTCCCAGATTACATTGAAACTTAATGGTCTACTAAATAAAGATGTCTATAAAATTTAAAAGAGTACAAACTTGCCTAAATAGAACTTTTGTGGGCAAGGCAGGGTAGCATTTGAACATGAACTGATGTGAGTGTTAGTTTCAAAAGATTTTTTTCTCTTTTAGTAGCCTTATAGTCACTTGTCTACAGGCGTTTAAAAAATATATTTTTGAGGAACCATATCTATAAATAATAGAGTTACGCTTCTATCAATTGTTTTGTCCTCAACTAGTTAGGTATAGCCAGGAGCACCTAAAGGAGATATGATCATCAGCACAGATTCTTTAGAGTTCGTTTTCACTGCTGTTGCTCAATGATTACTTGGAAACAGATGCAGGAGTTAATTATTTTCTTCTCAGCTATCCAACAGTATTCATGCCTACACTCATGGAAAGCAGGACCTCTCATTTCTACTTAGCAGTTTGCTGAAGGGTTAGATACCATCTTAGCAATACCCATCCACATTATGTTAATAAAATCACGGCCATATTAATAGTCATTTCATCTTGCTTCCTCTCTTTTCTGCATATATATATATGTGTGTGTGTGTATCACATGTGCCTATAAAACATATGCAAACCTAATACAGTTTGTGTGTTACATACACTCATAACCTTATAAATAAATTTATTTATATACTGAGATGATGTGGACCTAAGATATATATGAACATACCACAGATTTATAACTGTAAATCACCAATGTGATTTGTAAGTATTTATGAATTAAAGTTTACTAAAACCACCTTTTAATACATATTTTAATCAAAAGGTTCTTTCTAAGATAGTAGACAGATGAGTTACTTAATAATTCAGTGGACCCATAACAAATAGGTTCTAATCCCTCACTGTGGTGAAGCTTCATTAATTTGTTTCTGCTTATATTGAACTCAAGCACCTGAAGTTTTTGCAACATAATGGCACACTGACAGGGAAGGGACAGCACAGGAAGAAAAGGAAATGACATGATTATATTTAGGAAGTTTCATCATTCCCACTGGAACTGAATCACATTATAATTGTACTCATATGCACATAACAATGTAATTCATTTTTCAGAGCATTAATAATATGAAAGTATCAATAAGTCTCATAGTAACAGGTTAAAATTCATTGCAGGTATTGTCAAATGAAAATTGGATCAACTTTCAGCAGGTGCACTATTCCTTTGATGCTTCATGCCTATTACACTTATTATATTGTGTTGCATACAGTACCATAATACAATATGACTCTTCAAACTGGATATGGCTCCCATTTGAAATACTGAGTTGGGGAATAATACAGGGTGACATGGATGGAATGAAGGGTTTTGATTCTGTTTGATTTTATACTCCTTTACATTTTTACTCAAAACCTTTACATTTTAACTCAAATTCTAAGGATAAATTTGTGTTTGCTCATCATCACTGACTTTAAAGTTAAAAAGAAATCTGTGCACACCTCAACTATTAATTTAATGTGAAGAAAAGGATTAATTGCAATTTGCAATTCTCAATTCAGTGAAAAAATGGTGCTATTAATGACAGTGAGAGCCATGGGCCAGGAACCTGAGTCTACAAAGCATTTTCATACTGTAGGCTTTCTCTCTTGGTGGTTTCTTTAGGAACGTTGTACAGGTGCTTATAAAGAACCAGATGTCTGAGATGTTGAAATATCATGCTGAGAAGAGTTGTATAGTCCCCTGATAGACATTTTAAATTGTAAAGCCTTGTATCAATATCTGTTGCTGCTTTCTACTACCATCTTAATTCCACACTTTATTATACTGTTCTGAAGCAGTTGAATCTAACTTTGGTATTTGTATGTTGACAGCTGTGATCAAATTGTTTTCTTGTATGATCAAACTGACACACAGAAGGAAGGAAAAACTCAGAATCAGTATAAAACATATTTTAAACTATAATTGAACTTAAGTACACAATCTCTAAAACATTCTTCCTCTATTGTGCTATGGCAGATGTTAAGTACATTATAACTTCAGTTAAAATTGAGACCATATTACATTGCATTTGCTTTGTTTCTATATCCTTTTTTCCCTGTATATAGTTATCGAATAAAATTGTTTATAAAACCCTGTTTTCTGAAAGACTTGGGAGGGATGATCAACATACCTAGTTATTCCCTTTGGCTGGGTCTGAGAACATGACTGGAATTTTCTTAGTTTCTAAATATTGAACATTGATTTTTTTTTTCCTCTCTTCTTTTTAGTCTCCAGTAAAATGAAGTTTAATACATAGTCTCTGACACTGGACTTCTGCATGATTTGTTCCATAGTCTATAACTGTGCTTCAGGCAGATGGACTGTCACTAGCTGGAGTTTGGAGTATAAAACTTTTTTTTTAAAATGTATTTCATACATCTTGGTTTTGGTTTTAGTTTTTTTTTTGAGAAGGAAGGTAAAAATTCTTGTCGTGGGTAGTAAATCCAGCTTATACAGAAAAATATGTAAGAACTTCAATCATCAATAGAATAGATTTTAAAAATATTATATACGTGAAGCAATCAACATGGCCAAATTGTATAAATAGATTCAGCATCAGAAATAGAACTATCAAATGTCATCTTTGAGAATTCAGGGAGTAGATTGAGTAATTCACAGAACTTGTTTTTATAAGTCCCTTAAATAAGGACTATGTATGAGATCAGAGAAATACTTCAATAAATCCTTTAGCACCTTGAGGAAAATTGCAGACAGCTAGAGTTCATAAGCAAGAAATCATGTTAAATTAACTTGCTATCAAAGAAAATTCAACAACTTTTTTCAGAAGGTAGGGTTAATGCAGTGAGCATAATAGGCTCTGTTTAATTCCTCTGACTTCAATAAAGATCTAACCACTAAATCAAGGGTGAATTTGAAATATTTTTCAAGAAATCACAAAAAATGTGGTATAAATAGCAGTGTGTAGAATGAGAGCTTGAAAAAAATAAATAATGGCATTGTCATTGGTTATGATTAATCTCTGATTAGAATTCTTTTACTTGTCACAGTAGCATTACTAATGATCTACAAATCTCAATGTTATTCAAATCTCCTTGAACATTGTCATGAACATACCAGAAGAGGGTAGCAAAAGTAGAGTTCAGTAAATTATGTAAGGTGAAGTGTCTTTCTTTTTGACGAACATAATTTTAAATATCATCATCCAGATGTACAAAATATTTTTTATTTGTTTCTGTCACCCTGGAGGAAACAGATTCTGTTCTCTGTAATACCAGACTTCAGCAGGGAAAGATGTGAAATGGCATTTTTACTCCAGGTAGTTTCTGACTAAATTTCTTGCCTGACTGAAAGGAAGGAGATATTTACAATATGGTCATTGATTGGAGAACTTCAAGTACGAAGTTCTGGAAAAAAAAAAAAAATCATTAAATGAGTTAAATGCACATCATCTTCACCAAAGAAAGGTTATAAGCGGTTATAATGACAGACCTATGAATATTTGAGGGAGCAACACCAAGCAGGGTCATATAAAAAAGAGAAGGAGAAGGCTTATTGAAAATTACCTATCAAATCAATAAAATAATGAAATAACTAATCTTATAAGTTTGTCAAACTGACGTGAATTGTGGAGATAAGACTGTAAATGTAATATGGAGATATATTCTGTGCTGGCAAAGATTTGGACTAATGACACAGTACATCTTTCCTGATTTTAGATGTTGTGATTCTCTGATCCTTTATAGGCTAAAAGAGATTGGGTAAAATATCTTCCATCTGAGAGCACATTAAAGATTAAAGTAGGGGTACTGGAAATTTCTCAAAGAATCTGAAAAACTTACTGCTGTTGGTATAACTATTCGCAGTGAAAAGATTAAACAGTGATTAGTAATGATTTTGGCTCATAAAGTTTTCTCATGTATTCATTTACATATGTATATTATTCCTATATATTTGAATACCTGTGTCTATAATCTCTATGATCAGAAAGATGCACCCAAACTGGAAGCTGGCAGGTATTTTAATTTCATCTATGAAATTCCAAATAATTTTTGGAGATTGAAGCTGTATGCTTCTTTTTCACCTAGGAAAGCTTTATGATTTTAAGACTTGATTGCTAAATTCTTTGCTATTCCAGTTTATTTCACTGAATAGTAGAGGTCAAGAGGTCGACCTTAAGTCTGCATGTATCTGTCGTTCATCATTTTACCAGGTGTCTTATGAAGAACAGGTTATACTTGTTATCTTGCAGGTATCCTTATCAGAGAACTTTATCAGAGATGAGTTAAAAACCTAAAACAGAAGTAACAGTATCACAAGGTCAGTCAACAGCAATGTCAAAAAACTGTTTGTTTTTAGCTTCATAATTTCCTCTGCTATCAGATACCTCTGCATTCTTCAACATATACTTGTCTCCTAACAAAAAAGGACAGAATTTTTCATCTGTAAAGAAATAATTTGCCTCAGGAATCTGTTCAAAGCATTTGTGCATCTACTAGTGATGCAAAGTAATAAATAAATAAACAAACCTGTACGGCATTTCAATGGGAATAGTGTGTTTGAAATTAAAGCAGTCAAGGACCATCAGCTTGCAGGCTAATCTATGCAAATATGCCATTCTGTACCGAGAAGGCACTCACAGCCACATCATCCCAACTTAGTGCTTCATTACAGGCAAGAAGTAATATCACTGTCCATTGGTGCTAAGCTTTCAAAGTGACAAAGTACCACATCAGAAGAAAACTGATGTGACTAGGAGCACTCTGCTGAGCAGAAGACTGCAGATGAGTTTCGGTGTCTGGCTTCATCGGTGATAGACTTATTAGCTGTGGCTGGAGAGGCTGACACCTGAATACAGAACTGATCTTCAGCCGCAAGCTTGCGTGTAGGTGTGTGCTAGCTAATCAGTACTCAGCAGAAGTTCTGCCAGGGTCATCATCTGCTCAGATTCACTTCTGTAACTGGTAGTGGTCGCATTGTTAACACAGCTCAGCCAACACCCAGCCACAGGTAGATCATGCAGCATCTTGCACGGCTTTAGTGAATGTGAGAGAGTTAGCAAAATTCCAGTCCCACAGCAACAGTTCACACTGCTCCCTGGAGTGACGTGGGGTGTCACTCATTGCATCTCCCTTTCACTCTCTAAAAGTTAGCCAACTCGTTCAAATTAGCCTCTCTAAACTTCCCCTTGAATCGGCAGACAAAGAATTGCTTCTCAGAAATATTTCGTCAACAATAATGTAGGAGTCAACGAAAAAATTAGTTGTCCCTTGGGAGATTCTTCTCTCTTTCTGTTGGCTAAAGAGCAAGAGAGCCTAGATAACTTAAAGCTGAGGCTATTCACCAACCTTTTAGAAGCCTGTGTTACTTGAGTTATGACCGTAAGGTCAAGGGCAACAGCATCAGTATAAAACTGAGCTAACAAGATTGGTGGGCTCTGATGCCTCCTGGGTTAGCTGGTACTGGTCTGCAGTGCTTGCCACTGGATATCTGCCAGGTCTTATGGAATGATGTGGCTGTGCACCTTTTACAGGTTAACCATCCCATCATTTCTGGTACAATGCTATTCATCAGGCACTCTGCAGTTTGCACTGGGATCACTATGAAGTTGTACAACAAACTGCTTTTTAGGCAACAAATTCTGTGCTATAGGAATGACTGTGGCAGTGTTTGGCTTTATTTTCCTACCTCAAGTTAAATCTATGTACGTATTTAGACACTTTTATACTGGTAATACACATGAACAGAATGTGTTAACCAGAGATAGTAAAAGAGTGATGGACAGATCTATGTAGAAAAATCTTAATCATATTTTTTTGTACCTGATGCTGTACTTGAGTCAAGTTATTGGGTCAAGTTCATAGCTGCTATTAAACCAAACATTTGATTTTTCCTTTAGCTGTGCAAGGGAAGGGTTTTGTCTGCTGCACAATGCTGTGATAAGATCTTTGCATGTTGGTTAAGGTCCTGGAGGCTGTGTGATAAACAGCATGAGAATAGAAAGCATTTACACTGGTGCTTAATGTCTGTCTGTCTAACTGGTAAAGGAAGAAAGAAACATACTTACATTCCTTGAGTACAGTGCCAGTCATTCTGTTTTCTTGACCAATGTGACATAATATATGTGGTTAAAAGGAAATTTCTGTAAAAAATTTTCTTGTTCCAATTAAGAAAAGGTAAAATAAAAATGCAAGTGAAGAAGTAAGAATAACTACCAGAATGCAGGAAAACAGAGTGTGAATTGATGTCATGATATACACAGCTAAGGAGGTCACTATAGATATTGAAATTTTTAAAAAAATTAAGTTATAGCTCCACTTATTAGGAAAACAGAGGTAATTCTTGAAAATAGCCCTGGTAGTGTGTTCCAACAGAAAAGAGAGATTTGCATTTTCAGCATAACTGTAGAGTCGGAAGAATTTGCTGCATCCAACTACACCATTTTTTCTGTTTATTGAAGCCTTAGACTGTAGGGAAGACCTCAATGTGCCCTACTATGATCAGGGTCTAAATACTGCAAAATTGACCCTTTATCATGCTAAACGTGGAGTGTGAAAGACCCTAATGTGCAACATGGAGAAAGACTAATTTAGAAATTTCCATGGCTACAGGAAAAAAACAGGCTCAGAGCAAACCATAAACTCTGCAGAAGAATACAGAGTGATATGCTGCAGAATGGCAAATACCATATTGAGCATGTACAGTATAATGAGAGGAATTAGGTCAGGAGAAGGGGGGCAGGTAATTAATTTTTTATCTCAGTGCAGAATTGGTGAAACTGTATTTGAGTGCTTTACACTGTTTTGGGCTCCATAATACAAAAAAGATTTTGCTAAATTGGAAAGACTCCAAAAAAGGATAACAAAAATGATAAAAAATGTTTATTAAGAAAAGAGAATTTGCAAAGCCTGGGGAAAGTAGGGCTAAGGCAAAACATGAAAGCTAATTCTAAATACCTGCAGGGGATTAACAAAAAAAAAAGTGACTGGGGGTGGGGTAGGCAAAGAAAAAGTATTTCAGCAATCAGTTCAGGTACAAGAAAATAATTACCTCAAAATAACTTTGGAAAGGAGAAAAAAAAAGGTGTCTGTGTGCAGCTTGCAGTCAGTCTCACATGAATCAGTTCCTTGACTTTCCAACAGGGAAACCTGAGGAACCACTTATTTGTCAGTGGGAAAGAAGTATTTGTCAGAGTGAATAAGGGCATAGTTTTTTTCTGTTTCTAGAATTCTGACTGTGGGCTGAATCTGTTGCTTTTTCTTTTCTTTCTTTTCTTTTCTTTTCTTTTCTTTTCTTTTCTTTTCTTTTCTTTTCTTTTTTCATAAGAAATACATGACTTGTAACACTGAAATATCAATCAAACCTTTACTGAAAATCAAGATTTTCAAAGGATACTCAATATCTGAGTGGACAAATAAAATATGAATAAAACTGTCTGGAACTATATAACTAACTTTTTCACACAAATTTGATCAGGAAGACAAAGAGTTGGTTCTAACTTGCATTAATCTCAAGTGTTTTTCCCAAGTTCTGAACAATATTTCAGTATCAAACCAGACAATATCTGACTATTTCTTTTCCAGTATTTAAAATAAAATAAAATTTAAAAAAGCAGCTAAATCCAGGTAGAAACATGACCAGATCTGTATACTTAGGCTTAGCAACTTCCTGGGTTACCTGTGCCAGGTATATTATATATATATGGCCAAAGAATCTGTTAGAGAAAGAAAAATAGAACACAGTTATAGGAGTTTTTTTAGTTAGGCCCTGAATACGTATATTGCATGTGCTGAAATGCAAAATTGGCGAAGAAATATTCTTTATTTCCCTCCATACTTTTAAATTATCACTTCTTTCTTTGCAATGGAAATGTATGATACTACTCAACAAATGTCAAAGCAAGCTTAATCTTCACAAAGCTCTAAGTATTCCTGAAATCCCCTATTCTTTGTCTTAACAGGAGTCTAAAACTAGATGAGCAGAATGTGACTGATGCACAGTTCATTTTCTTCATGTTAGCTGGTACAGGGCTACATTTGGGATTTGTGCTGAAAACAGTTTTGATAACACAGGGATATCTTAGCAGGTGCTGAGCAGTGCTGGCACAGAACCAAGGCATTTTCTTCTCACCCCACCCCTCCAGTGAGGAGGCTGGGGGTGCACAGTGAGCTGGGAGGGGACACAGCCAGCACAGCTGACCCCAACTGACCCAAGGGATATTCCATACCCTGTGCCATCATGCTCAGCATATACAGCTGGGGGAAGGAAAAACAAGGGGAGGCGTTTTGAGTGATGGTGTTTGTCTTATGGGGGACAGAGCCCTGCTCTCCTGGGAATGGCTGAACCCCTGCCTGTCCGTGGGAAGTGGGGAATTAATTCCTTGCTTTACTTTGCTGCTGTGTGAGGCTTTTGCTTTACCTGTTAAACTGCCTTTATCGCTGCCCACGAGTTTCCTCACTGTTACTCTTCTGATTCTCTCCCCCTTCCCACGGGGGGAGTGAGTGAGCAGCTGCCTAGGGCTCAGCTGCCAGCTGGTGTTGAACCATGACACTGAAAAACCATCTTACTAGCTGCTCTGGATATACAGCAAAATACCCCAAAAGAGAATATTTACCTATGTTAATAAGAAGACAGGGGTTTTTATATCAGAATGGTGGGCTTATTGGTCTGGGGTATTTGTCTGTTTCCCTGTTTTGCACTTTGCATTTATTTTAAAGTAAATTTTGATTTTTTTTGTTGGTTTTTTTTTTCTGTTTATCAGTATGGGACTGCAATGAATCTTCTCTTCAAGGCTGGATACCTGAAATTACAATACGTAACTTTTAATTTCTATAAAAAAGCATACCGATTGAAACACAAAGCTCTATAATGGAAGAATATTGATCATATGAAATCAGAAAGTGCAAATTACACTCCCTTGAGTAAGAGTGCTTTAGAAGCTGGTTCCTGATTTCCTAAGCAGTGAAAGAATTTTAGTTGAATGATTCTCTGGAATATAATGGGAACTGTGTGGCTTAATTCCCAGACACAACTACAAAATCTTGAGAGCTAATTACCAATTTCAGTCTTCTGTTTTACATGTTTAATTATATACAGCAGCTATAAGAATGCATTGCAGATCTGACAAATGGCAAGAGAAATACACTTTTAGCTTCTGGAAATATGCTGTTGGCACTAAGCAGATAATACTTATAACAATAAAATGAAATATACATTCTTGTTTTAAATTTAGCCATGTTTATTAAGGATGAAAGAATTCATGTGAAATTTTGTGAAAAGGATGAAAGAACTCCCTGCTCTGGAGTGTACATTTAAATTTCACAACACGCCACCTCCAGCTAATTGTTAAACTGGGTCAGAGAATTCTGATCCATTATGTTAACTCTTCATTGAGAATTTAGTACCTTCCAGAGCCACATACCTAACCTCAATTCAGCAATGAATGTACCAATTAATTTGACTTGTTCCAACTAATTGACAACAATTTTGCAGTAAAATTATTTGTGGTCAACATGGACTTTTCCTGGATCTCTTTGTATTTTCCTCTCTTTCATTAATAAAAGAGAAAAAATGAAATCTTATATCTTTCTAAAATCTATTTGTCAGAAAGAAAAATGAGATGTAATTTCTTAGGTATGCCAGCAGTTAGAGAAAATTTGCTATGTGAAATGAGTCCAGTGGCTTTAAGCCAACAAGTACATCTGGATAAACCTTTGCTGTGCTAGTAGAAGACTGCCACAGCACAGATACTAATATCTGTGCACCTAGAAAAGCCCACAGAAGTGCATGCTCCATGCCGCAGTTGTTCTGTTGCTTTCATTTATCATTTCAAGCTGTGTTATTTTGATGGCTTTTCAGTTGCAGGAGTACCAGCGCTGATGCAGAGATAATGAAATACTGAAAGCATCAAACAACAGGGATGTCTGTAACTGGTAATGGGCATCCTTCCTCAGTTTATTAACTCCAGCTGTGCTGTTTGACAGTTTTTGTGAAGAGATACAGCGCAATGTGAGAATATTGAACAGAGAATGAAGAAGCTGGTGTCAGGAATTAAACTGCATCACACACACACTCTATCTCTATGGGTAGAATTTCAGAATGTCAAATGCATCATCATCTTTCAAAATTACAATCTCCGTCTTCAGCAGAACATTAAGTGACCAATATAGAGACCTCCAGTTCAAGTATCAGCATACAGTGCTTTTCTCAAAATGCAGTTATTTTCTGATCCGAAAAGTGTTGCGAATACCTTGCATGTTTACTAAAGAAGGTAATATCTAATCTTTTATAATAGTAAGATTAGGTCAGACTTAAAATTATACGTCGCTACTTCTGAGAGCAAACTAGCTGGGATTCATCATTACCAAAACTTTGCCCAGAATAACATGTGGATGTTGTTATATAGAGCACTGGGCATTGAGGACTGTTGAGGAAGAAATAAAAGCAGCATAATACTGCAGATCTTCTTGCTTCATTTTGGTGGTTATCCTAGGTTTTTAGGGGTTTTAAGTGTCTGAAGCGGAATATGTCAGGAAGCTTTGGAAAACCTGTGAAAACATTTTAATAATGTACACTAAGTGGAAGTATTGCACAGTGTG
Source organism: Origma solitaria (assembly GCA_013397895.1). Classification (NCBI taxonomy): domain Eukaryota; kingdom Metazoa; phylum Chordata; class Aves; order Passeriformes; family Acanthizidae; genus Origma; species Origma solitaria. The sequence goes on along the minus strand of VZRL01005186.1, from coordinate 527,267 downwards.
TTCTCAAAAGTGTGTTAACTTAGATGTGCCACAAAAGCCTGTTTCTGTGTGAGTGGCTGAGAAGGAGACCCACAAGTACCTGCTGGTATGGATGCAGAAGTACTTAATGGAAAATAGCAGGAAAATTAGAATGAAAGCATTTGCTGGAAGATGTTGCTTGAATGTATCACCAGAAGAGAGAAGTTTTGGAGTGTAGTGGTTTTGCTGAATCTGCAGGAACTGTAAAACTGAGGGCATTAAGTGTCCATCCAAGGCCACTCACACACACTAGAACCAATAACAATTGTACAGTTCAGGCCACATGCAATCCTAAAGGATTTCATATATACACCTGAAACAACGAAACTCTGAGTGACTGTATTACCACTACCAAGGGTGTTTTGGGTTTGTGTGGCAAGCTTTGGTAACAGGGACACAGGGTTTCCTCCTCTGAGAAATTACCAGAACCTTTTGCCATGTCCAGCAGAGCCAATGCTGCTGGCTCCAAAAGAGAGCCAAGGCTGAGCCCACCAGTGATGGCAGTAGAATCTCTGGGATAATGTACATAAGAGGGGGGAAAACTGCACAGGACAGGAGCCAGGAAAAGAAATGAGGAAAAAAATGTGAGCAAAAGAGCTCTGCAGACACCAAGGGCAGTGAAGGGGGGGAGGAGGTGCTTCAGGCAACAGAGCAGAGATTCCCCTGCAGTCCCTGGTGAAGACTGTGGTGAAGCAGCTGTGCCCCAGCAGCTCATGGAGATCCATGGGGGAGCAGAGATCCACCTGCAGCCTGCATAGGACTCCATACCAGAGCAGGGGGATGCCCGAAGGAAGCTGTGGCCCTGGGGGAAGCTCATGTTGGAACAGGCTTCTGGCAGGACCTGTGGACCCATGCAGGGTGAAGTCCACACTGAAACAGGTTTTCTGGCAGCACTCGTGACCCTGTGGGGGCCCTAGGCTGTAGCAGTCTGTTCCTGAAGCACTGCACCCTGTGGGAGAGACCCACACTGGAGCAGTTCATGAAGAACTGCAACTTGTGGGAATGACTTGTATTGGAGAGGTTCATGGAAAATAATTTCCCGTGGGAGGGTCCCCACGCTGGAGCCCAGAAGGAGTATGAGGAGGAAGAAATGGAAGAGACAACTTGTGATGAACTGACTGTAATCCTCATTCCCTCTACACCTCTGCAGCTAGAGGGGGGGAAGTAAAAAACATCAGGAGTGAAGTTGTGCCTGGGATAAAGGCAGGGCTGGGGGAAAGGTGGTTTTAAAAATCAGCTTTTATTTCTCATTATTCTACTCTGATTTGATTGGCAATAAATACATGCTTATAATACGTTTTTCCCGTGATAGTGATGACTGAGTGATCGTTCCTTGTCCTTATCTTGACCCATGGGCTTTTTCTTAGATTTTCTCTCCTTTTTCCAGCTGTGGAAGAGTTCAATCCACCACACATTGGCAAGTCAGTGTGACTCTTCCCTTCTTGATAAAGAGCTGAGTTTGGCCTTCCAGCTGTTACTGCAGCTGCATGCATGAGTTTGTGTGAGGGAATAATGGTGTGAACCATGACAATACTTATCTGCTGTTAATAATAAAATCTTAATAAAGAAATAATTAATTGTGCTGGTTTTGGCTGGGATATAGTCATTTTTCTTTACAGTACCTGGCCTGGGGCTGTGTTTTGGATTTGTGCTGAGCACAGGGTTCATCATATTAGAGGTGTTTTTGTTATTGCTGAGCAGGGATTACACAGAGCCAAGGTCTTTTCTGCTTTTTGTGCTGCCACACTGGTGAGGAAGTTGGGGGTACATGGGAGGTTGAGAGGAGACACTGCCAGGACAGGTGGCCCCAGCTGACCAAAGGGATATTCCAGACCATGTGACATCATGCTCAGTACATAAAGTGGGGGGAAGAAGGAGGAAGGGTGGGGCATTTGGAGTGATGGTATTTATCTTCCCAAGTCACCGTTATGTGTGACTTGTGTGTGGGGCCCTGCTCTCCTGAGGATGGCTGAACCCCTGCCTGCCCATAGGAAGCACAGAATTAATTTCTTGCTTTGCTTTGCTTGTGTGCGAGACTTTTGCATTCCCTATTAAACTCTCTTCATCTGAACCCATGTGTTTTCCAGCTTTTACCCTTCCAATTCTCTCCCTGATGCTCCTGCTAAGGGAGTGAGTGAGAAGCTGCATGGGTTGTTGGCTGCGATTAAATCACAACATGAATAAAAAGTGTCCTAATAAATTGTGATCAGTGTCTCTCCTGAGGCACTCTCCTACCACACTGCTTTACAAAATTCAAGCTCTCCAGTAAAGAGCCAGTGTAGGTGTTTGAAGCACCATCAGTTGTGTGTGGATGGTGCAGCTAAAGCACAGAGATGCCTTCAAGAAGTAGGCTGGCATTTATATTTAGTGCAAAGGCTCAAATCAACCCATAAATATGTTCTGTTGTTAACAAAATCTGCCATGTACCTGCTGTCTTCATGGGAAATTGGTGGTTGTGATGAGGGCAAGGGGAAGGAAGTCAAGCTACTGCAAATGGATGAAGAAATTAATGTAGCTTTCTTCTTTTTTTCCTTTGTTTTAAATTGATCATTTATTTAAATTGTTACTACACCACCAAAAGCAGTAAGTTTACAGTGTTGCTGCTGTTAACGCTCTTACACAAAAGTGCTTTGATGTTAAGGTCAATGTAATTAATAGGCTGGAATCTGCAGCTGTCAAAGTACAAGGCTGCTTTCACTCACACCCTGGGGTTTTCTGTCACCAGCTCTCCCTACCAGCAACTCTGGGGACTGACATTTCATTTCCAAGCCAGAGGCTTGAAATTTTTTGCTATTACTGCAACTTGTCAAAAAATCAAGGAGGTGTCCAGAGCCTGGTCATAAACCTAAGCAATGGGTACAGGTGAAGGTTACGAGATGAAATCATGTTCAGAAAAGCATTCAAAAGGCATTACCAAACCTGTTTGCAAAGTGTAAAATAGCACAGATTAATAAAACATGCATTTTGGCTATGCCATAGCTGAAATGGAGGTTGAAGATAGCGTCTTTTGGCAGGTTTTAGATGATTTTCAATTACAGGCTTAGGAATGCCCCCATAAAATAGTATGAGTGCATATATACGTGTCAGATACTGGCATTTTTGTATAACTAAACAAGAAAAATATGTGGGGGGTACTGGATATAGATAGAGGGGGATGGCAGAAGCATCAGGGTATGCTTTTATCTGTTTGGAAAGGAGTGAGTGTGGCAGCATGCCAACTCCAAGACCCCAGGACACAGCAGCCCTGCCTATTCTTGGATGGTGACTGCTGCTGAATTGTATGCACTAGCTGCCAGGATCATTCTAGCTCAACCCACAGACTGTGTTTTCTTGGAAATGTCATACAGGGCCAGTATGTTAGCAAGTCATGTCTTTTATTCTTATGGAAAGCTCGTATTCTGCTGTTGAAGAAGAGAAAAAAAGAAAGGAAATAATTTTTTTTCCTGACACTTAACAAGATCACAAAGTAGGGTTGATTAGCCTTTTACATCTTCCTTAATTGGCTGGAAAGCTTGAGGGAGCTGTGAATCAAAGTGCTGGTGAGGTGGACAAATGCCTACTGCCTAATGGCACTTCTACTTAGTTAAAAGAATCCTACTGGCTAATCTCAATACTCCTTTCCAATACTGGGACTGATCTTTGGGAAAGGTATTATTAAAAGATAATCTATTTCCCTGAGGCATTGGTAACAGCTGGGAGTAAAGTGTTTGTAAATGCCCCCCAAAATGCTGTTACTGTGTGACAAGGAGAATCATATAAGTGAACACAATCTTTTTCTGTGTTCCTTCCTCAAAAATTGCCTTTAATACTTATCCTAAATTTCAGTGAAACTAGGACTAGCAAAAGACTGGACATCAATCTATGTCTTAAAGAAACCCTAGTACTAAAAGTGGGTAAAAAAGAAATGTTCAGAAATTCACCCAGCAAAAAATATAATGTTGGGTATAATTTAGACCAAGATTGGCAGGTGTACAAATCCATTGTTTACAGCAGAATTGGCTTGTAACACAAAAGCTTGTACCATCTAAAAGCTGAGAATATTTCAATTTCTCCTCTTGGTCTGGGAAGCTCCAATTTTCTGACTGTTTGGCTTTGGTCTTCACAGTGTCAGAAACTGTGTTTTTGTTCTCACTGGTGTCACTGACACCATGACAAGTCTGGAGCCGCAAGGCAGAAATGGCAACACAGTCCCTGATGCACCACTCAGCGGATAATATTCTGAGTGGGCCTGGACTGACACTTTATGCCACGCATCCTCCTGATGCACCAGGTAGCCCTGGGTGTTTCTCCTGAGGCAAAGGTGAGCTCAGCATACAGTCAATGAAAGACAGCTGCACAGAGGTAAGAGAGATGCTCCAACTTATACCTGGATATTGGTCAAATGGTCAGTCACTTTGGTGGTTAAAAAATCTGCTTAGTGCATTGAGTCTCTCTAGATTTCATGGGAAAATAAAAGAAAAAAATATCAGTGGTGGGATTTTCAAAATAACGTATAGCTGGTCTAATATTGCTCTGATATGTATGGTTTGATCTTGCCCTCGACCCAATGTCTTTCTTATACTCTGTTATTCCCTTTCTCAGTCGTCTCCATGGGCTCTTTCCTCACACGTGTATGTACAGGACATTTTTTCTGATTTTCTCCCATGTTTTAACTCATAAAAGTTTAATCTTTTTGATCCATATTATTACAATACTCTGTGACAGAAATAACAATACACTATTTTGAAGCTGTCCACTTTGAACAGAGAAAAACTAAATGCCTCAGTTTGACAGAGAAGAGAAAAAAGTTCTACAGAAATGAAATGAAAAAGTTTTCTTAACTACCCACACAATACCTTACTCAAGCCAATGATATTGTGTTTCTTTCTTTCATCATGTCTAAATGCCTGCACAAAGGAGGAAAAAGGAAAACTAAAAAATATATTACATACTCCTCATCTTGATTCAAAGCCTGGAAAAACTGTTAAGGGATCTTTTGTTGTTTAAGACACTCATACATCATGCAACATATCACCTTATTCTTCAGTAGTCACTTTCTCCACTCAAATCTAGTATTTTGACTATGAAAAATGTGTGTTTTTCTTCATCTTGGATTCTTACTTTCAAATGGTGCAGGATAAAGAGTGGCAAATTGTCTTTTACCATTTGTAAATCCACCAAATCAAAATATATCATGCTTGTCCTTGAGAAGTCAATATATATAACTGAGTTCACTATAGTTAGTAATGATCCACCCCAACTTTCAATGCTCTTACCCTTCTGTGATGGAGTGGCCACAACAGTCAACAAGGGAAGACAGTCTGATGTCATTTGTCTAGGTTTCAGTACGGCCTTTGGCATGGTTACAGATGACATTCTCATCTCCAAACTGAAGACACATGGATTTGAAAGGTAGACTATTTTTGGATAAGGAATTGGCTGTGTGGCCACACTCAAATAGTTGCAGTCAATGGTTTGATGTCCAAGTGGAGAAAAATGATGGGTGGTGTCCCTCAGGCCTCTGACGTGGGACTGGTGCTCTTTAATATCTTTTTCAATTACATAGACAGTGAGATCAAGTGCACTCCCAGCAGGTTTGCAGTGACACGAAGCTGAGTGCTGCAGGTGACACAAGAGGACAGGATTCCATCTAGAGGACTGGACAAGCTTGAGAAGTGGGCCAATAAAAACCTTATGAAGCTCAACAAGCCCAAGTGCACAGTGCTGCACCTGGGCCATGGCAATCCTAGACATGAGCACAGATGGAACGAAGAACTAATTGAGAGCAGCCCTGCTGAGAAGGACTTGGGGGCGCTGGGGGATGAGAGACTGCACATGAGCCGGCAATTGCAGGGCAGAAAGGCAACTGAATCCTGGGCTGCATCAAAAGAAGTGTGCCCAACAGGTTGGAGGGAGGTGATCCTCCTCTACTCGGTTCTTGTAAGAGCCCACCTGGAATGTTGCATCCATCTCTGGAGTGCCCAACACAAGAAAGATGTGGACCTGTTGGATCAAGTCCAGAGAAGTGCCATGAAGACGATCAGAGGACTGGAGCACCCCCACTGTGAAGCCAGTGAAAAAGTTGAAGTTGTGCAGCCCAGAGAAGAGAAGCAGCATCCCTTAGAACAGTCTTCCAGAACCTAAAGAGGTATTCAGATGTGGCTGCTGTGAGAAGATGCCAAAAGCGTCCCCCATGTCTGAGAGAGCCAGTGCCAACTGGGCCCGAGATAGACCTGCCACTGGCCAAGGTTGAGCCATCGATGACATTCGTAACATCTCTGGGATAACATAACCAAGAAGGAGAAGAAGTTGTTTCAGAGAAACAAATAGCAGCCAGAGAAGAGAGGAGTGAAAACACATGAGAGAGAGAGCTCTGAAGACATCAAGGTCAGTGAAGAAGGAGGGGGAGATGTTTCAGTTATCATAGAGATTCCCCTGCATCCTGTGCTGAAGATCATGGAGCAGAGATTCAACTACATGCTGCGGTGACCCCCAGGGAAACCCACATTGGAGCAGGTTCTTGGCAGAACCTGTAGACCCACGCAGAGTGAAGCCCACGCTCGAGGTTTGCTGCCAGGTTTGCTGGCAGGACTTGTGACCCCGCGGAAGACCCACACCAGGGTAGCTGGTTCCTGAAGCAGTGCACCCCGTGGAAGGAATCCACACTGCAGTATTTTGTGAAGAACTGTAGCTTTTGAGAAAGACTCACATTGGAGAAGTTTATGGAGGACTGTCTCCCTGGAAGGGACCCCATGCTAGAGCAGTGGAAGAGTGTGAGGAGTCCTGCTTCTGAGGAGGAAGCAGCTGCAGAGACAAAGTGTGGTGAACTACGGTAACCCCCCTTCCCCACCCACCGCCATCATTGTGGGGAGGAGATAGAATTCAGGAATAAAATTAAGCCTGAGAAGGAGGGAAGGGAGGGAGAAAGGTATTTTTAAGATTTAGTTTTACTTCTCATTACTCTACTCTGATGTGATAATAAAATCAATTAATTTCCCTAAGTCAAGTCCGTTTTGCCTGTGGTGAGTGATCTCTCCTTGGCCTTATCTCAACCCAAAAGTCTTTTGTTATATTTTCTCTCTGCTGTACAGATGAGGAGGGCAGTGATAGCGTGGTTCTGGTGGGCACCTGACATCCAGCCAGCGTCAACCCACTACAAGCTTATAGTGAATTACTTTGACTTTCAGTACTGTGGAGACTGAAAGTATGTCAGGAACACGCAGTGAAACTTGTCTCAGATCAGAACTAATCCTTAATAAGAAAACAAACAATTTTTTTCTTCTAGGAGGAGATGCTTTGAAAGGTATGTTAGACTTTTTTCCCAGCATCTCTCTTCTGATTGTACCTGAGTCCATCAGGACAGAAATGAAGAAATGTTCACAAAGAAGAATATTTGACTTAACAGTCCTGGAATTCAGGGAGCTAATCCAGTTTACACCAGCTATGTCCTCATCCTATACATATGAGGATATAAATGCAAAATCCTTTAAGTGATGTAGGATTTTGGCACATATTTTTTCCTGAAAGAAACATGCTATGCTGCTAAGTAAAATATTTTTCATCATTCGTTCTATTTATTCTGACCCAGTTCTGGGTATTTAAGGTGTTTGGTCTGAGTGCTTCAATTCCAGCTTTGCAAAAAGCACCTTTCCAGATAGATAGCTAAGAAAATCAAACCATTTTCCTGTATTATCACCTTTATTACTTTTTTTAAACATACTAGTTCCAATTAAGTTTTTTTCCTCCAATCAGTTTTTCTATTTTTCAATAAATGTTCAGATTGACAGAAGGACAATCTCATAAACAATAGTCATGAAAATACACCCAAAAAAAGATAAAACGTATGCAGTTTTTGGGGAAAAAAGACATTTACATTTCTCTAAATAGAAGACATGAATACTTTGTTACTAACAAATAGTTTTAGTATTGTAGACAATGGTCAGTCCTGTTTTATATCCCTTTGTAATCAAAGGAAATTGGAACTGTACCAATTGACTGTATCTGTTGCCTGAAAATTATATCAGTAGTTATGATCTAATTTAAACAAACCCTACTGACTGAACTGCTATCAGCAGTTATACATACTTATGTGTGTGGAAGGATTATAAGTAGTTTATATTTGGTTGAATTGTAGCTAGGTGCTTCCTGGATTAATTAGTTAATTTATTGATTGAATGACTCAAAAAATAATAGTTGAGTTTGACGGAAGCTTTCTGTTTCAAATCTGTAACAACTTTACAAAGTACAAGTATTTTCTGACAGTACTTTTCATGAAAATAACCACTCTGTGAATCACTGAAAATTGTGCTGCCTCTGACTGACAAGATAGTGACTTGCCTAGACATTTATTACAACTGTAGGGAAAACTGCTCATAGACTTCACTTTTGGAGAGAGAAATTCTCAATACAAAAGTAAATAGCATTTGAAGACTTTGAAAAAAACTATCTATCTGGAGGAACAACAGTAATAAAAATATTCCTTATTCCTCTAACTGGAAAATAGACAGCCAAAATCAGAAAAATTTATCTAGGTAGGAAAATCTGTTAGAGGCATTCTCCGTCTCCTCCTACTTGATTCTAAAAGGAATAAACTAATTATCACTAATTATATTGAAAATATTTATCTATCTTCTAATTATCTAGATCTCCAGACAGTATGTATACGCAAAGGATGGATGAAGAATTCCTTATACTTGGTTTCTTTCTGCAGATGCTACTCACAACTATAAAGCTGAGCACAATACTAATTTTTTGAAGGAAAGATGTTAATGAAGAAGAAAAGATGAGATGAGCAAAATAGAAAGGACAAAGAGAGACAATAATGAAAAAAACACAACAAAACAAACCCCAAATTATTTACAGCCAGCCCCCCCATCAACCCACAAATGTGAAAAAGACAGAAAAAGAAACAACAAAAATAAAAATAATGAAATAAGAAAAAAACCAAGATAAAGACATAAAGGTGTGTGTTCCCAGTGCTGAAAAATTCAGTGAAGAACTGTAAATAACAAGGGAATACAGTGTCTTTTGCAGTTTTCCTTGAGATAACTGTACAGGAAGAAAATCTATTTTTCTTAAAGTTTTTGCCTGTAATCAGACTTCTGGCACCTCATGTGGACTCTGAACTATGTAACTGGGTCTTCACCAAGTATCTCCTATGTTCTCGTGGAGCCTCTTGATTTCACACACTGTTTCCCTACACCTGATAGTAAAAGACCCTCTCTTCTTACTGGATATAATATGAAAACTGTTTGCCCTCCTCTGATGGTCCTTCTAGAATTGTTGAAGGAACTATTACTATTTTAAATGTCTCTTTTAATTTACATTTTCTTATTTAAGTGCCACTCAAACATTCACAAGTCTTTTTCTGCTTCCTTGGAGGCTAACTTTCATGTGGACTGATAAACCTCAGTACACAGTAACATATATTTCATAACGTACTCCATTGCCAGGATCCAAAATCCACATGGAGATATGCGTGTGACAGTTGACTAAAAGTAATAGCCATATGGTGTAGTGAAAATCACCAGAGCTGATGAGTTGTGTATATTTAATCAAAGATGAATGTAGGGTATTTTCTCATTTTGTGAGTAACAGGAATTGGGCTTGCAATTAATAACAAGTTATTTTTTTGTATATAGGGACTGTGAGGCTAGACTGAGAAAAATGGCAAAACTGGTCTGAGTTTTTCTAATAAAAATGCCTTAATGTTATTACTATCTTTCAGAAGAACATGTAAGAAGGCAAAACACAGTATTCTCTGATACAGTGGTAATTTGCATTCAGGTCATGGTTTTAATTTAGAGCCTTTGTCCATGTGCACAAATCCACTAGCAGAAATATGCTCTCACTGTTTGAAGTACTGAAGATCTCTCTCTTGATTTTAGTTTTCTAAGGCTTAAAGTCTTGATGGCAAGTACATAACCCTATGTGGGAGAGAATTATGTAAAAGTATAGTCCCTTCTTGTAATTTCTGAAGTTTTTGGCCAATTTCAACCAAATTTGTCAGAAGAATGCTTTCAATAACATCGTACTTTACTAGGCACCCGAGAATCTTAACAAAAGACAGCATTTGCACAAAGACAGCAACTAAGCAGTGGGTATGGGCATGCCAGTACCTCTTGTTGTATTTCCTTGTGCAGAGGAGCAAAGGATATAAGTCTTTCTTGTACATGATAGATAAGGTAATTCACAAATGAATTCAGAAAAAGCATTATTCCTAATGGTCCAGTGAATAAGCCAACTAGACATTGCCACAGGTTAGGAATAAACTTCTATTTTATACTGTTGCTATGTCAAGCCGTCTGAGATGCTCAAGGCAATTTATTCCTTAGAGCTTAAATTCACAAAGGTTAATATCAATACGATTTAAGCATCCAAACAGCTTTGGCAATGTGGGCATAAATGTGAGTTGCTTATTTTTGTCATCTGTTGGAACATCTGACATAGTCCACTATTAGAAACATGATACTGAGTGAAATGGGCCAGTGGTCTTGAATGCAAGGTTATTTCCTTTGTGCCTTTCTTTCTGTCATTTTAGCATGTCTGAAAATCTGACAAGACTACCGGTGGGAAGAAATTAAATAACAGAATGCCAGGAACTTTCAAACCCATCTGTTTGTGCTGTAAAACTGCTAATAGAAGAGAAGACCTTTAATTCTAAGCATTTACGACATTGCAAATATTATTTAAAAGTAATGAACTGTTTGAAATTAGTCATCTTATGAACAAATTTAAAGCTCTTTGAGTACACTGATAAGCATTTTTGCCCCTCTGAATTGCCCTTTTATCTCACAATACTGTTCTTTGTTATCTTTGCATAATATTTTGTTTGTTATATACACGTTCTACAGAAGAAAGAAGAGAGAATTGTATGACTGTCTTAATACTAACAATAAATACTAACACACCTATCATTCTCTTTAGGTCTAGAGTGGTGTCCATTCGTCACATTAGCAGATATTTGGCCCCACTCCCATTACATGACGCAAAGGACTGAGCTGCTGTACTGTCCTTCCCCGGTTATGGAATTTCATCTGCTCACACTGAAGCAGTTTATGTTTTTCAAGCTCTCTGTATATGTGGATCCAGCTAGGAAAGAAAATCTAGTGCATGCAACATAAGTGGTTGGTTTCAAACTTGAATAAGGGCCCACAAAGTCTGGAACTGGAAAATTTCAGAGGTTTTCAAGGCACTAAAAATTTGCATGCAATACTATCACAGTGGCTTGAATGATAAACATGCTCACAAAATTGTGGTTTCTTCACAAATAATCTGTGAGTCCAAACCAGCCAGTATAATTAAAAATCTTAGTACTTACACAGAATTATTCCACTACACTCATAAACTTTGTCTGTAGCTTCTATCTATTTTGGAAATTGTCTTTGAGAAGATTAAGTAATTACCCATGATTCATCTGTTAGTTAAACTGTCTAATAATTTGTGTGACCAAATCCCACTTTATGGATTTTTCATGTTCAGAACACATATTTTGTTTGGACGTCCTTTTAGATTCTGAAATCTTCTGTGTGGGTCTTGTACACAGAGACTCTGTCATTGCACTTTGCTTTGTTTTTTTTAAGCCTCAGGTAAAGCACATTTGTAATCAAAAGTGGCAGGAAATGAATAAAGAGAGGAAGGGATTTTGTAAACAATTTTTTCATATTGCACTCAAGAGACAGAGTGATGCTTGTAATACAGATAGAAATACTTGAATTAAATCCTGGAAGAAGAAAGCAAAAAGAACATCATGCAAAAAAATGAGGGCCCGTTAAGCCAACTACTTCCTATTGATGGCATAAATTGGAGGGGCAGGTGGAGAGCAGAGAAAAGGGTGCTATTTTGAATCAATCACCAGTTTTATGAGATTTTTTTTTATCCCAAGAAAATTCTTAGAAATCTGCAAAGATTTTATGTAGTGTTTGGTCTTTAGCTTAAATGCTTTTAATTGTATAGCCTTTTCTATTCATAAGAAGAAAAATAAGCATACCTACTCCTCTGTTTCTGAATTATCAGTGTTCATTTATTAATTCACTCTTGCAGATCCTTCAAGGCCCTGTTTTAAGCAGTAAACTAAGAGGAATGCAGGATGGATTTAGCACCAATAAAAAAAAAAAAGTAGAAGGACTGACAGGTAGCCACCACATCAGACGAATATATGGTCAAGAATATTTTCTTAGAGCTTGGTACATGGACTTCAGATTCAAGATACTATGAAGCAAGCCCAGTGGGGTCTTTACTCCCACCCGAGCCAGACAGAGACACCTGGTGTTAGCAAAGACCAATTGACACAATGCCCAAGAACCCCCAGTGGTGTTGGGAAGACCAGTGTGCTATAGGTCGGAGAAGAGAGGAGAAAAGGAACAGCAGCTCAGAGATGGAGAAGTCCCTGTGGGAAGACCTGGAGGATGTCAGCAGTGTCAGGATTTTTTTCTGTCTAGAGAAAGATTTATTCATAGAAGATTTATGCAGGTAGTCACTGGATAGCTTCAGATAATAGAGCTGTGTACGCAATACAAACACTTTGTGAACAAATCTCTCTCATATAGTTGTATCTCATCTGTGTTGCTTACCACCCACTTCCTAATCCCACCCAGATTTATAGGGGACTAATGGGCTATTTGTCTCACCATAGGAATTGGGGCAGTCTGGTGTACAGAAAAATAGACAAAAAATTCTTCATGTGGGAATATTAGTGTGGAAAAGTTATGAACTAAACAGTAGTGAAAAACCTACAATATAGAGAAATTGGAAGATTATGAGATTTTTAAGCACTACTAGTGAATATATATTTCATAATCGCTGTATGTAAATGTGGAATGCATCCAAAGGTTTGCTTCACATGCTGCTTTTGTGTGTGACTGCAGAGCATAGCTGTTAGTCACCTGCGCTTTGCATTCAGAGGTTTACAACTTTCATTGTGTGACGTGTGTGCAAAAGAGAGTAAACAGTGAGAAAAATATGCACTGATGAAGAGAAGAAAATTAAGAAATCTGAGACAAATTTAATCATATTGTGACTTTTGAGGTTTCACTTATCAGATTTTAGATCTTGAATTCCTAATTCCAACAGGACTATTTAGGGTTCAATTACTTTTTAAAAAACCCCAACAAATATCTTCTGTTGAGATTAACAACCTTTTTTCCATTATGGGTGAATTTTGAGCTGAAAGTAATTGTCACATGTACAGGTTTGCATAACAGAACCCTCTTCAAGTTCTGAGCAGGGGAATAAGGATCTTAGAGAAAAGGAAAGTGCACCCTTGCTTCTACATCCTTACCAGCTCAGGCAAGCATTACTCCTAACACAAAATACATTGATTACATTCTAGAGAAGAAAAATTTTAATATGACCTTTTGCGCCTAAGACTCAGTAGAGATGCTTTGGATCCACAGTGTTCCCAGAGTGCTGCTTCCAATATTTACTTAAATTCAATTAACCCTCATAGTTTACCCCAATGTAATAAAATCATTGCCACCTACTACTTAGACATCAGTAACAGGTCTGTGCATGCTCTGTCAAGCCATTGCAATCAGGGGTTAAAATGCACTGACTTAAACATTTTTTTAACTGTTTATGACATAGAAAGCTAAGGACTAGTAACTCATTAAGCCAGTTTAACTCAGTGATGTCTTAGCCCTGGGAAAAAAATGCATTTGAATCTGTTTCTGTAACTCAGCATGTGACAAATTTGAAGTCCTCAGATGATTTTGAGGAATATCTGAAATGAGATGCAGTTGTCACCTTAATGTTTCTTGGCAATAAAATCACATCAGAGCAGCATGTGATTCTACTTCTGTTTGTAAGAAGTCAAAAAACTTGCAGAATTGCAAAGGAATGCTGAGTCAGGGCCAAATCTGAAAATCACTGCTTTCTTATACTTAAGCATGAATATAGGTTTGGTAGTTTTGGGATCAAATTCAGTGTGATTAAATGGAAAAAGTGTAAGTCAAAAGTATTGTGAAAGATTGATTAATTATCTAATCCAGAATTTTGATGTCCCTGATAGAGAAAATGTTCTCATCTGAGTTCAGGTTCTGTTAGTAGGAAACTTTGAGCCCATTTTCTTTCTTTGGTTTCCAGATTTTAATGTGACCTTTTTGTAACCAAACTGTAGAACAGAGAAAAAATGGCAACTTGGTACTAAGCAGAGTCAAATGAAGTTCAAATATTTACTGTTTGCAGACAAAACATTAATGCAAATTAAATCAAGTTATTCCTAGGAAAAAGACAAATTTTTAAAAAAAGGTTCTAATTGTTCAATTAAATTAAATGTTATTAGTAAAATATTATAATAAACATAAAGCATTTCCTATAAGGAGCAGGTAAGTTTAAGCATTGTTTTGTTCTGTTCTTATTATTGTTTGCATGGGCATACGGCACATTTGTGTTCCATTATCTTTGTTTACCAGGAAGAGCAAATATTGCTTCTTTTTCCTTCCCCTTCTTCCCTGTTTGGAGGTCACCTTTTCCAAAGACGCTGGAAGTCAAGGGGCGGTGAAGATTGCATGGTACCTTGCCAGTACATTCACCTCCTATGCTATTTATTTTCTAGCTATCACTGCATTTGGCTAAGAGCCAATTTAGCTAAAAAAGACGGTGTTCATGCCAGGGCTGATCTGTCAAAACAGGCATGTAAGTGAGCTGATTGCACAGGCCTTCTTGTGCCAGCTTTGCTCCCGAAGCCAGTTCTTCACCGTCTCCTTTGGAGTGTTGTGCGAAATACTGTCTGCATGAGTATGAATTCACTTAGGAAGACCTCATACGCCGTGCACAAATCTGACATGTGGGCCTGGGGGTCAGAGGACACATTACAAGGATTTCTGCAAGGTGTGCATCTTGTCGGATGAAATAAAACTTCCTGTTTGCTAATGTCTAGCAAAGTACTCCCAGTAAACACAGATTAAATAGCTTGGCTAGCGTGAAAACTGTCTCTGCTATTAAGAATTAACTTCTTGTTCCTTGTATTTTGATATCTGTTAATGAGAAAAAAGAATTTTATCTGTTTGACTAGCAGTCAATAAAATATTCAGTTCTCTTGAAATATCATTCTTTTGCCAACATATTGAACTATATAAAGTCTCAAATTTAATTGTGGGGAGGAGGTTGTTTCACATATTAAGTAGTCTCACTGAACTAATGCCCAGAAGATTTTGGAAAAATGGGAGGAATATAACCTTGCTTAAAAAAAGAAACCTTAGTCTTATTTTATTCATATATTCTGGCTCCAGAATTCAAAAATATCCCAATTTTAATTGGTGATGGGAGAGAATGATGCGTGAACACTTTGAAAAACTGGATTTTCAACCATTAGGTAAAACTCTTACTACCTATCATGCCTCAGTGTTTTCCCACTTAATTTAGTCTTTCCCTCCTGGCTGTAAGTGAGCAAGTAAGCTGATGACCAAGTAACATTAGACACTTTCTTCCATTTAGTTGTCATAGTGTGCTAAAATTTTAGCACTCTGGCACTCATTAGCAAAAGAGAGTAGGATCTCTGGACTGTTGCATGTAAGGAGCTGTTTCTTTAGAGCTGCCTGAAATGAAGCTCTCTCTCCAGGCACCCCCAGCCAGGCTGCTTGCAGAGGTAACCCAGCAAAACCTCAGCGCTGACTCTCTGCCCCAGAATGAATGGCATAGAGGTATTCTATCAGGAACCCACCCCAGGTTCCTAA
Source organism: Origma solitaria (assembly GCA_013397895.1). Taxonomy (NCBI): domain Eukaryota; kingdom Metazoa; phylum Chordata; class Aves; order Passeriformes; family Acanthizidae; genus Origma; species Origma solitaria. The sequence continues at coordinate 511,596 of VZRL01005186.1, read as the reverse complement.
AGGGTGCAGAAACGGCTTCCTGGTCATTTTCCTGCCATGGTTGAACTCATTTTGCCTCTGACAGAATGCAGTCCTGTTTTGGATGTTTTTGGGCCTATGGAAGAGGTACATCTTGCAATTCTGTACTGAAAAAAGAGATTGTGTCTATTCCTCTGAATCTGAAGATTTAGCCTTGTTTTTTCTCAGAACACTCTGACCAGGACATCAGTAAAACACAGCTGAAATCTAGATAACATGTATTTTCTCTTTCAGTGTGCTTATTACAAATCAAGGGGTAGTGGCAATTATTTCAGGGAACAAGTGGAGTCTTCACAAGTGAAGGTAAGACGAGAGCCAAGGGAGACAGCAAGATGGGGCACAGTCCCAACCATGAAGAGCAGAGTAGGTCTGGTGGCAATAATCTGTATCAGCCAAAAGTTCACTGATTACCAAATGGGTGAGTAGTGCCGAGTCAGAGTCAAATCACCAAGACAAGGTTGGACATAGCATAATCACAGTGCAGTTCAACAAGGGCCATGGGCCAGAACCTGAGCTCAAATGCAACTGTGGGCCCAATGGGAAGAGGGCGTGTGGGTGGGGACCCCGAATGAGGCTCAGGAGGATGATAATGGCCCAGTCAGGGGCCAAATCTTTCCCTCGTGTAGAGCTCTGCAGCTCTTGCATCAGGGTGTCACTCTTATCCCCGTTCAATAGCCAGAGTCAACAGCAAGTTTCGGATTCTCAAATCTGGTTTGTTTTGAGCAAATCTCATTCACAAAGAAATCTATGGGGACATTCTAGTTCTTCACAGTAACAGTCATAATGCCTAACCAGACCTGATCTCATTTTTGGATTTAGTTTTCAACAGTGTATTTCAGAGGAGTTTAAAACACATCGATCTTTTAGTTTTAGTATTTCAATTACATAAATGCAGTGTCTGGAAAGCTGATAAGAACTGATATAGATCTATTTGAGTTCCTGCCAATTCATGTATGCAATTTTAGCATTTTGCAATGGATTCTGCTGAGCGCTTTAACTTGTCTACACAATTTTAGAGCTGTTTTAGAGCAGCATAATAAATGAGGCATGTGAAATATACTATGTGGGTAATCAATGAGATTGGGTCTTCACATTGCAAACTTGTACTTCTCTGGGACTATTCATCTTTTAGATGAAGGCCTAGACTACTATGTGGAAATCAGATTTTAAGGGAAGCAAAACATAACTTACTCAAAATTTTCTCTTCTTTCTTGCACTGCTTGTTTAATTCCACATTCTCAATGTATTTCACTATCACTCTATATTGTCTGTCTTAATCTCACTTAACAGAGTGATCCTGATTGTTTTCTTCAAAACCCATCATGTTGTCACCAGAATGTAAGAGGAATTTTTTTTTCCAGTGCCTGTTTCCTTGTTCTTTTCCATCGTTAAGGGCAGTATTGTCATCTCATTTCCTTTCAATACTAAGAAAGGTTATTATATCTATCAGTACCTATGAGATTGACAGTACTTCTATGAAAACATTTATGCATGGTTACAGTCAAGTGGTTGTTGACTCCTGGTAGACTGTTATGATAATGGCTCCAGTAGAAAAGGAAGAAGATTTGGTACTTACAGAGGTTACCTCAGTTTAAAAATTACAAAGAAACGCTGTTGCTCAAGGCAGTAGGAGAAGCAAGTACCATACTGCTTTTCAAATTCTGCTTATCTTTGGATTTGTTCATATGAAAACATCACTTTGGGCTATCGGTCCATTCAAAGTCCGAAAGATATTTGAATCAAATGGCATCAAACTAAAGGATAAGTGTCTCTGTTGTGGCCTGTTACTTGCTTCATTGGCAATGGAAAAGAAAGGAAGTGGCAAAAATTCTGGCCGCTGCCTTATATTGGCTCAGATTAACATAATCTGCATAAACTGGAAATGGTCCATAAGGGCGGAATTCTTACAATAAATGCAATTCTCTGCATCTGAGTTAGTAACCACTTTGTCAAGTGCATGTTTAGGCAAAAGGATGCCATCCTATATCCTAAAAGTAGCTTAAGGTAGTTAGGCTGTACACACTCAAAGCAAGGGAAAATTAATCCTGCTGAAAAGATTATTATGCCCATCTGAATGTGATCAGAGTGCAAACCAAACTACATAGCTTTTGCTTCCTCCTTACTAATGGTAAATGCCTTGTCTGGGGTTTACAGACATTATCTGTTCCAAGAAACTGAAAGTGTTAAACTGGAACTGTTAACAGTTCACTAAGTGAACTGAAATTCTTGTTTTAAGGTAAACTTAGTTTATTTTGCAGTAACTACTCAAACTTCCTGTAGAGGCACAAGCAAGCTTTTATTTATTTCAGAAGGAAATTTGCCTGAATACATGGTGGTGACAGGGGTTGACTAGAAAATATATGTTTAAAGATACAGAACAATACAGATATACTAAAAAAAGTTTAGTTACAAGTGTAATATTTATATAATCAATAAGAAATCACAAGAAACAAGTTAATTTCAAAAGTCATAGAATGACTGGTATCTCAACCCTCCTCTGCTATACTCTTGTGCTTTCACAGTGTTTACTCAGGACTTAAAACTATGAATCTGATTATCTGATTTATAAAATTTATATACAAATCCAATAGATAAAAATGTATCTAAGACTTTGGCTGTTGTATTGTAAATCAAAAGTTCTTTACTAAAAGTAAGAGAGGACATAGTTTGAAAACTCTTATACCTGAGCTTTAGAAGAGAAGATGATCTGCCTTTCATGTAGCCTTCACCAGCATGTTTCTCATAGGTATTATTGTCTAGATTATAAATGCAATTCTTGATTTCAAACCAATTTGCCCGCAGGAGGCCTCCTTGGGAATGACATGTAGCAACACCTGCTGGGCCAATTGGCCCAGTAAGATAATAAGCCAGTCAAAAACTAAAATAAAAAAAGAAATCAATTATTCACTGTTTCACCTCTTACTTTGAAGATCTCTAATAATGACTTTTCAAGTAGAAGGGGTGCACTATGCTGATAATTTTGAAACTATTTGAAGAAAATGTTGCCTATTTGGGTCATATATTGAAATCTCCTAACATATTTGTCCCTACATTTGCCCGATGACTACAAAACAGAAAGGAAAAAGACTCTCTGTGTATAATACAGCTATTCCAAGACAAGACAGGATGGCATATGAAAAAGTGAGTAAGCCAGTGTGCATGCTCCCAGGGAGTTCTGGTAAGCTCTAGGGAAGACTAACAGGATACTGGTGACATCGTATAGCTGCCCTCAATATGAAGGCTCATCTGGGAGCCATGATGTAGACCTCATTCACCCTTTAAAGAAGTGGGTTACTTTGGGAGAACCCTTTTCTTTCCAGATAATTTTGCTGCATTAGAACAGATTTTCATGACATACCAGCAGAGAATGAAGGTTTGATATCATCATAAGAGGTTTGACATCATCTTGCTTGAGGCAGGAGAAGGGGGAAATGATGTTTCCTGGAAGATGTCCACTCTCTGTTTTGCAAGTTTTTTATTTATCTTGGGAGAAGTTCTCTAACTGGTTGGGCTCAGTCTCCTAGAACAAGAGGCAGTGCAGCTAATGCTGCCCTCAGCCTTACCAAGTCTGCCTCAAATATTAGTTTTGACCATGTCAAGAAACTGTTAACCTCTTAGAGACTGAGCCTATATGTAAGAAAACCTAGTTTCTCAAAAATACGTTCATCTCACTGGTTGAAAATCACTCCTCTCACAAGACTCAAAGTGACAACAAAAGAGGAAAGAAAAAGGTGCTGCTTTTACCACTGTAAAATGAAACAGAAATTTTAATTTAGTAATTTAGTTAGCTTGCATTACACTTACATTTCTTATAGTAGTAATTTGATGGAGAAATAAAATGAAATTAAATCTGAAATGGTATTAAGATCCTCGACTTGTAGTATAGATATACATAAAATTTGAACAAATAAATAAGATTGTAGCAGCCATATCTTTTATGACAAAAACAGCAAACTAAACCCCACTTTATAAGCTCAGATAATGTTGGTAGAGGAAATAGAAAATGGTCGATAAGAAAAAAGAATCTCTGAGTATCTAAGCCCTGAGTCACCTGCACAGTTTACACATTAATGCAAAATTGTTTGTCATTTTTTTGAGTTCAAAGTTATGCTTCTGACATTTAAATATGTGGTACAAATCTATAAACCAATGCCCTCATCCTAACAATTTAAGAAAGGTTTCAAAGCTAATTGAAGTGTCTGTGTCATTTCTGTGTGTGTTTTTCAGTATCAAGGGCTATAACATGTCAAAGAAAATGCTTTTGTTGAACAGAGCAATTTTTCTAAGTGCTTTTAATTAACATTAATTTCCAGGTTGAGTTTGAGTGCTTAAAGACACTTTTGTTAAGCATTTCTGAGTATTCTTCAGTAACAGTCAAGTGAGAAGTGACTCTTAACAAATGTAAAAGGAGCTTTGGTGAAGGCAAGCAGAAATATCCCTTCACTGTTTCTAAAATACCTTATTTTGTCTGATATTTGACATATCCATACTTTTCTTTCTTCTTCGTGGTTGACATAAAAAGCAGTTCTATGGTTTGGACAAGCACAAAACATATCCTGGGACTTGGAAACCTGCCTGATGTGGAGACTAATATGGTATTAACTGTTGAGAAAAATACCAGCCAAACAAGATAATATAGGTGCTGTTAGATGCCTTACTGCTTATGCACATATTGTGCATTTTGTAATTTCCAGTTAAACTAATGTAAAGAGCATCAGAATTACTCTCCTGGACCAGCCTAAAGATCATATTGGTTACACTGGTACTGTTAAATGTGTCCATGACTAAAAGAGATCCCTACCCAGCCAGAAGAGATCAAAGCCATTGCATAAATTTGGTATGTTTAGCACAGGGAAACACAGTGAGCAATTACTGGCTATACGCTGTATTCATGCCGCCCACTTCACAGCTATCATTCACACACAAGACCTAAGGAATCATTTTTCTGGGTTGAGAAGTCCTACCCTACCAGTTCAGAATTGTCTGTACAGAAGCCATCCCCAGAACACCTCTACTGCTCTTTGGACCTTTCCAAGTCTATAGAGCACATGCCATGGAAACTTCCTGTGGAAAAATACTGATTTCTATTCGTTCCCTCATAGTTTTTAACACCTGACGTCCTTTTTGGAGTGCATTGAACAGAAGAACCATTATGGAACTATTACAGCTCTAAAAACGTGCAATTCCAACTTGCTCTGTGAAGACAATGTTTGTAAATCAGCTAAATGCAGTGGCAGAGTTTCTAATGCAAACAATTTTTGGGTACATACATGCCTTTGGACAAAATCTTTTCCTCTTCTTCCCTGCTCTTCAAATCTTCTCAATGCGGAGCGAGAAGAAAGACGACTAAAGGAAAAAAACTTACCCTCATGCTCAGCAAGGGACTACAATAAAGATTTCAAATAAGCTCTTTCATAAACAGAGGCCTAGAAGAGGGTATAATAGAGCCTTCACAAGCAACACTCAAAACACAACCATAGTATGAAATTGCACCGCTTTGCATTAACAAAATTCATCCCAGAGCTAATTGGATTGAATGCCTCTTTATTGACAATGCATTACACAGGAAAGCTCAATATTTAGTATGGTTTCGTTTTGCAAGATTAAATTTATAAAAGCCCACTGCATCAGCAATGGAAACAATTTCACCCACCTGAGGATCACCCTTGAAACTGAAGAGCAATCAATCATCACAACGTTTCTCAGTTGCTTCCTTACTCTTAAGTTCTTGTAGAGCTGCTTTTGAATTCAAACCATTCTTTTCCGCTATCTTCTGTTTTATTGAATTTCACCCAAGAGAGAAGTGATTCACAGGAGTTATCCTGAGTGTGGCTTTAGGCACATCTGTGATGTACAATGAAAGGAGAACAATACTCAACAGAAGGAGAAATTCTGTTATGGACCAAATTGCTTTTTCTGGGTCAGATTGAGCACCTCCTAATACGGAAAACAGCTAAACCCAGTAGAACAACTCCCATGAAGAGCTATTGAGAGAAAGGACACCATACTTCAAATATTAGATTTATTAAGTATTGTCTTGTCGCTTTGGGTTTCTGGTTTATTGGGGGGGGGTGTTTGTTTCTTTGTTTGTTTTGTTTTCCTTCCATTTTTCTGACCAAACTAAGATTTTCTGTCTAGTACTCATCTCGCCATTCTAGGCACCAATAGCACATCTTATCTACATCCTAAATTGATTTCTAAAGTACTTCAGGTCACTTCAGAAAACTTTAGTTTCTAGAACACTTTGATTTCTGCTTTCTGAACTTCACATATCATCCATCACTTGGATCACCTTCATCATATTTGCTTTCACTTTGTTTTCTCTCACTGAGAAGAGCACAGAATGACCTTGTAGGGGTCTTGTACAAGTTCGCTTAAGTGCAATTTCTCAAAATACTTTTGTTGCAGTCATGTGAAGGAAGAGAACAACTCAGCTGATCCTGCAACTCATGCTGAAGTATATTGAATACTTAAATTCAGCAACGCAAACATAAAACTGAATGCTTATTCTTACATAATAGCCATGCAATACCATATATTACAGTGCTGTCATGCATTTGCTATTGTCTGTCAAAATGTAACGGATATATAAATCTTTGTGCGGTATTTTGAAAGACCATTAAAAGTGACAGAGAAAGGTATAAATGAACATTCCTGAATTTGAATACTAGCTGCAAATTTTGGCTGGAGTTTTAAAACTTCTTCAAATTGGATCCTTTGATTCTTCAAATGATGGAAAAAAATGTCCGGCTTATTTGTTATTTCATTTCTTGCAGGTAATGAGAATAAAGAAAAACAAACATTCACTCACACAAAAGCATCAAGAAGTCTCAGCGTCTGGACTTTGTGCACTGCAATTTTCTCCTTTCTTTTTCTTGGGATGATTTCTTTATTACTCAGAAGGAGAAGGTTGGAGAGATCTTACTTTCTGTCATGCACATTTGTTTCAATTCTCCGACTCCCTTTGCACTAGTTCTTCTCCCACTGCATAAAACTGATGCATAGTATCATGGCTGACAACACAAACACAACCTCCTCTTGAAAAAAAATAGGTAAAATCTACACCTCTTCCGGCTGGTCTTCTCTTTTCTCTTACTACACACACCGTGGAAACCATTGTTCTGTTTAACACTTAATATTGAATCAAAGCCCAGAGATTTTAAAACCTTAAACTACAGTGCACCATCTACAGATAGACCCTTTGAAAAAGGGGATTCAGATGGAATTGTAAATAATCTGAGAAATATTTTCCAAGACAGAGCAATCCTAATATTAAATTTAGAGATAACCAAATGTCATATGTCAGTATGAAACATCATATCAAGACAGAATCATACAGGCATCTGCCAGTTTACTATAAATATCTAATCATAACAAGGGTCAACACAACTGACAGGATAGTTATCTGCTACTGAACTTTGGTGCACAGAAATAATAAATTCATTTTCATCCAACAGTCATCAGCTACTTTGCTCTACTTCAACCTCTCACAGCATGTGGTAGTTGAGTTTCCCAGAAGCTGCATCCAAACCTTTTGCAGAGCCATGTGCAATTCCACAAGGGACTGAAATATCACTTCCACAGATCTAATTTATTCCTTAGTGTGACACCGGAGGAATCATCTAGTTACATCTTTAATATAAGAAACTAAGGCAGAAATCTGTGTTTCACAGCTGACATAACTATGGGGATTTAGTGCAGGTGTAACCATTCCCCTTTATCAGAGGCAACCCTGATCCCACTGGATGCAAGCACTTTAAACCTGGTGAAAGAGGGACACAGTTGCACATTCCCTTACTGCTGCTTCCAGGATCACCCAGAAAACATCTCAAACCTTCCAAGATCTAAATCCAATCTGAGAAGATCACTTGGCAACCTATGAAGATGCTGGTGCTGCTGGAGCGCAGGAACTTGTCTGTAACAGTACAAATGTGCAGTTGCAATGTTATATATACACGCTATTTTTGTTCTCTGCCAAAACAATCATTCTGATCAAAGACTGCGAGTCCTGTAAATTTATGACATCCAATGTCTCTATTTTCACATTTAATAAATGCCACTGTCATATCACTATCTGAAAGACTATTGTGGTAGATCAGGTAAAACCAGCAAATCACATTTGGAAAGCATTCCAGCCTTACAAAACTAAGAGTGTGGTTGTTACTGATGTTTTCATGTATGTACCTCCCCCAGCATCTTATCTTTACTGCAGGCTGCTAGTTAGCAACATGCTGTCAAGGCAGAAGGAAGGAATAATTATTACAACAGCAGTTTGCAGAGAAGCAGAGCTATTTCCTACACATGCCTAGTATCACACAGTGGTATTTTCCAAATTCAGTTTCTTTGTTCTAAGAAGACACACTGGCAGCAGCTTTCTGAGAAAGTGCTTGGCAATTTTGCACTAGAAGCCATAATTCTTACCTACCCATCTATGTCACAAACCCCATTGCTTTCAGAAGCTGACAACCAAAACTTTTACCCCCCTTGCCACCAAGATTTGAAAAAGAACTTGACACTACATCGCTCAACGGTTCTCCCTCCCGGGTAATGGCTTATTATTTCCAAATACCAGATATAGAACACAGGTATAAAGAGTGCCAGCAACTTCCCAAAATCACAGAAGACATTCACAGAAGAGCAAACACTAAAGGCACTTCAGATCTGTGAAATTCAGCATTATTGGATGGTATATCCCTTCTCGATGCATCCATGCACGGTCATAGGCTTCAACAGCATTCCGGTTTAGAGAGTGGCTCATTCCTCACCCTCTTTCTGTGCTGGCAGAAACATCCAGTAGAAAGAACATTCAGTGATAAAACATGGACTCAAAATCTTGAGCAAGTACCAGACGGATGACAGTCTTCTATGCCTGGCAACACTTGAAAAAAATGTCATGACGGCAGCATATCCGTAGCTGAAGGTGGTGCTCCTGACCATGTTGCAGTAAGGAGCTGCCTTCCTGAAGCCAGGGGATATCACAGCTTCCAGAAATGGGACACCAGCCTGCTCAGAGTGCAACACCTACAGCGTTAGTATCATTTACTAGAGACAAATTGTAAAGCCCCAGAGCAAAACATTGGAGTGAGCTTCAAGACAAGATTCCAAGCAAGTCCAAACTTTTTAATCTCTTTTTATTGGAGATATCTCGAAATGTTATTTTAGAAATGCAAACCAGCAAAATTTTAGAAGTGACACACAGTCTGTACTTGGGATCTTACTGTTTGCCTGCTTTTTCACTTTTCCATTTTAGGCTCACAACCACTTTTCCCAAATTACTTCTAGGAGCATCTAGGAGCACTCAGATGCGGGAAAAGTGAAAAAGGTGTCATTCTTCCATTAAAAAATACTGTCCTATCAAAGGATTAATGCATTTTATTAAATATGTACATGTGTGTGTATGTATATATCATCAAATAAGTTATACTGATTGTTATTGAATAGAGAAAGGGAAAAATTTCACAATTATTCTGACCCTAGAACATTTTTAAAGCACATGCATCTCCAAAGCACCTAACACAAACCTATAAAACCTTCCTTCTTTATTGAAAGATGAAAAATACCACTTTGAAACACAATCAAATATATACCTGAAGAGTCATACCAAAGAACACAGCATAACATAATCTATGCTTGTAACACCCAAGATCAAAGATGATGAAATTAGTTCCCCTTTATTCACATATAACATGGCCTACTAGTAATTCACATGATGTTTTGTCTACAGTTTAGTCACCCTTGTTATAAAAAACATGGACTGTCCGTTCAGATCTTCATTATTTAGAAAAAATTAAACTTTTCATTAAAACCATCAGGAAAAAGGTACTTAAACATTCCTATGAAGTACATAAAATCTGGTTCATCGTTATTTAGGAAGCTGCCTGGTTTTACAGAGCCTATCCATGCTGTACTGCAATGAGCTTGCTGATTTTCCTCTGAAAGGATAAGATCAGGCAATAATCAAGCAGAAGTGACCCTTATGAGGTAATAAACTGATCTCCTCAAGACTGATTATTTAAATCACACTCAACACTCTCCATATTATTATGAACCGCTGAGTTTCATGGAAATTTAAAACCCACCTTTCAGTGTCCTTCTAAGGCAGGTGAGTAAACATTTCCTTATTGAAAATATAACATGACACACATTCAAGATCTCCTGTATTTGATCTCTGAAGAAGCAGAAAAATAAATTTCTGATGAAATCTCTCACAGTTCTTACCAGAATACTGTAAATTCATTTCAAAATTCTTCCCTCATTTTGATGATGTTTCAGCATCTCCAGGCAATTAAATCAAACTCTTCACAGTGCAAAGACAGCTCAAGCTTCACTGGCATTTTAATCTCTCTCTCAAATTCCTGCTAATCACACGAAGCCCTGTGAGATAAGACCAAGAACTCCCAGCACACTTCTCCCTTTTATCCAAGTTTGGTAATTAGACGTGCAAACAGAGATTAGAGCTAAAACTCTCTATATTGCTTCCAGATATAGATAATCAGAAGTAATATATCTTCCACATCCATTTGATCAGGGGAAACATCAACCACCCAAGTGTTCAAAGGCTAAGTGCTGCCAATATTGCTACAGAAGACCTTACACACTGCAGGCCCAACATATTGATAAAGTGGTGGAAACACTGAACACAAATTTTCTGACACTTAGAATCTAGGCATGAATACAGCCTCTGATGGGGTCCCCTATCAGTGCTTACTGATAGGGGACCCCTGTGTGGTAGCTTACAAAAAGCTACCACACTATCCAGCCATAAAGATTTTCATCATCCCAACACTGACATCAAAAGCAGGGGTAGTCTCAACCCAACTAATTGAGCACATCCTTGTTAGAGAGAGAGACAGAGGGAGAGAGACAGAGAGAGAGAGATGTTGTAATTTTCCACAAGGCAAACCAGCAAAGTAAAACAGATTAGATCACCTCAAATGCACTGTTGCACATCCATCAAACTGTTGTACCCAGGAACACTCTGGAATGCTTCAAAATTAGTCCTAACATGAAGGACTGTTAATTGCCTGCGATGTGCTACACTGTCTGACAGATCCAGCTATAAGAAAGAAAATGATGCAAAGAGTATTTTGAAGCACTGAATACAGCCTAAATACAGCCTAAATACTGTCTATATGAACACCTTGTTTAATTTTATTACTTACTAAGAAGAAATTAATAATAATGATTTTCTAAAGAAATGTAGAATATGGATCAATTAAATCTTTCAGAACAATTTAGACAAACTTCTCCCAGAAATTACTTACTTAGTGACAAGAAATGAACACTAATTTGTCATTCTGGTTTTCTAGTCCTGTGGTTTTTTTATTTTATTTGTCAACACTCCTCTGAACTCTACTACAAGCACTGGGACAGATACATGAGATTGTGTGTGGTCTTTTAGGATATATCAAGTAGAACCATAGAATTGTTAGGCTGGAAGACACTTCCAAGGTCATCCAGTCCAACCATCCACTCAGCACTACCACTGTAACCACTAAATCATATCACCCAGCACCAGATCCAAACACCTCCAGGGATGGTGACCCCACCACCTCCCTGGGCAACCTATTCCAGTGCCTGAGCACCCTAACAGTGAAAAATGTTCCTCTTGTATCTAATCTGAATTTCCCCTGTCTCAGCTTAACTCCATTTCTTCTCTCAGTGCAGGCATGGCAGAAGAGTCCGGCTCCCACCTTGTTACAATCTTTTTTTCAATAGAGAGTGAAGAGGTCCACCCTGAGGCCCCTCTTCTCCAGACTAAACAAAACCAGCTCACTCAGTCGTTCCTCCTAAGACACATTTTCCAGACCTTTCAAGAGCGCCCTTCTTTTGACAAATGTTTTATGTTGTTTTTATGAATATTTATTTCCATGTTTGATTCTACTCCTCCTAGGCAAAATGTAGCATGAAATAAAAAGAGAGAGGTGAAGAGCAGGGAAAGAGAACAGATCCTCAAAAAACCACAAAATCACACATTATAATAGCCTTTCTAAATTATATTGTCGAAGCCACTCTGTCAGAATAAAAATTATAGTAGAATATTTTAGATACTGTTTTCTGGACCATTACTGAAAAAACATTGGATTCTGGGCGAAACTCCATTTTAGCTCTGGGATAATTAAGCTGGTTTCTTGGGTATCCCTAAGTCTGGATGATTTACCATAAAATGCTCTTCAATGTAAAAAAATTTTAGTATGACACCTCAGCATGAAGTGTTCCACCTGTATTAACAACATAAGAAATATCCTGCCAAATAAAATCATTAGTACTTACAGCATAGCATTCTGTTACCAACAGAGCAATAGAAGACCCTGCCCCACAGCTTTCATTTCCCTTGCATTCTCTCAGTGTCTAATTTGTTTGTGAGAAATGCTGCAGCATACACCCAAAACTAGTACCCATTTATTTGTCTTGTTCACCAATTTCTCTAATCCTTTCCTGAATCTGCAGGTTTTGTTTTCAAGATTTCAAGAAAGAAATAAGTACTTCTGTTTTAAATCTACTTCCTTCTTGTTTCATTAAGTGTTCCTAAGTTTTTGAATTATTTGATTTGTCATTCAGGTTATCTTTTGCCTTTACAATTTTGTTAACTTTGGAACCTTGAGTACTGAAATGAGGAAGAGCTGAATGCAATCAGATACTTAAAATCAATATCTAAAATCTATATTCAAATTTTTAACCTCCTAAAAATCATCAAAGAGATTTAAAGCCTACACAACAAGAGCAATAATAGTGAGTTTTCCAGAGCTGAATTAATATAATTGGGTGTTGGGTTTGAAAAGAAACATTGATAGAATGTATCTGTTTTCTTTTATTGGATAGATCTTGGTAGACTTTTCACAACTGCTTAATCACATACTGAACCTCCTTATGCTTTTGGTTTCCACAGGCCTTGATAATAATGTGATCCAAAACTTAATTTTACTCTGTGTGGAAAAGTACTTCCTTTAGCCTGATAATTTTATTGGATGCTCCTATTTCCTGGGCACTGAAAGAAAGAGAATAACGCTTCCTGAATCAATTTTTTCATAGCCTACACAATGCTGAGCAACGCCACCACATCTATCTCCTGCTGTCTATTTTGCAGGCTGGAGAGTCCTAGTTTATTAGAGTATTTCTTAATATGAAAACTGTTCCATTTCTTTGATCATGCTTGTCATCTTTCTTTGTACTTTCACAGGCTGTACCTTTCTGAGATAGTATGATTAGAACAGCATGAAGCACTCAAGATATGTATGTACCATGGGTTTATGCAACAATGTAATCAGATATCGTGGGTTGCTAAATTATTTTGCTAATAACACTTAACATTCTTCCTCTGTTTTTCATTGCTATTGACATGAATCTGAACTTTTTGGAGAGTAGCTTATAATAATGCAAGATGTGTTTGCTGAGTAGAATCAGATAATTTACCTGACAGGGTAGAGGTAGCAGTTATCTTTTTGCCTATGTGCATTGTTTTCAATCTATTGAAACTATTCTCTTCCTGCCTTACTGAATAACCATTATTACAAATCAAATTTGTGCAACGATTTGCAGCCAATGTTTATATTTTTAATTTTGTTTTGACTAAGTAGCAAAATTTTCCATTTCACCATTTACTCTTTTCAGTATGAATGTTTGCATTACAGCATTCCTAAAAGAGACAATTATGTACCTTCATTGGTAACCTATGTTGAAAATTTCTTGCCTCTATTCATTATTTTAAGAGAAACTTTATTTAATCATCTTCTCTATAGCAATGGGAAAAATAATGAAAAGGGGTGAATAAATATTTTAAATACTAGAATGACATAATAAAATTAAAGCTCAGCAATAAAGGACTTAACACATGAGGAAAAAGGCAACCCGAAATGCCTACATACAATGAGAGGATAAGAAGTCAGTATATTTGTTTTAAAAAATTACCTTAAAAAAAAGAATGATGTACCACTTACACACTCTATGAGTCTGACAAAAAAAAAATTAATGTTGAATTTTACTGACAGATGCATGAAGTCGTGGAGCAGAAAAGTTGCAGTACATGTTTTCAAAAGGATCCTTGAGAGATCACAAATTCCCTGCAAAATGCACCATCAAATAAGTTTAGCCTGGTTTTCCCTCTTTATCCACGCCTTAAAAACCTAAAAAAAATGCCCATGTTGTTTGGAAATCAGCCCCAATATTAAATATCAGATTGTTTATTCTAATTTCCTGTCTTAACCACTCTTAATTTAACTTACACTAGTTGTCTTTTATTCTCCTGTCATGCACTAATGTGAAAAGCCTTCATATTCCCAATGACAACCCCATAGGTGCTGTGAGGCTTCTTTTAAATCCTCCCAAAGTTGTTTCTTGTCCATGCTGAAAAACCTGCCTCCTTCAAGCCCCTGCTGGTCAAGTTTATCAAGCTGCCAATTTCCCTCATCTTCCGGATCTTTTAATACAAATTTTAGTTTGGCTATAAAATTGTTGCTATCATGGATCTAAGATTTGTGTAATAAAATTCTGTGGACTCACAGAAATATTAGCAAAGCATTTCAGATATACTGTGATTATTAGTAAAAATTTCTATCAAAAGGAATCTAATTTTCAGGAAAATCTTCCTTAAAGATAATATGAGAACTCTCACTATTCTTAAATTAATTCTTTTCTGCATTTGTTAATGTAATGAATGCAATTTATTTCCACTGAATTTACTAACGTGAATAGCCTAACACCTTTAAAATACTTCACAAATTTCCGTATAACGTGAGCAGCATTTATTATGTGAGTATACACACTCACAAATAATATATATGTATATATGCAGGTACGTGTAACATCATGTGAGACCCTTCCAACTCTGCATATTCTGTGATTCTGTGATTTGATATAGACACATGATGAGTTCTTTTGAATTAGTGTATGAAATCACCTTCATTGACAATGTGCATACAACTATAAAAAGTAGAATATTTTCAAACTTTCACAGAATTTATAATTCAAAGTGTTAAAACTTTTTTCCCCTTGTATAAAGACTATTTCCAAGATTTCTTGTTTGCAGAAAATAAGATGCCTCAAATTGGATTTAGTCAAATATAACTGCAGCTTGTTAGTAATTTGGTCAAAGGACAGTTTTCATGAAATGTAAGTTCCTCTCTAATGTAATTTTCATGAAACCATCCTCCAAGATGCGTGCAGCCTTCAGGTCAGTAAGACACAGATTCAAAAGACCTTATTCTCTAAGGAAAAAATGTCTTTTTGAATTCCTATTTGAAATCTTACACACAAGGAGTCATCAAGCCTACTGTTTCCTTTGGTACATGAGTAATTTATGTAGGCTTGGAAATTGCACTTTGATCCTGATTTAAATTTATGGTGTTCAGCAAATTGTTTATTCTGATTGGTTCTTTAATAGAAAAGTTTAGGACTGAAATAGTGTTGTCTGATTATTACTTTATCGAAGTGATGAAATATATTGAAATACACTCAGAGTATTTCAGATACTGAAATTAAAATTCCAGTTATCTACCATAGGTAAAACTTTCAAGAAAAATGTTGAATTGGCAGTTTCTGAAAGCCATCCTTTATGAAGGTATTTGCTTATTTATTCTTGTTTCCAACTTTGAGTCATCAGTGTTTCTTTTGTAGGTGGAAGTAATGACAACACTGAAACAGCTTTGAGAGACTATTCTCTGCTTCAGTGAACTGAAAATTACACAACCTCTCTTGAGGTTCTGTTTAAATTTTTGAAGTGGTTATACAAAGTCTTTAAAGATGTTTGCATTCAAATAAGTCAGAGTAGAAAATAAATTGGGGACAAATCTATCTTACCTTACCCATTTAGGTTGTCCTACAGATATTAATGACACTATTTAACATGAAGAATATATAAAAATAAGTTTTGTTGTATTAAATTTGTAGTCAGAAACACATAACATGCTCTCAATCCAGGAAAGAAATAATTTTTTAATAGTGTTGCTGTAAAATCTATTATTTTGTAGTACTTTCTGTAATAGTCTTTATGTGAATAATTTTAGATTTCACAGTCCTTTTCTATGTTGAGGAGGTGACCTAGAATATGAGTTTTCAAAGAGGTTTTCATAGAGAGGAAAGTGTGGGAGGGAATGTTTCCAAATGTTTATGACTATTTCCTCAGCAGTTCTCCAATGCTTTTTGTGCTTTTGATATTTTGGCTAATCTCCGAGGGGATATGAAAATACACATGTTAAGAACGAAAGGTAAATCCCCTATTTCATGCTGACTGTTCATCCTTGCAAAGAGAGGGGGAAAAGTGAACCAAAAGTAGGCTGAATTCTCTTTCCACCTGAACTACAAGAATTGGGAATGAGTTTGCTTCACCACACACATGCTTTTCTGGGCTGCTAAAGAGATAAATGTGACAGAGATTTTCTTAAAATGCCATTTTAGTGGATGACATATTAACTCCCAAGATTTTCAAGGATTCTGAGAAATAAAATAAGAAATGTTATGAACCTCAGAAAAAGCTTCCCAATAACACCTATCTTGTCTGTCAGTTCTAGGAATATCACTTCTTATAAGGATTCAGTCTAGAATTCAAAAAAGGGACATAGATTACTCCATGTATGCTATGTTTTGTTACTCTAAATATATCCTTAGTGCTAATGCCTTGATATTATTTTAATATAAAAACAGTAAGACATGTTAAACTCTCTAATACAAAGAAGCTAATGTGATCTTGTATATGGAGGAATAAAAATTTAAAAGTGTGATGATTTCCTACAAATACACTATGATGAAACAAACGATGTTAATATAATCTGAAAATAAAAATACCAATGCCTCTGGCTGTGAAAAAAAGTGATAAATAATTATATACCATGATTTTTTTACTAAATAGCATTGAATGTAACACCCAGTAAACTGCAGTATTTTTTGATTATTATATACAATTCATCTGGGAATTTTTTTCCTTATATGAATAAATGGCTGGTAACAGAATATATTTTAATCTTGTCTTTATATGTATTTTTATCATGCCTTAAAACATTACTTACTAAAAACAAAAGCCTTCTATATTACAAAGGAGTAACCATTTTTTCAGAAAAAATAAATCAATAAACATTATCTCTGAAATAACTGCAACGGGTTTAGATTATTTACAATAAAAATGTGTATTCAAACCACCACTGTGTCCTTCAGAGGTTCTAGGTATGGTTTCACTAACGGTAATTCTAAGGCCTCGTGAATTACTTCTAGCTTCACTGGTTTTGGACATAGCCTGTGGATGCATACTGATAAATTGCAATAAATATGAGGAAAAGTGAGATCAGAAAGAGATTGTTTTCTACAGGCTTACACAGTTCTACTCAAACAAATAAACACAATCTTCAGTCTTACAGTGATGTCACACCATGAATGCCAGGAGTTCTAAACAGGCCTTTATTATTGCTTATTAGTGACAATTTTGAGAAAAATGCTGAAAATACTAGTCTATTTTCTGTCTGAAATTTCCCCTTGGGCATATAATTTGTTTTGTGACGGGCTAAGAATGCTTCCTACCTGTTTATGGGGTTATAACTATATTCTTTGCCAAGTAAATCCTGAAACAAAATTCCAGAATTTTGTCAGCTTTTGGTATAATTTTTGTAGAGAAATAAAACAGCTATTCTGAAGACATCAATGAATATTATATTTATAGTTTTATAACTTCTCATCCTTCACTCTATTTACGTCTCTTCTCTCATGTGCCTTGGTGAAAATTTTATCCTGTCACAAGCAGACCTTGTTATTATTAAATTATATTGCATATTTTAGGTTAAATATTTTGTCATAATGAAGAGACGGCTTTGAAGTTTACATGATCACACCTGTAGTGAGAATATGAACAGTGAATTAAGAGGTTGGTTATTGAATTTGTCCCTCAGGATTTAGGATTTGCAATGTTAACCTGTGGTCAGCAAATCTAGGGAAATGTGGGTGATCAGCTGATTTTTTAACTTGAAATATTAAAGCAATGACATGGGAAATATTGGTGGAAATCAAAATTGTCTTTTGATTTGTGAATTTTAATTTACATTAGTAAGTTTGAAAAAAATAAGTAGGCGTGGCCATGATTTTTTTTAATGTAATGAGATATAGACAAATGCAATTAATTAAACAGTCTCAAGTGTAAGGGAAAATACATACCAAAATATTCCTATGAATAATTACTATGTTCCCATTGATTAGATTGATGACCACATGAGATGGCTAAGTCAATGGCACATCTAATTTATTCACACATGTCTGCCTGGACAGTAACCTTATCTCACTCTCCAGACACTGTTTGTTCAGTGGTTATGTTTTGCCATCACAAATAAGAATATAAGGCATCTGGGACAGTTTTATTTCTTTTTACTATGTTTAGTACAGTGGGATTCTAATCCTTGACTGAAAATATTAAGAAGAATGCAAAGAAAATATTTTTTGCTGTGTTTTGTTGCTGTTGTTGTGTTTAGTTACTTAAATTTTTGGGGGTTGGACTGGTATTTATCTAATTACTTTCTTTACTGTGATGGGGGAATTTTTTAAGGTCTCTCCTGACCTTTAACAAACCAAAATAAACATATGGAAATATTTTGATCTTATGCTATATTTTTTTCTGTATTTTCTTCATTTTGGGAAGATGTTTTTCTTCACTGTGAATGCTTCTCCCACATACTTTGGTTCATTGTATTGCTAAGCAATACTAAGGTCTGAATTTCATTCATTTACACTTTTATTTCCAGTTTAATTTTCTTTCTGTGTTTTTCAACTACACGTCTGAGGGATTTTTTCTGTAAAGTTGCCCACATTTGCACCCTTAATGAGGATTAAGCATTCAGAAATGACTTTTTTAAAGCTATACATCCTACCTAAATTATCCACTGGTGGCATATCTGCCTAATTTGTTTGTGGCTCACTGCTGAAGAAATGTTACGGGTTTGAATATTTTTTCAGTATTTTATATCTCTTAACTCAGCAACCTCTGACTTCAGAGAAAATGTGACATTAATTCCATTTATTTTGTCAATTCTAACCTTTTTTTCCAAAACTGCTTTCCCCTCTCTATTGTGTTTCTTATGCTTGTTGTTGTAGATCGAGAAAAGTGCTGCGTGCTATTCTGAAAATACTAATATACAGAGTACTTGTGATTAAATGTGTCACCTTCTTGACCTAGTGTAGTCAATCAAAATTGGCCAGATGTGATTTTGTCTCTGGCTTCATGCTGATTTCATCTTCAGTCTTCACAACGATCCCTTAAACTATCTGCAATATTTATTGCTGAAGGATTTCCTATTTTGTCTGGACATATTCTAGAAGAAAGGAATATTATTTCTACAGCATTCTAAATAGTGTACTCAGTAAACAGGATATTTCAGCAATATTTCTAAAGCCCTTAAGTGGACTAAACAAACAGAATACAAAGTAAGAGGGGAAAAGTAGAGATCTTTGAAGTGAGTGGTCTTGATGAAACAAGAGTCACAAGGCCCACTTATAATTTAGACTAAAACGCTACTTTATTTTCCTGTAGCAACATAATTGGCCTTAAAATGTGTTTATTTTAAGGTTCCTTTATAGTCACAAGCTTATGAAACAGGGATTTAACATAAATGAGATCATAGACGTAAGGAAAATATGTCTGAACTTCTTACTAATAAAAATGACAAATATGTAAAAGTAATTTCACAATATTGTTTTAATTACTTTTATTTTTCCTTTGACCCAAAAATCAGACTCAAATGTAATTATTTTTTTAAAAAGATGTATTTTTTATTCTTTGCAAACAGAAAAATTGAATTAATTAAAAAGTACATAATGAAAAGGCTATTAAAAAATTAAAGGCTTTATTTTAAAATAAAGTTGAACAAAAATTTCAAATAGATACTATAAGAAAACACAGTAATATTTTCTATTTAATTATTGAAAGACTTTGGAAATGTACAGTCCATTAAAGTTATTAAACAAATTCATCATGACTTTGAGATACTTCATTCAGTTGGTGTATGGGGTTTTGAGAAGGAGAATAATTTTTCAAAGCATTTCTGAGATAACAGAATATGCTATTTCATTTTTTGCGCATAAGTGGGTTAAGAGCTATGTATTGAATCTATGTAGCAAAACACTCAGGCTTGGATCCCTATGGGTGAAAGAAGACAAGAAGAGAAGTAAAGAAAATGAAATTAAAAAATATTGGATAAGGAAAAGAAAGTAAAATGTAGACTATTTCAGAAAGAGACAGTTTATTATAGAAAACCTGTGAGAAACTAAAATGGCTGAACAGTCAAAATTGTGAGCATAGCTTTTTATTTTCACTTAATGAAAGTGACTCAGAGTTGAGTCAGCTTTACTGTAGTAGTGCACAGAAAATGCCTCACTGGAAACAGTCTCATTACATACCCTTCTTTAGAAGAAAAATATCCTTGAAGTTACTTTCAGTCATGACTCTGAATACCTACCCATAACAATTTTATTCTTGCGATAAAAAACTTATACAACTATTTTCATGTTTCTGAAAATTTGTTCTGAGAACTGTGTTCTGACAAGCATTCACATTTTGAGCATGTTATCTAGAATTTTACCAGAATCAAAAGATTATGAAACAGAAGGCATCTTAAAAATTTCAAGATGAATTATGCTGCTAAGTTTCTTCACTTTTATGAACTGGGATCAGGATATTTGAAATAATACCTTATTCCCAGAACCATATCTTCCACAATCACAGTAGAATATAAGAGTAAAGGAACAGAAATATCTGTGACAGTGTCACAGATTAATTTGCACCTCTGCATTTTTTACTTTAATTTTTTCCAATCAAATGTAATTAATTAATTGGAAACAAAGTGAAATGAAGACTCCCTTTAGATATTTTAGAAATCAAATAGGGTATATTCTAAATTAGAAGTGAATTCAGCTACAGATAAATCATATTTTGATAGCAGAAGTGAAACTTTTGAGAGAGATTTTCATTTTAGAAGGTCACAAAAATCAGTAAGT
Organism: Origma solitaria; assembly: GCA_013397895.1. Lineage (NCBI taxonomy): Eukaryota > Metazoa > Chordata > Aves > Passeriformes > Acanthizidae > Origma > Origma solitaria. The sequence goes on along the minus strand of VZRL01005186.1, from coordinate 490,617 downwards.
ATTAGGTTTTTTTCGGACTAACTACTTCATAAAACCTACACTGACAGTTTTCATGACTTGGATTCAAACATTTCAAAACTTATTTTAGAATCTAATTTTAGTTTCTGAGTAAATCTGAATCTCATTCTCTTGGCCATGACATTTCTGTGAAATAACAAAAAAAGATGGTTTCAGTAAAACTGCTCCAATCAAAACAAAAATAGATAAATGTTTTTCATTATGGATTTATAAGTAATGGTCCCAGCCTGTGACAGATTACTTTGGAAACAATTGTTTTACAAGTAAGCCTCTAGTTATGAAAGTTTGAATAGGAAATGGAAGACAATCAATTAAGTTAATGAATTAATCTGGCAATTTTAGGCACTACTGAAACCTTTGTTAGTGGAAAATATACTGCAAAACACGTAAGGCAAATTTCTGCAAATTTTAGTCCTCTAATCTCTCTTTGACTTTAAAATATCTATTTTTTTTCTGATGGCAGAAGCATTATTTACATCCAATTACATATTAAGACTCTGGTTTTCATGTGATATACAAGCTGTATTTTCTGCCCTGAAGGGCAGGTAAGCAGCAGGAAAGAAGTGACAAAGAGCAAACAACAAACAAGTTCAGGAAAGAAACAGCCAAAAAGTTCCTGATGATGACAAATGAGAAGGAAAATCAAACAACCAATACAGAGGACAAAAATCTTATGAAATGCTACTATAGTGTTAGGTTTTATTAATGAAATCAACCATAAGGAATCAACAGATAAAACTGTTGATTATAGAGGTTGAAATGAGCTAAGACTAATAGGCCTTAAAAATTGTATATGGCCTTCACATTGAATGGCTGAAGTTTAGAGTCAAACTCTCCAGGTACTGAAGGAACAGAAAAAAATCATTAGTCACTCAATTTTAATTTAGCTTAGATAAGCAAACGCAAATTTTCCATTCTGATTCCAGTTTCTGGTTAAAATCTTGTTTGAAACCAGATAACTCTCTTGACAATTACAAAAATATTCAGAGACTAAAATGACTCTGACTTTATGCAGACACTCTTATAACAACAACCATAGCATACTCATGGTACTGTATTTCATGTGGGCACTTTTGGAAGATCGTACACTAGTTAAATAGTGCCATAAAGTTAATTTTAGTTAGATAAATATTAAGCAGCAAGGTGAGATAAGGAATGTGATTAACATAGAACAATAATACAACTCAGCACAGTCTCATACTTTCAATCCTTCTTGAATGTTACTTCATGATTACTAAATAGCTTGCTTAGTTGTGATTTTTCTCTTCTAACAGTTCTAGTCTGAAAAAAAGGTATGTCAAACTGTTGGAATGAGTTTTGCAGTTTGAAATACTGAACAGCAGTGCAGAACTGTGTACTTCATACAAATTAATCCATCCCTTAGCAATAATCTACCAGCCAATCAGAATTCTCCCTTAATCCAAATAGTTTTCTAATGCACTTTAAATCATCACCGTTCAGGTACCTTACACTGTTTAAATGTAAAGTAACAGGGAAATTTAATCTCAAGATTATTAAGTATTTATAGCAGTGGCTAAGGGGTATCACCTAGCAACAATGTGCCCCACAGAATAAATCTAATAAACTAAGGTTCATCCTTTCTGTCATCAGTGATCAAATAATCAAGACAGAAAAAGCACAGGTAGTGATGACATTGAGAGAATCTAATGATAAAGTACAGGAGCATTTTAGGAAACAAAGAGTGTTTAGATAAAGGAATATACTCTGCACAATAATTAGAATAAGGCAAAGGTGGACTTCAACCACAGTAAGCTGAAAGGAAAGAAAAGATTGAAGTGAGAGGGAGGGGGGAGGAAAACTGGAGGAAGAAGATAAACGATTAAACATGGCAGACATAGGGATTTGTGAGAAGTAAATAAAATAAGATGCTGTCAATGCATCTTTCCTTGGCTGACTTCTAAAAAGGAGGGCAGAGAGATTAAAATTTTATCAGATAGTTTAGAAGATTATGGTAGTTGTACCTTAAAACATAAAAGCTACTTTGCAGGGCCTCATGCAATTCAGCAGGATGCAGTTGGGTCAGAATTGATATCAGCAAGGCACTGAGGATAAGTTTGAAGTTATCACACTGTAGAAAGGAGGAAAGTTCAGCCCAAGATTTACAATAAGTAAAAAAATAAAAACCTTGCACCAGGGTTTTCAGCAGATAAAAAATGCATTAGAAATGTATGTAATTACAGTTAAGCACTTGTCATCGTTTTGGAAAGGTGGTATTTACTCAGGCTTATACTATGCAGAGACATCTCTGCTTTTTTCCTTCTGAGCCTGTGGCGCTGAATTCCACATGCAGGTTCACTGGAAACAGAGGACCTTTCTGTTTGAGGGTATTTCATACTCCACACCAAAGATATCTACATGATCTCAATCGATTAAATAATGGTTAAAAAATACATTCATAATGACAAGAAACTGTATATGCTACACAGCCCTTCAACGCATTGAATTTCCTTTGTTGTTCAACATAAACCAGTCAAGTGAATGACAGCAACTCGGTCTAATTATAACTTGAATCATTGGGTCCTGACAAAATACTTCTGAAATTCCTGTATGGTCAGGCTTGTCTGAAGATACTTTCTGCAACAGGTAGTGTTCCATGTTAGTGTGTCCTGGGGTGGCATAATGATATCTTGTATTCCCTATCGTTTTGTATGCTTGACCAGAAATATGGTCCTGTAGCTTTAACTGTGTCCCGCAGCTGGGAGCTCTGCCGCCAGCGCGGGATGTTTTGAAACTTTCCCCAGCTCTCCTACGGGGGAGTGAGAAGGAAGGGACACTGTTTTTGGTTTTTTTTTGGCTCGTTTCAGTTGCTGCTGCTGGTGGCTGGTGCTACTGGTGTGGCTGCTGCTTGGGTTGGTTTTTTTTCCTCCCTGGGATTGTTTTTCATCGTTCTGGACCCTTTTTCTTCGACTTGTTTTCTCATCCGAGAACCTGAGGAGCCCCGGGGGACAGCGGACGAGAATCGTCCAGGGAGCCACCGGAGGAACTTCACCTAGCCCCTTTGGGGCCCCCCGGAAAGGGGAAGCTACACCTGAGGAAAAGGACACTAAGCTCATCAGCTGTTTGTTCAGGTTTTCTGACCCCTTTTCCCCTTTTCCCTTTCCACTGTGTGGTCTGTTAATTAAACAGTTCTTTCCACTTTAGGCTGAGATATTCTGTGTTGTGGGGGGAGGGGTGCCAGAAACCTCTGCGGTGGGGGAGGCACCTGCTTGGAGTGCTTTCAACCTAGGATATTTGTCTAATCCAAGACATGGTGTCAGTGCCATTGCTTGAGTTGGAGAGAGATCTCTGGAGAGTCTTGTGGAAAACTCTTCTCGCCCTGCAATCAAGGAAGAAGTCCACATAAAAGCCCTAAACATAAAATGAAAGGAAAAGAAGCGAGAAAGGAAGTGCCATCTTATTTTTCTTCATCACAAGTATGTAGTGTAATTATTTAAAGCACAGTCAGTTTGTTTCAACTGATTTAACAGACAGAAACAGCATTTCCATATTCACTCAATGTGAAGATATGTAAGATTTTAACAGGACTATATATATATCATACATCATTATACATGGAATAGTTTATTCATGTTAGAAGTAAAATAACAGATGTTCATCATTAACTACTACTAAGGAAAGACATTCTAAATTAGCCCTTTAGAATAACAGGATTTGTAACTGACTGTTTTGCATAGGATAAAAGAGCATTAAAATATTATTTAACATTAAGGACTTGAGTCAGTTGGTCAAATATAGATGCCTATACTGTTTGACAGCATAAAAACTCTTTGTTCCCCAGAGCCAACCTCAGAAGTGTGGAAGTTTCCTACAGGCATTGTAATATATGTCACCTCATGCAGATACCTTGTTTACCCTAGAGTATCTTAAAAAATGTGTATCTAAATGAGTTAAGCCTCAGTTTCAGCAGTTTCAAAATTAATATTTAATCCAAAAAACAGACCCAAGAATTTTTCAGTAGCTATTTTACCATACAGAAATGGAACACCGTGTTACTTAGAGCTAGAGGTTATCTTTAATCATTAAAAATAAAGACTTATTTTGCTCTGCACAGTAGCAAACTTGCTCTTTGCAGAATGGTACCTCAATGGAAGAATTAGGTAACTGAAGGGATTTTATGTATCTGCAGTGATAATGGAGTAATCTGAATCTGAAGTAAAGATTCAGCGTCCCTCATCATCCTTTTATCTGCTGCATAGACACATTAGGAACTTCCATCTTCATTTCAAAGAGCTGTTGTTTTTTACAGCACTTCTCCTGTGCAGACCCAGAACTGCTTTAGTGTGTTTAGCTCATTATTTCACTTCCATAAAAATGCAGATTGGAAATTTTTTTTACTTCTTTGGCAAAAGTGGTTATTGGAAGAGAGAGCCAGTGCATACCAAAAGAACCTGGGCTCACCACAAATGCTTCCAAAGCTACACATGACTGCAGGGTCACATCTTTTACAGAAGATAGTTGTATGAGGTACAGATAATCCTAATTGTCTGTACCTACAGACAATTATCATACAGACAAAAATAATTTCCCTTCCTATCTGGAATGGGGTAAACCTCATAGTTCTGAATTCTGTGACAATTTTGGGTGGACTCTGGAATGGACATGCAGAGAAATGTATTTATAACATCTGAAGCTGGCACAGGATACAAGAAGCTGGGCTTGTTTCACAGACCAAATTCTAGGTACAAATAAAAGGAATAGCAAATCAGTTCTCAGAATAAATGTAGTAGTACTAACTGTGCAAGATGAGAAAAGGCAAAAAGTAATTAAACTCAAAAAACTGTATGACTTGGAGGGCACATTGCCACCTATTACCTGTTGAACAGAAATCTGTCAGGACAAAATGGGATTTTGTTCAAATGTTCAATGATAGTAACCTTGTAAGTGTTGCATAAATGCTGTATGAATAGGATGTGTCAGAGACATCAGACATAACTTCAGTTTCTGAAATCTGATTTTGAACCAATCTTACTAATTCAGCAAGCAATTTTGAGGTGTTATACAAGGCAGTAATAGATACTTTTCTGCCTCTTCTCTTCCCTCCTCCTTTCTCTGCTTTTAGCTGAGTGAAAAGTTTGTAGTAAATATAAGACAATCAGATAGGTAGAAGCCTGGAAAATTCAATATAAAATACAAATCTAATTGTAGATACTAATCTGAAACAACTCTGTTGTTTCTTTTGTGTGACTGTTTGAACATCTAACAGTTATTTAAAGGACCTAAAGCTAATGGGAAAGAGGTCCTCTATATGAAATCTCTGTGTTTTGGGGATTTAAGATTTCCTGAGAAAACAAAAAAAAGCACCATGTGATTCATAAAAGTTAAGAAGCTGACATGGAGTAAAAAGGCAACAGTATAAATAATGAGCAATTTGCATCAATGTCCAATTTAGATCAACCAAAATGCAGTTTGTGCTGCTTATTTTAGGAGAATATCCAGTAAACTGTGTTGAAAATGTCCTTCACTTAAGTTTGATTAGTAAAAGATTTCAATACCATACTTGATAAAAACAACCCAGGATAAGAAAAGCTCATTAATGCCTTTCTAAATCACAGTTTCTTTGGCTGTTTGGATTTTTTTAAACTGGTTTTTGTCTCTAGGTAAAAATGCCTTGCAATCCCTCCAAGAAAATAACCATACACCACCTTTTTGTTTATTCCCCAAAGATTAATGTCAAAAGTCTTCTACATTTATGATAGTTCTTTCTTAATGTCATGGTGCTTCAAACTTGCTAATCAGCATCTAGATTAAACACTTATCCAGACTGATCTTCTTGTAGAAATTAGATGCTTAAAATTGTGATAAAAGGAACAGGGGCCCACTAAAAAGTCCATAACCCTCCCCCAAAGACAGAGTATTGCTTAAATTCTTAATTGCTTTTCAGGACTTGAATCCTGTATGCTCTGTGAAAAGACTGAACCTGCATATCCCAAAGAAATACACTAAGCTGTAAATGTGAGTTGTCCTTGCTCTGAATTTGTTTCATCTAGGGTTTGCAGTTGGACATATTGAATAACTGGACGTATTTTTTTGAAACTCTTAGACACAGAGACTGAAATGGCATCTTTTAAACTCTACAGAAATCTTCTGAAGCTAAAATACTTGAAAGAAACAGGAATCACAATATGTTTAAAGGAGGTACTATATTTCAGAAGCCTTAAATTGAAATATTCTCAGAGCATTTTTATCAGATCAGATCCTGTTAATAGAAGACAGGAAGAAAAATGCCTTTTTTATGACTTGTGATGGTCTTCAGGGCACACTAGATTCTAAACGCCAGAAAGTACATAAGGCAGTGGAATTTTAGGGTCATAAGACACCTCAGGGTCCAAAGCTAGGGCCACTGCTGTCTTTAGGTGTTTCTGAGGTCAGCTGACACAGAGAGATGATGTACAGAAAGGAGAGAGCTGACGTATAAATCATATCAAAATATGCCAGAGTATCCTGTTAGTGCATTGTAACAACGTTAGTGTACACACAGTTAAACTGATCTCCAGATTTGGACTTAAAAGAAGGATTTTTCCTCTTATCATGCTGACAGGGATTTATATTTTATTGATATTGGAAATTTTGAATGTACTTTATTCCCACAATCACAGAATCAACCATGTCGGAAGGACCTTCAAGGTTATCTAGCCCAAATATCAACCCAGCATGACCATAATCACCCCTAAACATATCTCCAAGTCAGCAATGTGATAACTTTCTTTGAATAGCTGTGTTTTCAGACCTAATTGATTGATTGAAATGTAAGGATAAAAAATATGGAAGTAGAAAAATGAATTCTGAAAAAATTGTTTTCTTTCTTGAGTAAGAAATGTCTATTACTGTTTAAAGTAAAAGGCTGGAACAGATCTTATGCTTTTTCAGACAACAATAATGTTCTCAGGAGATGGTTGTTCACTGGGAATAGCTGAGAGTCCTTGTACTGTTATTGTATTGAAAAACTTATGTAACAATACAAGGATAGCTGCAAGAAATGCTGCTAGTACTATTGAAATAGCTGGATTTTAGTGTGGGATGAACTTTTGGAACTTTAGAAAAAACTATTTCTGTAAGCATTAAATCTGTCACAAAACAGTACAATCTGCCACTCCAGCCACCATCAAGTATCATTCCTTCTTCAAAAGATGGTAATAAAATCAGCAGGGAATTTGACAAGAGTTAAACACACTTTTATAGTGCTGGAGTTTACTTTGTATGAATTTGTCATCTGGAACTTTTCCCTCTTATATCAATGTACTTTAAATGATCAGTTTTATAACAAAGATTATGTTTACCATTGAAGTTTTTATGTACATACCATACCATGGAAAAGTTATTACTTTTAACTGAATATAGGTTAGTTAAAATCATAAAATATTTAGAACTATTGTCCCAGGAGCAGCAAAATATTTTTGTCTTGTCAAATGATGTTCTGGGAGATGTAAGCCACTAGGCCTACAATGTTTGCTGTAAAGTGGGTTTTTTTGGCTTCCAAACTGCTGGTTCCATCTCAGCCCTAAACAGCAGAGCAAGAAGTGCCATGCCTGCATTTTAGAGAAACACCAACAGAACCCAATCTTTAAAAGAGAGCACATTCTTTCATTTTCACTTCTAAAAAGAATTATCCGGTTTAAAACACAAAACAAAACAACAAACCCTCACATTACAATGATATTAATAACAACACTAAAATGTGCACAAATTAATTTATGTCTTTATTCATAATTTTTTTAGCATTATTCATTGAGCTTTTTTCAGCATTTTTGTTCAGCAGCAACTGACATTTTGAAAGAAAGATATTATATCAGGTTTTACCAATATTATTAAATATGCAGATAGAAATTTACCTACATAAAGCTTTCTGACATGAGTTTTTCTCTCATGCGCCACTCTTTGTTTCTCTTACCTCTTCCTTTTCTTGGGCCTCTTGAGTATATGCTAAAAACTGCAGAATGTGTTGAAAACCACTTAAGAACTGTAATATTATAAGAAATAATGTGACACACATAATGTGTGTGATACATATGGCACATTTTTTCAGCAATGGCATAAATGAATGAATTAATTCTTAAAAGTTACTGATTGTGTCATTATTCAGTTACATAATATATATGGAAATTTATTTTTCTCTGTGTCAGATCAGTGGATACGCTGTATATAATGTTGGGAATGCTCATTGGCATTGCTCCTATTTAATTCTAATGATCCCTGGGGTTTGTCCCCTGAATAATGAAGAAAAATGAAAATCACAGGGACCAAAAAATATCTGCAATTATCTACAATTACTGAAAAAAATGTTAAGAATTATAGCTAATATTTTTTTCTTTCTTTCAGTGTGTATCTGGTGTTGATCCGTCATCAAAGAAAAGAATAAAATCCTAATGAGTGCTAATAAAAACACATAGAAGCAAATGCAAAGCTTTTTTATATAGTTCAACTAAAAGCAAGTATTTTTCTGTATAAGAACAATAGCAATTTATCTTGTTTGCTGATTCAGTTTAGATTCTCTTTATTACAACAGCAATGCCCTTTTGCTGCATTTGCTGATAATTTATTTCCAGTAAGTTACACCATAATTAATCAAAGTAAGCGCAATACTGTAAGTACTGTTATTCTGTCATGTTATTTGCATGCACTGTGACTTTTTGAAGTGTGCTATGTCAGACATAATCAGTAGGTGAAGAAAATTAGTCACATGATAACAGCATTTATGCTTCCAAATTAGACTGTCAAGTACCTTTTGGGCGTTGCATAGCTGTCTGTACAAAGTTAATGAAAAGAAGTCCACTGAGGGCTATCAGACGAGAAAATTTCCTGCATTGAATTCTCACAGGGAATTTGCCTAAACCTCTGAACTACTTCTCTCTATATTAGCTACTGTCCTAAATGATTAAGGTGAAGTTTCAACAATTCTCTCTAGTTCACTACATCAAATGTAACACCATTAGCATTTTCACAACGTGGACCTCTGAGAGTAAATTATTTCATGTATGTTTGGAAGTATTTTGTGTAAACAACTAATTCTGTAGATCCTTTCAATGCCATCAACAACAAGCAAGCTAGGAAATCAAAGTGCAAGCAAGCAGGCAAACCAACAAATCAGCAAACCTATATATTAGATCTTATGTCTGGCAAGACAAGATGTGGTACATCAAAGGACAAGGAATCTTGAATGAGCTAGAATTTCAAAGTGCTAACAGCCAAAATAAATATGGATGCACATAAGTGGCAAATTGCAGTATATATACCTACACATGTCATTTTCATATCAGGTAGCTTTTGAAGTGCAATGGATTTGTAAGGAAATACCTTCCACAGACTCAGGTCCTTCCACTACAGAATGATTTTGGAGATGGGAAGGCACTGAAATTACTGAAGTCCTGCCTTGCCTCAAAGTCATGGACAGACCTCCTGCAGCAGGTTCTCCATGTCATAACTGGTAGAGGGCTACAAGTGTTGTCTATCGCATCTGATTTCTCAGGATGCTTTGGGGTGAGAAACAAGACATTTTAGATCTCAGTCTCATGGCAGAGATGCTGTCTAACGTATGGTCTTTTGTTGCTTAATAAAGAAATGTCTGCTCAGGTAACGTATGCAACTTCATATTCCAGTTTCTGTTTGACTTTGTGTTCTTACTCCTGACATATCCTGCCAGGTATTTATCACATCCTTTATACTAAATTCACAGCAGTTTGTGTTCTTTTGAGAATAAAACTTGAAAACCAATCCAACCTGCTCATTAAATATCAACTTACTTTAGAAAAAATATTATTATGACTTTGAAAGGGCTTTCATTTCTACAGGAAAAAGAAATCAAGTAAGCATACAGAAATTGAACATACTGAACATGCACATTGGCCAATCTGTGTCTACAGCAATTTACAGTACAATTCACACAGGTCAAAAACCTGGTTTCTGGCATGTATGGCTTCTGGAATATAGAGAAAGAAGTACTCTGAATCAAAATCAAATTTTCTAAAAACACAAAAGAAAAATAAGCCATTTACCTTTCTTCAAACTTCATTGTCTTTTCTATTGGTTTTGATCACAGGTAACCTACATTCAAACACTTCTCAAAAGGGTTTCCTGAGATTATGAGAAAGAAACTGAACTTTACTTCTAAATGTATTTATGAGAACTATGCATGCTCACTAGCAGATACATATCAAACACGGAGCTGCCTTGCCTAGATGATGTCTTGTAGCTTTGTACTACTGATTTCTTAACAGTTTTACGTTTGAGGAAACAAAAAGAAAATTAAGGGGAAAATAAGGACTGGAGTGGTGAGTGGAGGACCTTTCAGTCTTTGTTACAAGACTGATTCTTCACAAACATCTATTATGTACCATATTAATCTGGTGATTAAACTCCTTTTCAGACAGTTGTCTGATTTATCCTAATAGACCAAATTCCATGATTGTTGACAATATACATTAATAGGAATAAATTGGTAAAACATGAAGACTGTGTTTGGCTGAATAACTGTGATATTTCCATCTATATAAAAAGACCATAACAAATTGAGACATGAGATAATTAGGCTTTCCTTTCATAATTCCAAGAAAAAAATCTGGCTTCTAAATTAGCATGTTTACCTATGTCATCTTCTTGTAAGAATTATAGAGATCATATATATATATATATATATACACACATACACGCACATATACACATATACACATATATACATCTACATCTACATATACACATATATATACACATATATATACATATACATATATATATATATAAAATCACAATAAAATTTTGATAATTTGAAAGTGATTCCAAATTGCTTAAGAATAATTTCAGGTCTAACCTGAACTGCTAGTTTTATAAGTGGGTAGAGAGAAACAGAGCTTATAAAATTGGAAACCCTTTGTAATATCTAATAATGCAATGGTGTTGTAATCATGGCTCAAAGAAGTAGTAGGGGGCCCAGGGCAGAAGAGATATATTATGTTATCTAATGCCTAAGTTGTGAAGAAAAGCAGCCTAGGTGGCCTGAGAAGATCTGCCTAAAACCATGCAATAAAACCTAGGAAAATGCAACAATCTCTCTAAATGCCATCGTATGAATGATGCCCTAATTCCTCTGTTGGATTAGTTGTTATAGTCATCACAGGGAAGTTCTGCTACAGCCCCCTACCCTAGCTTACTTTGAGAAGTGTCTGATTTTTATCTTTTCATCCCATTCACACATTTTATCTCACACAATGATTACTTGGGCTTTCAGGGCAAAGTGAATTTTATCCTATAAGAAATAATGTATGGTATTTTAATGATGAAAAGACTCCATGCTGTTCACAGTTGATTCTTCTTTTCTCTCTCTATTGTGTGCGTATATATTTAAATTACTCTTTAATTGATGTAGTTCTGGTGTCTTTCGTTGAAAAAAATGCGTAAAGTTGAGTACAAGAGAACAGATCCTGAGAACCTGTGGATGTAAAATGAGGCTCAGGCTGTGCGTACTAAAGCAACCTATTTTCATAAATGAAGAAACTATTAGTCTCTTTGTGAAATTAACAATGTGTATCTGATCTATGGGATTGTCATTAATTCTATTTCAACAAGAAAAAGGCCATGAATTTGCAGTATGAAATACTTCCCCAGCACTTGCAGTTGAACTATCCAGACAATTTACTGGTATGTCAAATATATTTTAAATGCTGGCTTATCTGAAACCATTATCTTCTGGCTTTTGCCTTCCTTATCAAAATAATTTTGTACTTTAAAGACATATTTTTATTGTATATGACCTTAATAGTAATTCCAAGGAGAAGGTGCCTCACAATGGTAGTAATAAAAAAGCAATTTATTCTAGATGTTAATTTTAAGGAAACGTAGATTGAAAATCAGGGACATTTTATGGTATTTGTGAAAGCTATTGATTATGACAAACTCAATAGTAGAATAAGGTTAATTTTCTACCTATCATGTTCTGAATGTATTCCATTACCAGTTGCTCTTTTCTCAGTTCAAATTGATAAGCTGTAGCATTATGATGAGTTCTGGAATCATAAATTCAAGATAAATCTTTTTAGCACATTATATGGAATATCTAATTCTTACAGTATGTGAGAAATATTTCCTTTTTACTACTGCATAATCCATTATTGCCAAAGGATCATTCTGAGACACTAGCATTAATATATAGCTAAGATATTTCCTGGTGTGTGTAAGCAGAACATTTTCCTTACAGAATGAAATTCTCTGTACAGCAATAGCACACAGAAGTTAAATCTGTGCTCTCTTTAAATTAGTGTTAAATTTTATTTAGCCATATTTAAACAAAACTAGACAAAACCCCCACAAAAACTCAAACCTGCACAAAGACCTGTAGTTATTACACTGTTGCCAAATTTCGTTATAAACGCCATAGATCACAGAAATCTGAACTAGCATTATTTGGTATTTTCGTGGAAGACTTCATTGATGTCATTGAGAATACAAGTACAAAGTAGATGGGTGATAGAAAACATGAGATTTTCAAAGCACTTGAGAATGATCTTCAGAAATCAGAGAAACAGTCTCAAATAATGACTACGAAATGCAATAAGGACAAAACAAACAGTTACACTTTACTTGCAAACATCACACATACAAATATAAAATAAGGAATATTTGTATATAAGGAATATTTCACTAATATTCAAATGGAAAGATTTTTCTTTTTTTTTAACCCATCACAATTTGGTGATGCTCTTGTAGAAAGGAAATATGTAATTCTGGAATGCTTTTTACACCACTGTCATGTAACATACAGTGTCATATTTTACAACAGGATTCATTGTTGAGTCCTGCCACATGGTACTATTATAACAGCGAGAATAGGGTATTTAGTTTTGACCAGCACACTACAGGAAGCATTAAGACAAACTAGACAGAACGCAAAACACAGTAATAGCAATGATCAAAATTTTGTGAAAGTGACCTAGGCATAAAAATTGTAAGAACAAGGTTTTCTTAGAAAGGAAAAAAGAAGACTGAAAAGGAGAATTCCCGATGTATCTGTCATGGAGAAAAAGGAACACCAGGACAATGTGACACCATTAAGTTCAATTTATGTGTAAGCTACAACCTCATTACAGAACACTGTTTTTTGTTAATGGTTTTCTATAATTCTTTGTTTGTAGCTATGGATTTTTGTAATGGTTGCTTTACATAATGCCTGCACATAAACTCATGGCATTTATTTCCTCTTTGAGCACATATTTAATGTCCATAGAAAGGCCAATAAAACTCAAATGAAAAATTCCATGCGTATTACCAAGCATCTAATTACTGTAGCATTTTGTCAGTTACTCATTCATGCACACTGTGTTAAACTAATCATTTATCATGCTAAACGTCCAGATTAGAAGGCTGAAAAACTGAAATCAAAGAAGACTGTGAGGATATTTTCAGCAATTTTACAAATAAATTTTTTAAAGATTATCCTAAACATGCAAGTCCACAAAAACGCCCCAACCAACCAAACAAACCCAAAAACCAAACCCACACCTTCTCAGTAGAATTTGAATAGACTTTCAAATGTAAAAAAATCAAACTGCTTGGATCACTTAAGATATGCCATGTTTTTCAAAAGTCTATTTAGTGCATATTGAGATCTATTTCAACTATATCATTGTTCTGCATGATTCACTCTTTTACTAGTTATACCTGAAACAATCTCTCTCCTTTTATTAACTTGAAAATGTTCCAGAAAGGTTTGTTACAATTGTTTCTCTTGAATAATTTAAACATTTAGTGACTTTTTTCTGGTGAGGCATATTTCTCATAGGATTTTTTTTCTCATGATTTGATAACCTCAGGACTGTATGGAAAACAACTCCTGGTACAAATCTTAGAGAATATTTCACTTCTCTTTACCACAGGATCAAAGAATAGTTGGGGTGGGAGGGGACCTCTGGAGGTAATCTAGTCCAAACTCCAGGACCTCCTGGTACTCCTCTGCAGAGCTGCTTTCCAGCAGACCAACCCCTATCATCATGACCCTTTCCTCCTTAATGGCAACTTACCTCCATTCATTATTTTTTCCACCGTTAACCAGTCATTTTACTTACAGGGATTTTGACCATGAAGTAAAATCTCTCATTTAAATGAAGAAATAAGAAAAGAGGGATAAAATATGAGAAGAGATAAAAATAACTCTCTCATATGCTCCTTTTTTCAAGGATATGCATGTAACTACTGTCAGCTGGTGTGTAATTGCATCAGGCAGGCACAATCCCCAGTCTATCTGAGGCTGAGATGCAAACAAGCTCTGTCAGAGGAGGCTCTTTCCTCTCTTCTGCAGGTAGGAATCAGCAGTTACAGAAGCAGATGCTACTGCTTGCTTTGTTCTTTGATTTGGAGCAAAGCACTGCCTTCATGCATAGTTGGAGAAGATCAAAGGAACCAAAGATAATTTTGTAACTTTTGAAACAAACTGAGAATGAAATTTCTCAAGATTAAAAAATTGAGTATTGGAAATTTGTACCATGATTATCAGTTACTGTTTCTCATAATAAGTATGTCATCTGGAGAAAAAAAATTAGTTAGGGTCTTTTTATATTTAAGGTTAAGTTTTCCAGGTCAAAAAGTGTTTATAGACTCTGGTAACAGCCACTTGCACTACACAATGCTTCAGATGAACAAAAGAAGTAATTGCAGCTGATCCATGCAGCACACCCTAAAGCTCAGCACTGACCTGACAATGCCCTGCCCACGGAGTCTGACTTTGGCTGAGGCAGCACAGCTTGGCTCTGCTGGAGTAGCAGCCCCTCCGAGCTGCAGCCTCTCCTGTGGCCAGCCACAGTCCTTGCTCCAGGCCCAGGCTGCCTGGCTGTCCTGAGCTGGGCCTGACCCTGTGCACCCTCTAGGCCTGATCGTGACCCCCTCAGCAGGCCAACCTCCCCCAGTGTCCCCCAGTCTCGTCCCCAGGGGTGTCCCTACTTGCCTCTAATGGCTGTCCTGAGCTGGGCCTGACCCTGTGCACCCTCTAGGCCTGATCGTGACCCCCTCAGCAGGCCAACCTCCCCCAGTGTCCCCCAGTCCCGTCCCCAGGGGTGTCCCTGCTTGCCTCTCTGGCTGTGCTGCTGCCCAGCGGGAGCAGTGGGATGGGCTGGTTGGTAACACCCTGCCGTGCCAGCCCCAGGGAGCCCCCGATGCCTCCAGCTCCCTGGCCCAAGCACTGCTGGGCCCTGCTGCTCTGTGAGGTGTGGAGAACCACAGAATCACAGCGTCACAGAATCACAGATTGAGTTGGAAGGGACCCCAAAGGTCATTGAGTCCAACTCCTGGTCCTGTACAGCACCATTCCCAAGAGTTACACCATGTATCTGGGAGTGCTGTCCAAATGCTTCTCGGACGCTGTCAGGGTTTGGTTCTGTGACCACTTCCCTGGGGAGCTGTTCCAGTGCCCACCCACCCTCTGGGTGAAGAACCTTATTATAATATCTGACCTAAATCTCCCCTGACACAACTTCAGGCCACAGAGATCAGTGTCTGCCCCTCCTCTTCCCCTCCCGAGGAAGCTGTAACTGCAGTGAGATCTCTCAGTCTCCTCCAGGCTGAACAGATCAAGTGCCCTCAGCTGCTCCTCATACAGCTTCTCCTCAAGGCCCTTCACCATCTTGCCCTCCTCTGGATACTTTCTAACAGTTTACTATCTTCCTTATATTGCCGTGCCCGAAACTTGCCCCCAGCACTTGAGGTGAGGCCACCCCAGCACAGAGCAGAGCAGGACAATCCCCTCCCTTACCTGGCTGGCAATGCTGTGCCTGATGCCCCCAGGCTGTCCTCCTGACTCCCAGGGCACTACTGACTCATATTCAATTTTCCATTGACTAGGACACCCACATGCCTTTCTGCTGCACTGCTGTCCTGGGGTGGCATAATGATATCTTGTATTCCCTATCGTTTTGTATGCTTGACCAGAAATATGGTCCTGTATCTTTAAATGTGTCCTGCNGTTTTTTTTCCTGTTTTTTTCCCCTGGGATTGTTTTTCATCGTTCTGGACCCTTTTCTTTGACTTGCTTTCTCATCCGAGAACCTGAGGAGCCCCGGGGGACAGCGGACGAGAATCGTCCAGGGAGCCACCGGAGGAACTTCACCTAGCCCTTCGGGGCCCTGGAAAGGGGAAGCTACGCCTGAGGAAAAGGACACTAAGTTCATCAGCTGTTTGTTCAGGTTTTCTGACCCCTTTTCCCCTTTTCCCTTTCCACTGTGTGGTCTGTTAATTAAACAGTTCTTCCCACTTTAGGCTGAGATATTCTGTGTTGTGGGGGGAGGGGTGCCAGAAACCTCTGCGGTGGGGGAGGCACCTGCTTGGAGTGCTTTCCATCTAGGATATTTGTCTCTAATCCAAGACAACTGCTTTCCAGCATCTCATTCCCCACTCATGACTAACAGCCTCACTGGATGGACAGTGACAATGTACTTGGTAACTTTACCGTTGTTGGTCTTTAAGCAACTCTGTATTGTTTATTTTTTGAATTATTTTTTCCAGATTCACATGAAACTCATATTTCTTCATGCATGAACATAAAATAAATAGATACATAAATAAATAAATGCAGAGTTAAATGAGAGTTGTCATTTAAGTTCAAATGGAAACAGTTCTAATAGTTTGAAGTCCCTTTAAAGTTCCATTTTGACAGAAATAAACTAAATAAAATTCTTTTTACTAATACTTGGTTTAGATATTTCTCTACCTAATTGAATGAATTTAATTTAATTTTCAAGGACTTTTAACTTTTGTCCCAAATGAGATTTTTAAGAACAGCTGCTATAGTGGAACAGTCTGGAAAGAAATGAGAGAGATTTCAGTTTATCAGGACAGCAGTACAAGTGGGGTATTTAAATACACAGTCTTATAGTCTTACTGGAACTAATTGGCTGTAATGTTTCTTAGTTGTGTTTGAAATTTAACAAATTGGTAAATTAGAGCTGCAAAGAGTTTTACCCCAGAGATTTAAACTGCAGCACATGAGCTCCCCATTCTATATCCATTAGGTTAATAGATCACTTGCTTGACTAATTTCTGCTGCTTGTGTTTATCTGTTTGTTTCCTTAAGAACTGGAGAGAAGAAATGTTGATATTTTCTATCCAAATTATACACTTTTTTATATTCAAGCTGCAAGAGTCAGGTGAATTGAAACAGAATCAGCAGTTATGCACACTGAAAGCTGGGCTTGTAAGAAATATGTGTGAAATATGATCCAAGCTTAGAGATGCAGAATTAAAAACTTTTTGCAGTTTCACTGCAATATTTTATGTTTTCATTTGCCATACATTTTAAAAAATGTGTTTAAAGTGAGTGAATGGTCTTACTTGCTTTGCTTTCTTTTGGGAACATAGCTTGTTGATAGTGAGACATGTATTATATAAAGAATTCCAGTCATTCTGGTTATAGATTTTAGGTCCAAAAAGTTCTCAGGAATAACATGATTAACTTCTAATAGGCAAGTGAACTGTTTCCCTTACTGAAAGAGTCTGATTCAACGGTAAGACTTTAATGTCTTTTACTGCTAATATTGTAAGGTGGGGTTCTCTTTAAGTGTAAGTAATCTGACATATTTGAAACCTCTGCCATAGCATTTTATGTCGTAAAGCTAAGAGGCAATGGTTTCTGTCAAAGTAACAATCATTACATATCCTGATTACAGCAGAATTGTTATGAAAGGCTTTTAAGGAACAGCCCTGCACTGATAAGGAAAAATGTACATGTCCTAATTTTCACCCTTGGATAAATTATTTTATAATGCTTTTTTTATTTTAATGTTTCACCATTACGGTTTCATATTCCATAATTCAGAGAATTTGACTGCTGAATTCTGAAAAACTGGCTTTCCTTGTTTGCCTCTGGATGGCACTATACCCTACCTATACACAAAATAAACCAGAGGTTTCCCATTGGTTGACCACCTATTAGAGGTTTGCACAATCATTTCTGATTTTTTTCTTTCTAGAAAAAGTAATTATTCCAGAAACTATCTTGGGGTTTAGTCCACTTTAACCTCAGCTGGGATTTGTAGATTTTTTTCAGGGTCCCTATCTCCATATATTTGTCTGATCTTTCGTGGTGAGGTTTAGGGGAACTCAGTTCCTCCTACTCTAAAAATCCATTAAACTGATTGTTACGTTGTGGGAAATTTCAGAAAAAAAACAAAATCATGTCAAAAACATTTAAAGGAACTTGGTAAAAATTCACTTGGTGTGCTCACAGTGAAGCTGACAACTTAGGAAGAAAAGCAATAAAGGCAAATCAACTCACTTGACAGACATATCAAATAATGCTACAAGTTTTTTTTTAATCAGGATGGTAAGTGGTCAATACACAGCCATATCTTAAAACCTACAGATCAAAGACAATCTATCAAATAAGAGAGTCAGATGTAACAGCACAAAACTGTATTCGGACCACTCTTACAGCTAATGATTATCAGCTGAAACAGCAGCACAAACAAATGATCAATAACTGTAACTAATCCCCCAGTTGCACAGACTTACTGTAGGATGCTACTCCACTGCTAGAAATCCGCTAATTCTAGTGGAGTTATGCTATGGATAGTGGAATCCTGAATGTACTGTGTTATCCTGTACTGTATTGATGGAGGACAGAGAGGAATTGGAGTATCTGTACCGATACCCGTCTTTAGATTAAATGATTTCTCAGTGTTTACTGTTTCATCATTAACTAAGGTGGAAGGTGAATTTAGCTACTAGTTTCAGTGAGAAGATTTGGAGTATTTTGACGCAGGTCATAGCACTGTTTTTCAGGTGATGTGCGTTCTGAGCTTGAATCCTGGAAGAAAATGCTTTTGCAGCAATGCCTAATAAGAAAAAGGATTTCATACACTTCAAATAAAAATTGCCTATATTTTTATACAGTATATTGTAAGCATGTCATATTTAAGACTCAGTGTAGTCTAATCTGAATCTCTTTTTAAAAATAAACTAATACTCATGTAGATGAGTTTAATTCTAGAATTTCATACCTAAAATAGTAAATGAAGTACTACTATGTTGTTTCCCCCTGCCTTACAAATTGATATTGAAAAATATTTAAGTAGCAATCACACAGTCTGAATTCATTGCACGTTAACACATCAATTTAAACCTTTGAAGACAGACTACTGGCACAACTAATGCATTACACAGGAAAGTCTAGAAGCAAACATTATCCTGGGCACTGAGCCTTGAATAAAGATTTTGTCTTATAACTAGTATTATGCCTTGAGAATAATTTCAGCTTTGAAGGTAGAAAAAACAACATATTTACCTAGGATCAAGTTTGCAAGTACATTTCAAGAAACAAAGAATTGTAGTACAACGCTCAAAGGTCAAATCAGTCAAATCTGTACCTTAATGTCATTATTTAAGCCCGAAGAAATCACCATCAAAAATCCAAATGAATATTAAGCAAAAAATACATGATTAAACCAACTTAACAAGCCTATAGAGCTAACTCAAATGGATAAAGCATGGTGCTAATAAAGCTAAGGTTTCAGCTTTGATCACTGTACTGGCCATTCACTTAAGAGTTGGACTTGATGGTCCTCCTGGGTCCCTTCCAACTCAGAACATTCTGTGAATGTTATTCTACATTCTTAACTGTTACAAACCATCTTTATTGATCAAAAAGTGCAAACAATATGAGTAAAAATGTACACATACCGTTTACACAAGAAAACTAGACCATATCGATGGGGACTAGTAGACCAACTGGGATTTTATGTATCAAAGGTCAACAAGAATGATTAGAATATTGAAAAATATTCGCTATTATATAAGCTTCATGCTTTTTGCATGTGATCACCTTCTCTTATATACTGTTGCTATTAGTGTTTTTGCTGTTACTGCTTGTTTTCCTCATTTTATTTCTGTTTTTTCCAGTGAATTGTTATCTCAGCCCATAATCTCTGTCTCTTTGTTCCTTTCTCATGGGAGGAGTGTGGAGAAAGGGAAGCGGCTGCTTGTAGCTTAATTTCCAGCTATTTTTAAACCACAACAATAATAATGGATATCAAATATTTGATCTGAAGGGTAGACTATCTTATCCCAAACCAGATATGAAACTCTGAACTGCTCAGAAAATAAGATTAATAAGTTTGTGATGTAGAAAACCCCACACTGGTTCTGATTTAAAATCAAGGATATTCATTATCAATTTTCCTAGAACATATTAATTTTAGAAGGCTTTTATATCTTCTAAATGTTCTATATTTTTCATATTACCTTGAGTTACATTTTCTATTAAATTAAAACATTGAATATGTTATATACATTAGAAAAAAAAGAAGAATTATTATTGGCTGTGTCTAACAGGATTTTTAATGCAGAACATTTTCTTCCTGAGAAATTGTTTTGATCATTTTCAGACAAAAGGTTACAGTTAAACTTGCAGCACTAAAACTCTCTTTATCTAATTCACTGCCAATTCCAGAGCCCTAGGCTTCATGCATTTCTGCCAGTAGAAGACACAAAAGAGTTTGAAATTTATTTGAAAATATTAGGTGTGGGTTTTAAGGATGTCTAAGAAAGTGAAAAAATAGTGGTAAGGTTATTGTGATGGGTAGTCTTGTCAAAATAATCAAGAAGACAAATCATCATCTATGAAACTTGGCAGTTTTCAGGACACTAACATACATTCTTGGCACATAATGTTTGCATGTTCTCCTTCTGTTTGTTGAGAAATTGGTGTCTAAATAATATGGCATCTTGTCAGGAGATAGTGTTGGAATGTATTAAAATGAAAGTGAGAACTAAAGAATATGCTTGGTAAGTCAAGAATGAGGTTAAAACTGTTTGGAAATTTCAAGGGAGAGTTGAAGCTGATTACTCCTCAGTGAGAAGAAAATGGCTAGATAAAATTTTTATGTTTGGTAATTTTATAGGTAATCGTTCTCTGCTAGTTCAGAAAAATGTAAAGATAAACTTTACTTACTGATGTACAAGAACATCACTTCAGGAAAACTGAAATGAGCTAAATACAACAGGATTTTTGAATCAAACTGACTTGACATCAAAGTGAGTTTAAATCAAAGCATGTTATCATCAATGAGCTAAAATTGGGTCATACAAATAGAATGAAAACACTGAAACAAACTGATGAAACTTGGCAAGTTTCATTGATATAAACATTCTATGCTAAATCTAACAATAGCTCTTTGTATTGATGGGTTCACTTGTGAAAAGGCAATCAAATCATATGAGTAGAAAAAGGACCAATGAGAGTCCATTTTGATTGCAGTAGAAGCACAAAATGACTATTTGATATTTTCATTGATGTTTACTAGCAAATTAGTGTACTTTCATTAACATATGACTTGGAGCATACAAAAAAGCTTTTATGTGTGGCAGAAAACTGCAAAAAATTGCATGTACACATGTTCCTGAAAGACAAGAATGTTTTTATCCAGATGTAACTCAAGCCTGCTCCTGAGGCTTTTTTACACTAAGTATAATCTTATAGGTGAAAGTCTCTATTTGCTATCACATTTTCTTGGTTTCTAATGAAATGAAATTTAAATCAATGAAACCGTGAATTGTTGACTTCATTTTTTCTGCTTGAAGAGGCAGGAGATACCACTAGTAGAAGCTGAAACACGAGCAAAATGGATCAACCTTCTCAGTATCTCATACCCTTGTGAGTTTGCCCAGTAATGTAGGGATTGTCTGAGCAATGAGAAAGCCTTTTTGAAGTCCTCTAATTCAATATAGAAACTGGTTTAAGCCAAGTCATAATCAAATTCCAGCTGTAACGGTGATCTTTCATCACTGCCTAAGGAACACAGTAATTCATTCTCGGTGGTGCTTTATTCTGCTCTGTGCAGCTTGCCATTCTATTTTAGATCTTGCAAATTCTTGTCTAAACAATCTGTATCTCACAGCTGGGCTAGGGTAGAGAAATCTTCCATGCTTTCTCTTGACATCCATTACTAGTTGGCTCCTGTTTTATTATGGTATATATTTGCAAAAGAAATACTGTTAAAATATAGGTCTATGCTTCTGGCAAGGAAGAGTCAGCATTTTTGCTAAAACTGATTTGATCTTCTTGGCGTTGGAGAGCAGAAAAATTTCCAGGGTAAGATACTAATAGTATACTTGCTTCCTACAGACAACAACCAAACCAAAATCAACAAAAAAAAAACAAAAACAAAAACAAAAAAAACCCAAAAAACAAAAAACCCCAAAAAATAAAACCCAAAAAGCCCAAAACCAAACCCAAAAAATAATCCAAACCAAAATAAAGCATGCAGACAAATGAAACTGAGTAAAACCAACAATAAAAAGAAACTATGCACACTGAGTGTTCTGCTTTGTATTTTCTGCTCTGGATTGTGGCTAAAACGGAAGTAATAATGTAATAAAGCATCTTAATGCCTGAAATTAGTACCTTCAATTACAAATATGATCCTGCATAGTTCTGCACATACACATGATCCTTATTTTTGGTGGATTAGCCACCAGAGATAGCTTTGCAGAACCAAGACAATGAGTTTTACTGCAAGTTTTCTATTGCAGCTTTAAGACATAGAATGTCATTGAAACTCTTCATGGGAATATGGCTTAGAATTGCAGTGTCTGCCAAGAACTAATTAAAAAGAAGCTATCTTAAATAAACTGAATTAAAAAATTTGTAGACATGGCAGTCAAGTTAATTATCTCATCTATTTGTGATTTTAAAGGTACACTAATAGTTTAAGTAGAATATTATTTTTTAAATTTTTGATAACTGTAGAGAGCATATCAAGAAAGGTGAGAATGAGACCCACTGTGCTGAATGCACAGTGAATGGCAGAACACTCAGAAATTTTGCTTGTTTCTAGTAAATTCCAGTGCCATAAAACTATTAAGGTTGCTATTGTATTCAACATTTTGTATGGACTGTCCCCTTTCTGTCTTTCAGATAATTCTGGAAGTTATCAGGGTGGAAATGGGGAGATGTGGAATTTACAGAGCAAGTTGCAGATACGGTGTCTTGTGAGACACTGATCTATCAATGATTAATGACACAAAACATTTGCCTATTTGTGGAGGTGCCAGGGTGCCTTGTTGAGGCCAGGTTTGTGCCCGCCAAGGGAGGAGGTGAGTTTTTGGGTGTGTAAACTCTAGTCTGCATAGCACAGAGGAGGTGAACTACCAAGAGGCAAATTCTGCAAGGCAAGTGGGTGTTTCTTATCATGTTAATTGCCCTTCCTTACAGAACTCATTCAGTTGTAAAACTCCCCCTTTTCCCCACCTCTGCCTGCGCCCTCCCATCCCTCCGGGAAGGTCTGATGGGGCATTACTGACTCAGCTATGCTGAGAGGCAGCTGAGAAGGGACCATAAATCATGAAAGACCCCCAAAGCACCCCTAGACTCATTTCTGAGGCCTTCCACCAGAGGACTGAAAGCTCCCCCTCCCAGGAGGGGAGATTCCTGGATGTTACCACTGAGCCTCTGTGTATTTTAACCCATCGGAGTTTGTGTTTTGTGGCTTCTCCGCCCACCCCTGATGGTTGAAGACCATCACTTCGACCAACCCATGACTAAATTGCAACAAACAAGTCTCAGTGAAAGATATATGGGTAATGATACACTTTTACTCATCTTTTCCCTCTCTTTTTTTCTTTCTTTCTTTTCCTTTATACATTTTCCTAAGTAATGTTTTTATGCTTTTATATTGCTATATTAGTATAGATAATAATAAATAATAATGTTTTCCTGCTTTCCATTACAACCATATTTTTATAAAATAAACCCTACATATATATATATTTATAAACACTGGTCATTTAATGTTGTTTCTCATGTGTCAGAAGGGATCTATTTAACAGGAATCTGGGGTTAGTCTCACCTTCGTGGGGGTGGGTCGTAATGATTGTCCTCCATAAAAGTCAGCATACATCTCTTTTTCTGACAGGGTTTTCCATAGTGCTATATGTAAGAAATTTTACATAGGCCCCCAAAGGAGTTATTGGAAAATAATCTCGCTGATTTTATGTATAATTACTTTTCTATATGTCAACAATGTTAAGGTGTTTCTATGATCTTCATCATTACACTGTACAGCAGTTGGCAAAAAAAAAAAAAAAGTTTTAAGCGTTTTGAGGACAACAGTCCTCTTGGCTCAACTAGAAAATAAGAGTACTCCAAAATGTACAGACAATCTTGCTGTGTTGCTCTGCAGATCTCCTTTCATGAAACGCTACTTGATAATGTAGATATGGTCTCAGTTTCCTAAATACCTATAGCCCTGTGTGAATAATTTTTCCTTTGAAAGCTCAATAGGTAGGAAAAAGGAGAATGTGACTGTAGTGCTACTTTACAGTTATTAACTACTTAGCAAAATCGGTAGCAGAATGTAAATCTTCAAGAAGACATGAAAAACAGATGTGCCTTTGAACTCCAGCCTACATAGCGTGCATTGCCAAAGTACTGTATAGGTATCATACTCTTTTTTTTTAACATTAAGCTTCATAGCAAATTGTAGAGAGATCATTTTATCCTTTTGAAAGTTACTGCTTATTAATTTTCAGTAATCTGAGAATTATATCATGGGAGAAACAGAAATATCTACCTGTCCTTCTTTGTCCAATAAAACCTCAGCAATTTTCATAACATTAATGCTTAATTGAAATTAATTACTGCTTCTGAAAGGTATGCAATTCCAATTTTTGGAGCATATGGTTCTTACTTTACAGCAAGTGTTTCTTTTAATATTCCTTGAAAAGACAAAACAATACATTTTTTTCTCTCTGATCTTGAGAATTTTGTATAATGCTACTGAAGTCAAAACAATGAAAAATTATGGTGAGGTCAGAATGAGAGTAAAAGCATCATATATAAGTCAGCAAAGAACAAAGCCAATATGAGGGTTGTGTGAACTTTTAAACTTGCCTTAGGGTATTTTTTTCTTCATCTCATTGTCTCCCTTAAAAATATGAGTATGTACAAAAATTACAGTCATGGGCATGCAACAAATACCGAAGTTACTATTAAAGAAGCAAAGAATGAAGCAAACTGTCAAACAAACAAACAATTCTGTGTCCAGCATTGTGTTTAAACTTATTTTAAAAAGAGTCTGAACCCTTACAAAGACTGTAAACTGGTTTCTATTTCTTCTGCACAGTGAGATTTTATTAGAGGCAGACTCTAGTGAAAAACACAGCCTTTTCATCAAAAGCCAGAACATTGTCAGGCCACAGACAGAAATATAAAATTTGCTTTGACATTTGATAATGGGCTTCTGGCAAAATTGTGTCTTCTCCTCCTGATTGTCTTTGCAAATCATTCACCTCAAAAAGAGCAATGTTCATTATATCCAGATTTTGACCAGATTCTACTGATTAATAATGTAGTTTTAAGTTTGTTGTGTTCTGTTTCCTGTCTGTAGCTAAGTGACTGATAATTAAATTATGCTGTCATGGATTGCTTTGGAAGTTTGATTCTTCACAGCGACCAGAGTCTGTTCCTCCATATGCATGTGGTTTTACTTAATCTTTGAAATAATATTCTTGGAAGATTTTAAAAATTTTTGAAGAATGGGAATTTGTTTTCATTTACAAATGTCAAATCTATTCTAGGAGAAATGCTTTGTCAAAGGACTGTTACCAGAGTAATAACTGAATGAAATGTCCATCTTTCCCAAAAAAAGATATTGTGCCCAAATGCTGAGCTGAAACAAAAAATTAAAGGAACATATCCGGAGGAGACATGATCCTTCCCATTTTTTTTGGTTAAGTATGACAAATATAGAATACTCCCCTCTAGACAACTTTTCTATTGTGCACATGCAGTAACTGTGCCTTTTTTCTCACCTCAAGATTGTTAGTATGTTTCATCTAAGGAAATATCTTACCAATAACAATTCGTTTGACGTAAATGAGCCTGCAGTTCTGGCCCTTTTTTTGGCAGAGGTTGAGCAAAAGCCCGAGGACAGAGTTCCTGCACTGAGCTGATAAAAACATAATTGAAACAAGAGGTATCTTCTTATGACGACCTCAAAAGTTGCGAGAAATTAAAGGAATGTTGCAATATGCTTTATATGGTTGCAAATTACCACTTGCTTGTCTTTATAGTACCTAATTTCATCACGCATGTTCTGGTTCTAGCACAATCTCTTTATGTATCTGTCTCTCTGTCTCAAAGTAAAATGTTCTCTGCATCTTGGACTGAATGCACTATATCACCATGGTTATTTCAGGTATTTCTCTAAGGTCAAAAACATGACCTTAGGTATCTCTTCGACATGGTATGTAAAAGTGTGTCTAGCTGTAAAAAATGGAAACCTTCCTGAATCATAAAGTAAATATAGACAGGATGGTTAGGAATTCTAGTTTTCCTTAATGAATCAGAATTTCTGAGAGAAATAGGACCAATTATTTAATTAAAAAATAAAGATATTTTTGTTTCTGCCAAATCATGAGGCCTCTGAAATGGTAAAAACCTAGCCAAATTAGGGTACTTTTTCTTTTTTTTCTGCATATACTCTTCATTTATGTCATTCCTACTTCAGTATTTATGAAATTTCATTCCAAGTTGGTTAGTAAGAAAAGGAAAGGTCTGCATGAAGGAATTTGCTTGGTATGATGCCACAGAAAAATATGGCTTAGAATCCGACAACCTGCAGAAGCAGCTGGTTACACAGACATAAATTTTTTTCATGAAATTTTCATTCCCATTACCTGGGGGCTGGGGTGGGGGGGGTGGGATATTGTAGTGAATGTAACAGATATTTAACTATTTACCAGATACTTCTCAGGCCATAAAAGAAAACAGTTATTTTCTTCCCCTGAGGGACAAACTCTCGGAAATATACAGAGTAACATAAATGTGTGCAGTGACATTTTTAAAATATATAGTTGTCTGTGAAGGATACAGATGCTGGACAAAGCATTAACACATTTCTAATGCTTCTCTTTCACAATTAGTATCAGTTTTGGGGTCTTTTGTCACCTAAAGGCTTCATGTTGTGTTTGAAGAAAGGGTTTAGTATATAAATCATTTTTCTTCTCAGATATTTTGTCAAGTATCTCTGAGATATAAAAGCTTAAGTCATATTAAAAAATGTGCTGGTGTGATATAGAATTTAGACACCTCCATGTGGGAATCAAATACCAGGTGCTCAAGATCCTTGTGAAACTCCACTAAGTTACTGTCTATACCTTAGATGCTTAAATTCTTTTTTTTACTTCTGGTTCTTTAAACTTTTCCACTTAAAATCACAGTCATAGTTTCAGGTCACATAGGTATCAATATTTTGCCCTAAATCTTAAGAACTAGAACTGAGTCTCATCTAATTTATTTTAAAATTTGGAACTTCCTTTCAAAATAGAGACTCAGAAGCTTTCAGTTTTTCCTCAGTGGGCCATAATCAGAATTTGACCTGAGCATGGAAGGTAAAATCACTATTAAGTGTCTAGAATGTTTTTCACCTTGTTGCCTTTTTTGGTATAGAGTATAAGAGATTTTCTCTGCTTGTTGGAAGCCTCATCTGAACCACCCTAAGGCTCAGGCACATTGGATTTTCCTATGTTTCTTTGTCAAATTCTTATGCTATACTTCTGAACTTGTGTATTACTTTTGACCCTGATGTCTTATTATGATGCTTTAGCCAACAAGCTTTATTCCAGCAAAGAGGAAACCAGCCTTAAATTGTTTTGAGCATGGATGTCACTTCACCAACCAGTCATGCAAATGAGATATTTTAAAATTTTTTTTTTAATAGAAAGTCTTCTGAAAGTCACTGAATTTTATATTTTAAGTGCAAACTCAGAGCAATATTAAAGTGTTTGGAGTTCTCAGAATTCTGCGAATGGTTTTACTGTTCCTGCAGTGCATGACAAAAATGCTGACAGGGAAGCCTTGGGCCACCTGCTAGGCATAGCAGCATTCACTATGTGCCATATTAAAGTCTGAATGGCAGGGCTGACACTGAGCTCCTCAATAAAATAGATCTTTCACATCCTTCAAGAAATGAAGCTCTAGTGTTTCAGGACAAGCATCTATAACCACCCAAGAGAACACTGCAATATTTATATTTTTTAAATGGAATTTCAGCCTTCTATCTCCTTCAACCTTCAGCTGGGAATAAGAAGAGTAAAGAAGAACTGAGAAGTGAAATCCAAGAATTCAAGCAGCATTGAGATATTTGGGTTTTTGACTCCAGAATTATAGTCATGCTACATACCATAGGTACGACATTTTGACATTATCTAAACTCTGCATTTGAATGAAGTAGCATCTGGGTGTTGGATTACAAGATTTCTATGATGAAGAAATAATAGAAATCTGTTATAATAGAAGTCTGCTGCTTCATTGCAGAAAAATATTTGCAAATAAACTTTAATTTTATTTTAAATTGTATATAAACAATGAAACTCAAAAGACTGATCCTGTACTCTGATCTCTCAGCCTGACCTCCAGGCCATTATTCTTTTGCTCTTGCAAACAGGAAGTCTGTTTTCATGAAGCCTGGAGACTGCTTTAAGAGTTGACCTCCCTATTGAAGTTAATAGTGAGCAATTAAGGATCTAGCCAGAATTTCACTAAGTAATATTTGTAGATCCATGAAGTAAGGCAGATGTAATCACTGGTGTAATGTCAGACACTGAATGAAATTATTAATAGTTCCTTTGAAAACTCTGACTACTACTACTCCAAATAAAAAGAAAATTTTACATTAGAAACAACTTCTTTTTAAGCCTAATACATGTGGAAGATCATACAGCAATGATGTGATTTTACAGGGAGAAGCCAGTTACAGGAAAGAAGCTCTGAATCTTTGAATCTTTTTCCAGGGAAGGTTTTTAGCTAAATATTTACTGATTTCTTCTGTCATATTGCGATTTAACAGATTGATAGAAAGGTATGGATCATTTTGCTATTTTATGTCTTCATTTTCTGATTAACCCAATCCTTTACTGGTGTGTCTGCACATCTTATCTGAAATAAGATTTGTTGCTAGGAAAGAAGATGATACTGCACATGGTGGTGTCTGACAGTCAATTAAAAAGCAAAACTATCATGAGGGATAGACAATATATGTACACACAGGGTCTACCTTTGTTGAAACAGGAATTTTTGACATTACTTGTCAACAGTGTCCTTACCTTCAGGAGATAGCCTGAAGATCAAGCATGTAAATACGCATGAAAGCAAAACACTTTCAGTAGATAAAAGACAAAATTATGAAAAATGTTCTGTTTCCTTTAATGCAGTCTAAATCAAACAGTCTATAGTATGATACGTTTTAGGCTAATTAGTTTAATCAATATTTAATTAAGCTGATGTTTCCATGACAACAAATGGTTTTTAAATTGTGCAAATCTTGGTGATGTAGAGTGAGAGTGAAAAATTAATTGCCTAAAACATTTTGTTGTAATTCTTTTAACTAAAATGTGAAGTGCTTCCACATTCGTAGCTCAAGTTCAGCTAATGGCCACAGTTCCAGTTCTGTGAGGGAATCATTTTGTTCAGCTGTGCTCATACATCAATATTGATTGTACCACAGCAACAACTTTTCTATAATTCCATCTTTAAATAAGCATAGGGTGGAAATGAGATATTTCCTAACAGGTGTTGCATATAGGTCCATAACACCTCAGACCAGTTTTTGCTACTCAGATATGTTACCCTGAGATTATTTAATAAATTAGCCTCGAATATTGCAGCAACAGAATGTTGCAACAGAATGTCACAACTATTGCATAGTTTTAGTGAGATGGAGAAGGTGATCTTGGAGGAAAAGAAAGGAATATTAATTAAATTATAGGGGGGTTCTTACATTCAGACTAATTGAGTTGTAAAACAGTATATGAACTGTACAGACACTATATAACTGGCATGATCAATATGGACTAGAATTAGGAGTCTAAAAGTAGCTTGTCAGTTCAAAAAGAGGATCCCTATGAATAGGGAAAAATACTTCCAAACAGGCAGAGGCTGCAGTACTGCTTTCTGACAAAGCAACTCTCCATTCTGATGAAAAGCAAGAGGTATCCTTTCCCTTCCCTTCTTTTCTTTTTCTTTTCATAGTATTTATATTCCATGCTTACATTTATCATTGTTCCTGTTAAAAATTAATTCTGCTATTTTTTATCTGGCCCCTAAGCACAGTGAAAACCCTGTTATGATAGTTTCTCCTGGCATGAGAACAGAAGTTTCAGACAATGCCATTGAAATTAACCAGTTATTAAAGGAAGTACGTGAAGTCATAGAATTATAGAATGGTTTGAACTGGAAGGGACTTTAAAGATCACCTAGTTCCAACCTCCCTACCATAGGCAGGAACACTGTCTACTAGATCAGGTTGCCCAAAATACCATCCAACCTGACCTTGAATACTTCTAGGGATGGGGCACCCGCAACTTTTCTGAGCAATATGTTTCAGTGTCTCATCACCCTCACTGAAGAATTTCATCCTAGTGTCTCATCTCAATCTACCCTCTTTCAGTTTAAAGCCATCACCCCTCATGCTATCACTACATGCCCTTGTAAGGAGTCCCTCTGCACCTTTCTTGTACTACCCCCTGACAGAGCTGGAACCAGAGGATCCGTTCTGCCAAACCGGTGTCTCAGATCTTTAGGCTCTTTCATCCCCACGCTTTTCTCCCTCTGATCCCTTAAGTCTTAAAGTGCATCCCAGGATGTCAAAGTTCATCAGCACAAGGAAGAAACCATGAGTAGGCTAAATCGTCTTCAAGGATTTGAGAACAATGGGTAAAAATTCTCTAAAGCTGATGATTCTACGGAATCCAGACTTTTTACTTCTTGGATCACTGGTTCAATCTCTGAGATGATACATAAAAAGACTGGCAGAACCACCAACAGTATTAAAAGAAAAAGAGAGTGTCTTCTCATTTGACAAAAAGAAAAGGTTGCACTTCTAACCTGAAGAGAGGATCTCAGGATGCAATACAGATCTGACAATAACTTCTTCTTACACCTCAGAATTAAATGTGTAGACCCTGAAATGTATAGGGTTTTGAGTCCATTCTGATTTCTCTTTTTTTATTGACCAATTCAAGATGGAATCTGTTGTAAATCCCTAATGTGCTGCTTTAAAACTTGCATGTAATATTTACCCTTCATAATATTTACCCCTTGCCTAATATTTTCCCTTCAGCATGCACCTTATTCCGCACAATTTCTAACACCACCATGTCAACACTTTTGCAAATCTACTTCTTGAATCTAAAATTTCTTAATAACAGTACAGTCAATGCATCTAAATCTGGTCTTCTGAGCATAGAATAAGCACAATTGAAATTAATTGCTTTTCTATTTTCTGAATTAATTTGTTAAATCTTCTTAAATTATGTATCACATTAAATCTCTAAGTTATAGAGACTCATGCCAGTTTTGTCTTTCTTTATTTTTTCTTTTTTGGTCACATTTTTATGAGCACTTCTCCTGATGCCTATGTAATGTTCTCTTCTGGTTGCTTCAGTTAAAAAGATCATTACCATGTTTGACGTCTAAATTCTCTAAAAAATCTTGTTAAAATGTGTATGACATGAAATGTGTCTCTTTTGCCACAATTTAAAAGATACAGCAATAATTATGCAAGATTACTAGAAATTTGTTAAGAACACAAAATTTCTGTTTCGGCTTTGTATGTCATAAATTGTCTCCATCTTTCACTAGGTTCTTCCCATCAAACTACATTTTCCCAAGAGGATATAAAAAGTTTCTTTGAAACCAAATTAAAGAACTAAGGAATTTAAAATAGTGACCCTTTTTATCAAATAAACTTGAACTGTAAAATGATGAAAGGCTCTAAGAATGTTCTGATGGAGGACAACTAATCCATAGTGTTGTCATGGCAACCAGACTGAGTGCAAACTCATCTTTCTACTAGAAATTGAAAATATTACTGTCAGTTAATAAAACTAATTCGTTTTAATTAATAATATCTCTTGAAAAGTTTTACATTTCCAAGTGTAAGCATTAACTACTAGGCTTATACAAATTTAGAATCAGGAGAAATAGTAAATATTATTTATTTGTAGTTATGAAAAGAATTGAACTTCTAAGCAACTAATTTTTCTTTAGGAAAAAGAAAAAAATTACTCTGAGTTACCATTAATGATAGTTTAGAAAAAAAATCACATTAAAAGCAGAAGCTCAAAACTTGAAGTAGTACTGTAGGAAGCTGGTATGAAAACAATAATTTTGTGATTTGTTGTCTGTGGGAAGTAACAAAATTTATTAGAACTTGTAGAAAAAACAGAGCTTGTTGACCAGATGAGATTAGGTGAAAAATCCATAAAGACCAGCACATTAGGTGATTTCCAAAGTAATACTCTGAGTTCTGAATAATAACCATTTCCAGATAAGCTGTATAGCAGAGAAATGCTAGGTGAAGATGTGCTTCAATGAGAATTTTATAGGAAAACAATATTCATAAGATTTTGCAAGAAGAAACTCAGAATATCTCTTTTTTGCAGAAAAAGAGAAAAAGTGATTTGCAGTCAGACATATTTTCTTCCACTTATGTTATAAAAATTGATAATGGCAAAATTGGTTTAGCCTGAACTAAACAATTTTTAATTTTGTATTCTCTACTAAACAACGTACATGGCATCTTTCTGCAGCTAATTCATGAACATAGCCAATTATAACCTAGTTTGAAGGCAGGTACTGCAAAGCAATCACACCTGAAATGTTTCTGAGACACTGATGTTTGAGAAAATGATAATGTGAACTGCTAAAGGGGAGATTTTGTAGAGAATTCTGGCCATGTTTTAGTTATGGAAAACAAGGGTCAACAATTCCGTTTTGATTACTTGGTGATACTAGTAAAACTTGTATTTGCAAGATAGCAAATTCCATATTGCTAGTCCCTGCACTTTGTAAGCACATGGGTACAAGAATATCTGTACATACAAATTTGTTTGAACAAACCCATATGTTTTTTGGGGGTGGAATAAAGTGTATTCTAAAGACTCAGTGGTTCTAAGTCACATACTATCTTCTTTTGCCTTCTGTACAAAGTGACAAGAAAAATCAAAATTTAAATTGTCTTTGCTGCAGAAATGATGTTATGGCCTTAGAGGCTCTAGGTTTTCTGTCTCCAAGAGATTTTCAGTTACTCAGAACACAAAAAGCAATGTCTCTACATGCATATCTCTTGAAATCTAGACAATAGTGCAATAGTTTGCTTTGACTCTTGGCCCACCTAAACCTGTCAGAAATCTTTCTTTTACAGGATAATGGATTTTCACTAGTAATGAAGAAATTCAAACTATACTGGCATTAAGTTGAGGGGATTTGGTTCAGTGTCTTCAAATCATGGCATCACTGACACGTGTAGAAACATCTCCTCTGTTTACACATAGGCCCTGTTAAGGGAGTGAGGTACCAGATGGAATAAGTTCCAATTCTTGCTCTCAGCTGGTTTGGTGTTGTAATTGAGGCAATAAGCAATTAACTCTAATTATTCTCATGAAGATAAGCAAGCATGACCTTGATCTGATATGGCTAGGGAATTAGTGGGGTATATCAGAATGTAAAATCATTGAGAAGTGGCTTTTCACAGTAAATCTACTCTTTAACATGGGAATTTTATTAGAAGTATATGTTGGTTGGTAATGAGACCCATGAGCTTGTGAGAAATAACAGCCACTCCAGGTATCTTCTGAGTGCACTGAATGATCAACTAGGGTTTTAATCAGACTTAGATTTGCAAAAGCTATTTCTGTGTAGATGTTAGCTTTAGATGTTTTGAAAATGGAATTGGAGAGGGAAGATTAATGTAAGGACTTCATTAAGTGGCACTAAGATTGCTAATTCAACCTGCTATTTCTGCTTAGGAATGTAAGATTAGGATTTATTTCTATCTGAAAGAACCAGAATTTTAAAAATAGCATAAAATCCATTACAATGATGAAGAAAAATGATAATAGTCTAGAACGATGTTTTAATTAATATTGGGCTAACCCTGGGCGACTGGAAATGTCAACTGCAATTGGCCATGTCAAGCCACAATGTGTGCAGTCTAGTGACCAAAAAGATGATGATTTGAGGAAAGCAGAAAAGAACTGTAAAGCACCTAATAGTACTGCACATGAAACTTAAAAGGAATGGAAATAGCAGTTATGCTGGACTGAGACAGCCACAGATGCTGGCACTAAGCACTAGCTTCTGGCAGTGCCAGACTAATTTAATCCAGGGTTTACTGGAAAATATGATTGTGAAAGTAATGCATATTTTTCAATGTGTAATTTTAACTGCCTCATCTTGGCTCTTCTTTGTCTGTTTTTCCTCTTTGTATGCATACAATCAAAATACATATTAAATTTTTTCCCTTCTCTCCCTTTTGTGGAGAAGATTGGTGTCGGAAATTCAACAGCAGCAAGTTTATTTTCTGCAAGTAATATTATCACGTGTCCCATTGTTTAGCAGAAAAAATGCTATTCAGAGTTCTCTGCAGGTTTAAGAGACATTTTATTTATGCTGTAACATTACTGTTTTCACCAGCTTCAGAGTACAACATAAGGAAAGCAGCTGCTGAAAGCCAAAATGTTATCTTATAAATAAAGCATTTATCTACTTCATCTTCTGAATACAATTTATTTTCTGAAAACGGAATGTGCACCAAATAAATAATATTTCCTAGGACTGATAGCTGATAGACTGTTTTCCTTAAATTTTAAGTTCTTCTCAAATGCAAGTTTCTATTGTGTCTCTCTAGGATTGACAAAGTTCTCTCATATATTAAATAGCTTTGAAGATGTTTTTGTTTTGGTCAGAAATGTTATTCTGACTTCAAGAGTGCATCAGCTGCTAAGTAAGAATTAACTAAAAGCAAAACCCTAAGCCAGTTGATAAGAAAATGTAAATGATTGTTTTCAGGCACTGCTTGGAGCATTGACTGAAATGTAATTATAAATCTCCTTGAATAATATTAGAGAGACTACTAAGTAAAATTTTCATAGATGGGTGCAGAAAAGCAATATAGTGTGGTGTAATTTGTTACAAACATTTTCTTTCTTACCCTGCTGTAGTCTACTCCTGCATAGCCCTTCAATCAGCGTGACAAC
The DNA here is from genome assembly GCA_013397895.1 of Origma solitaria. NCBI lineage: Eukaryota > Metazoa > Chordata > Aves > Passeriformes > Acanthizidae > Origma > Origma solitaria. The sequence goes on along the minus strand of VZRL01005186.1, from coordinate 455,574 downwards.
AAGTAGTCAGAATGTCTCAGCCCAAATTAAGATGGAGATGAAAGTTTTCTACTAAAATAGAGAGACAGACAGTCAGACATGTCAAATCTCTTGGATTTTATGAGTTACCCAAAGAATTGTCTTCAGAATGAAAGTTGCATTTAGTTGATTTGTTACCTATGTAGCCTATTGTACTGTAAATGATGGCTGGATCTGAAAATCTTCATGCGAAATACTGAGCCAGATGACTAAGACAATTCACCTCTTCCTCGTTTCTTCATCTTAGCTTCTGAAGTACTATACATAGTGGGTTAATTTGTTTTTTAGGGTGTTTTCATTACTAGTATTAGCTAATAAGTATGCTCGAGGGGGGCAGTTCACAGGCAAGCTCCTTGCCCCGTAATAACAAATAGTGATGTCAGTACTGGAGTTTAGTTTCCAGTCCTTCTTCTACCATGTTTTCCAGAGTTTTGTCCCAGGAGGGTTTAGTAAATTTTCTGATGTATTTTGATGCGTGGACTAGACATTTTAATGACGCCTAAATCTTTTCATCCTGAGTTTGTCTATAGTGTTCAGTCAGGTGAAGAGCAAGCTTCTTGCACTCCTTTTGTATTTGTGCTTAGTAAATATTTTGTGCACATATTTAGTTTACTGGAGTTTGTCACAATGGTTTATCTCAACTTTGGTTGCTGTTAGGTTGAATACAGGTAGTGGTTAACTAAGTAGCTGTTTAGAATTAAATGGTAATTCATTATACTCAATGTTGTTTAAAAAACTTGAAATTATTATTTCAATTGGAACAAGAGCAAAAGTAGTGCAAAATAACGACAAATTTTCTGCCCTGTCACTCTTGTCCTTCAGAGATCAGATATGCATCCATTGTCTCTCTCAAATGGACATTGCCGAACATGCATCATTACTGCTCTTCATGTGCACTGCTGCAGTGTAAATACACTTTTCCCCTCCATAGCCTAGACATATGGACACATACTTTCACTGTTCCTCCTAAAAGGCATCTTTGGACAAACATAGTGGTGCTTGGTCGATCACAAAATGTGTGTAGAAGCAGTTAGGAGGATATGGGTGGAGCTGGGCCCAACTGATGAGTAAACCAAGAAAGTATGTAAGCAGAACCAAGCACTCTGTACTCTAGGAAGATTACTTATTTTTCTCTACCACAAGTCAAGAAAAATTTTTAAATATTCTTGGAATTTCAAATGGGCCTCTGGAATGAACGTGCAACCCAGTGACTGAATAAACTCACTTTAACTCTCATGCAATTGCAAGTTAGGTGACAGAAATAACATTTGTCTTCTGCAGTTTCTGAGAACCTAGACTTCTCAGCATTGTAGGCTTCAAGCTCCAATATAATTGTCTATTTTTCCTATATGTTTTCAATGGTGATTTTCTCTGTGCTTTAGGCTCAACACCACTATATATAAGCACAATGTGAAAAAGCTTTTAGACCAGCAGCAAGTATGTTCCCATTTGTTACCTGCCCTCTGTACCTTCAAGTCAGTTTAAAAGCAACATTTTAATTTTTTTCTCATTTTTGTTCAAATTGCTTTTCCATGCTGCATTAAGTGACTAGTTTTTATATCAAAAAACATATTAGTTTGAATTGTAGATACTGTATGAACATATTTAAATGACAGCCTCTTAATGTTATGGTGATATTTTACACCAAGTAAAGTGTGTTTAAATTCATTAGATTTAGAGGAAGTGCAAATCAGGTAACAATAGATAATCACTTTATACCTGTAGTAGTTATTGCTCCAGGCAGATGGGATTATTTAATAAGTCTGTGATGAAATGCAGTGACAGAGGATCTTAGTGCTGTACCTGCCAGACTCTCTAAGAAAACTGAAGGTGTATGTGAAGAAACTCAAAAGAAATACTGTTTCAGCATACTCATGACAAAGGTCCTTTTTCTGTGATTTTTATACTTCATATTATTTCCTTAATTAAAGAAAAATAAAAACTAAATAAAAGCTTTGATCTGAATATTAAGAAGTCATTATTCATGATTATTTACAGCTCATTTTGACTCAGACCTGGACAGTTGTCAAGCACTGTCTTTTTAGATCATCTGAGTGTGGCAGTCAGCTGCCTAAACATAGGTAACCAGTGCAACTTCAGAAGTTTCAGATTCATTAGTGCTTCACCTGTTACCTTACTAAGGTATAGTTCTCCTGTAGGTCTTGTGTCATACCCACTGACCTCATTTCAGATACCCTAGAGTGTCTCATGTAGTCTACATTTACTCAATTGAATTCTTCACTCAGTGTCCCCCAGTTGAAAGTTATACTCTTGCTGAAAACAGGCCACAGCATATCAGTATAAGTCCTTCCAAAATGTCTTTTTCTTTTTTACTCTGTGTTGCACTGGGGAACAAAGATTTACAATCGAGGCACAGCCCAGAGACAATAAGTAAGTTGTTTGAAATCAGAACTTTTTTGCCACCTAGAGAAACAGTGTGAATTGGACAAGTTCTAATGTCATTTAAAGACATTGTATTCCATAAAAGTATCACCAAGAAACTATCACATGGGTGGTGGAATATGTTGACCCTCAAGAAAAATTAATAAGGATAACAATCCATGCTCTGATGAAATTTGCAGAAAATAAAAGGAAGAACACCGGGTGTAAAGAGAAAGAAAAGTAAATGTGTGAGAAAAGTACATATGTGAGAAAACTGAGAAATGCCTAATATCATACTGCTTTTTTAGACATTATTCTACTTTCTGGAGTAGGCTGTATGTGTTTCTAATGGGTACTAAGATCAGAACAAGAAAGAGGTGGTAACTGACTTCCCACTAATTGTGTACTCAGAAAATCAGAACTTGGATATTTAATACCTTTAGTATGCTATTAGTCAGATTTATACAATAGTTTCATAAAATTTAATAAATAAGGTGTTATCTGCATCTGGGAAAGAAGTGTGGGTCTTGAGTTTTTAGGTTTTTTAAAATAGTTTCTGAACTGAAAAAAACTGGAGAGATGGTTTGGTCAAAACAACATGGAAATGATACTTCTAACTGAATATAAATGAAAAACAGTCAACAGGAGTACAACCCTAGCCTGAAAAAATTCAAATATTATGTCAGATGTTAGCTAAAATTTCCTAGATTACCTCTCAGTTGCTGTGGTGTGATGATGTGGCCCTGAAACAGCAGCCTGCATGCTCAAGTAGGAAAAAGCCTTAGGAACTTTCCTAGAAAGAGAAGGAAATTCACAACTGTGTTAATTTTACAAATTCCTCTATGCATGTGCATGAGACTATGTCTATTGCAGAAAAATGTATACATCCACTGTGGTATAAAGATGGGTTTAGTTGTTTTCCACTTTTGATTGTATCTTTGTTATGGATTGCTAGGAACTAAAAACTTCCTGAATGTTCAAATGTAATAAAATGAGGCCAAGATATCACCTGATTTCTAACTCTGAAGACATGCTATGATCTGATATGAGCTGAAATAGCACTGAAACAAGGACCTAACATCTTTTTAGCACATCTGGAATAGGAAACCAGAAGCTGATAATAACTTTGAAAACAACCACTAATTGGTTTTAAATATAGGGAAAGGCAAAGAAATTGGCCTTGAGTTATAAAAATAGCAAGATCATCAGTAACTTTCTCTAATTATCTAATTTTAAATACTGTTAAGACAATATCCTTTGGGCGTGGGGGAAAAAGGGCTCAGTGCATTGACATGGGCAATTGGTAGGGTCCAGAATACTATCCAGTACTCAAACATATGATCAGTAAGAGCTGTTTGCCTGGTCTGTGCTGGCTATCTAAACTGGGCTGAAGGAGACATGATCCTTGAGAGGCTGTATGTGAGTGCCATAGAATAGAAATCTCTTCCTCAAAGCTTTATAATAGATATTGCTATTCACCTGCTAAACCCACCCTGCTTAGTAAATAAATTTCAGGTTAGGTCACTGAGTAATGTGGGTCTTTTCTTTCTGTAACCCCACTCTAAGTACCCCCACTCCATGTCATGTCTACACAGCAGTCACAGCTGTCTCATCTTCACACTTGCCTAATTTACATCACAGTACCTGAGCTAACTCAGCTGTGTCTATATTAGGACTTTACAAGTATGTCACATGAGGCACATAACCAAAATACAAGTAACTGTAATCTTGACTGGAATTCAGATTTTCTTAGCAGCAGGTTTCCATACTCTCTTGCTGTACCGAATAGTGGTTGTTGTGTCACTGTGACTGGGGTGAATGCAAGTAGTTTGAACTACATAATTTCTTCATCATCAGCAGAGGATACAAATAATCTTTTAGAACGCATTGAAAAAGAACCCCTGTAAATGTTAGAAAATGATTAATATATACAAATTAATAGCTAAAATATACTTACAAATACATAGCATATTTTAAAAGGCAAAAGAATACATGTGGAAAATTGATATTGTTTATATACACCAAAGTCTGAGAATTTGTTAAGAGTGAAAACACCTTTTTGAGATCACAGTAGGTTTTTTCTGGCCTAAGCAAAATTGCCAGCAGAGATTTTAGAATAACTGTAGAAGTTTTTTTCAGAAATTCTCAGTCCTGGAATGCTGCTGTTTTCCCACCAGCGCTTCCTGAATTTAGAAAATCTAGCCTAGTCTATGCTTTCAGTTTTGTCACTGTCTTCTACCACAGTAGGTTATTTGATTTCAATGAGGAAAACACTTATTGGCTTGATTTTACACATATGCTTCTACACACTAAGAATATACTTCTGTTTTTGCTTAAGTTTTTCTGCTCTGTAATAAACTAAGCAAATATGAAAAGCTGAATGCTTTTGGGTTTTGTTTGCATTTTCTGTCTCATTTCGTCCAAGGATGCAGCAAGTCTTCCTGTAATGTAGTGTTGGCAGCAAGGTTTATAATATGGAATTACAAAAATTCGGGCATGTATGAATAAAGGTGTAGAAAATATGAATTTTAAAGCCTAAAATATTAAAATATAAAGTCTATCTATTTAACTATCATGACCATTAGTAAGACCACCATTATTTGCATATTGAATTAGTATGATAACAATAGTCATTCGAGCAGTGTCTGATGTGTTCAGATTGAGCTTGTATTTAGTTCTAGTGGCAATGTTTAGATTTATGAACAATGTAAATGAATCATTCTTGGTCCTTGGCACTGGAGTATGTTATAATTGTAGAGCAATGAGATAATGAAGAGACACTGACTTTAAATTAAAAAAAAAGAAAGAGAGAGGCTTGGGGATATGAACAGTTGAAAACAGAGAATACCAATTAGCTTTTCCATTTCCCTCTGCTCTTTTGCCCTCTCTTTCACAATCCCTTTCCATTATAGCCTATTTAAGAATTACAGTTCATGTATTTTTGCAATAATAGGAGTATTTGAATCAGAAACAAAATGTATCACATGTAGGACATTCATTTTGGGCATGCTATACACAAAAGTGGAATTGAAGAGACATTCATTTCAGATTTCAGTGTTTTGAAACTTTTCATTTTAGATTTCAAAAGCTGCAATTACATGGCGATGTTTGATGTATTCCAAAAGTGATATTTCATACATAGCACATCTGATATTTATTGAAAATGCTAGGAAAAAACCCCATTCTAACCACCATAATTTAAATATCATCTTATTCATACTCTCTTCAGGATACTTTAAAACAGGCCTAGAAGGGTCTATTAAATTGCATTTAAGCCCAGCACACTTTGCAGGTGTCCAGTATAATGAACAGTTTAAACGGCTATGCTCTAAGGTTAATTTGTTCTGTAAAATTGCCCAGACCCCTCTAGAGTATTCATTAGTAGAATAAAACAGAGACCTAATCCAGATAGATGCTAAAGGATTATCATTATTGCTGTAAGCATGACTTTGATAAAATTCTAATTGGAATTGCCGCATGGGGACTGAACAAACGAAGCAGATTATGATAAATACCGGGTTTCAGACCTCTCTAACTAAACTCTGAGACTGGGCTAAAATAAAGTGATCAAATTCAACAGAAAACAGATAGCTACCTCAATTTACTCCAGAATTTCTTAGAGTGGCATGAAAGATAAAATTATACTCAACTGCATATAATTACACCAAATGTCAGCACAATACAATTAGAGCTAAAAGACTCATTTTGCTTTTAGCAGCATCTTCACTGCAACAGTCTTTTGTCTCATTAGTTGCAGGACCGACAGATTTAAACCTGTCGTTATACAGATGCATCCACAATAATATCAAATATGATCATTATATTTTCTTTTCCTCTCTGCATTATATAAAAAGGAGACATTTTGTGCTGGGCCTCTAAAATGCAAAAGAGAATTAACGTTATCTAAATAAAACTAAACCATCTTATTTTGTATTCAGATCTATAACTAGTAAAATTCCAGTGTCATGAATCCACAGCTTATATGCCATTAAAAGACATGGTGAATTAACTAGTAATTGTACAGGTCCATCAAATACAAATTTTCATTTCTTGGTTGTTATAGTTTTATCCTTAGCAAAAAACAAAAAAAAAATTATTCTACTCAACATGAGTTACAGGGGCAGAACACAACTTTCAGGGATAGGGAATCCACAACTTCTCTGGGAAACCTGTTCCAGTGCCTCACCACCCTCACAGCAAAGACAGTCTAAATCTAAACCTATTCTCTTTCAGTTTAAAGCCATTACTCCATATCATACCAGTTCTTGCCTTAGTCAAATACCCTCCCCAGCTTTCTTGTAGGCCCCCTTTAGGTACTGAAAAACTGCTTTAAGGTCTCACCAGGGCCTTCTTCAGGCTGTACAACCCCAGCTTTCTCAGCCTGTCTTCATAGGGGAGGCGCTCTGTCCTTCTGATCACCTTCATGGCTTCCTCTAGACATATTTCGACAGGTCCATGTCCTTCCCATGCTGAGGACCCCAGAGCTGGATGCAGTTATTCCAGGCGAGGTCTCAGGAGAGGGGAGCACAGGGGGAGAATTCCCTCCCTGGCCCTGCTGCCCATGCTGCTTCAGATGCAGCTCAGGACATGTTTGGCTTTCTGGGCTGTGAATGCACATGGCCAGGCCACGTCCAACCTCTCACCCACCAGGGACCCTAAATCCTTGACAGGGCTGCTTTCTATCTGTTTTTATCATGCCCCTGCCTGCATAGATACCAGAGGCTGATCTGACTCAGGTGCAGCATCTTGTCCTTGGTCTTGTTAAACCTCATGAGATTGTCATGGGCCCAATTCTTGAGCTTGTCCAGATTGCTCTGGATAGCATCCCCTCTTTCAGCCATGTCAACTGCGCCTCTCAGACTGGAATGGCTGCAAACTCGATGAGGGTGCACTCAATCCCTTTGTCTGCTTTAAGTAACTGTGTTTATATCTGCAGCCACTTTTGCCAAATTTTCTGAGTAAATAGAGCAGAAATTTTAATTCAATTTTAAAGAAAATTAAGACATCCCTGGTTAAGTATTTTTGAGGTTGTTTGGAGGGTTTTTATTAACAGAAGAAATATTTCCTACTGAACTAGGGTTTTCCAGTCTAGGGTTTAAGTTTGAATCCTTTTATACCTACAAAACGTTATCCAAAATATCAATGGAAGAATAATATCAGAAAGTTACCATATGAATTGTGTAGAATTTAAAGATAAAGAGCCTAAAATTTGGGGGAAATAAAGAATAGAAAGTCCATTTTTATATTATTTTTGCAAAACATATTGAGGCAGACTAGTGAAAATATCTTTAAGTATATATTTTCATCACTCTAAGTGCAAATACCAAATATTTAGGACTCAAGTATACATTCTTGCTCATTTTTGCTTGAAAACATTCTTAAATACAGAGCAATGCACCATGACCAATGTTTTTATCGTAAAGTATATTGATTAGGAGAGCTACTGCAATTCTAATTTATCTCTGTGTGTTACAAGACTATTTCAAATGGCTCTGTTATACCTGTGTGTTCAAGTGTGCATAAAGAAGATATTATGGTACTTCACAAAAAAGTTTGAGATGTTCTGTATCATCTATTCTTATATCAAAACCAGGTGATGAACTAAACTTCCACATGTCTGAGCAACTTGGCCTAGTGAAAAGTGTCAGGGCTGTTAGAACTATATGATCCTTAAGGTCCCTTCCAACCCAAAGCATTGTATGATTCTATGATATTTTCTAAAAGAAAAGTTTTGTGAAAAGTAGTGATATTTATTTTTTTTGTAACAGAAGTTTGTTCATTTTGTCCAACCGTATCAATTGCTCAAATAATAAAAAAAATCCCTCCAGTTCATTCCTCTTCCCATTATCTCTTTAACTACAGTTACATACATCACTATCCCAGCTAATTTCTCTAAATCTATTTGTTCAGTGTGTCACAGATCTGTAGTTATCCACATATGAAGAACATGGAAGCCTCACAAACACCCTATTTTCTGCTGTCAGTTCTGGAACAGAAATATTTGATTTTCCTCTCCCTCGTAATGCTATTCCACTGTAGCTTCTCACAGCTGATGGGTTTTCTGTCTTGGCAGTTGTTTCACCCAGAGAGACATAAAACTGGTAGAAAACAACTCCAGTTGTATCATCTACTCTCTTCGTAATTTATGTGATGCTTGTATAGGTTTATGTGCATTCTGTTTGAGACTGGCCATCTCTGTTCACATTTTGCTGTGTATATAATCCAACAATAGGAATGGGCATACCCTTTCTTCAAAGAAATGTCTATCTGGCTGCTGAATATGTCTCGCAAAACCAGTTCTATATTTTTGTTTAATGACAGTCAAATCTGTTCCTAGTTTTAATACTTTATTTCAGAATGAACTACACATATTGTGCACTGTGTATATTGTCTTAGAATATGTGCAGTCAGCAATGCTCATTCCTGAGAGCTTTGGATGTTACATCTGGTAGTGATCTATAGCTAGGTAATTTAAAAAAAAAAAAAAAAAGTTAAAGAAAATTAGATTTTAAAATATTATCAATCTATATATTTGTAACATCACATGCTGGTGGATTAAACAGAATATGTATCTGGCAAGTCCCCATTAAGGAACAAAGGAGAAAGCACTTCAAGAGTTCTCGATTAAACAGGAATTTGTTCAGCTTAGTTGGAAGCATTTCAAATTATTTTAGATGATATTTAACTGATTAATTGAAATGAACCTAACTGTACTAGCAAAAAATAGAAGCAAAACAACACAGTTACTGGAATACTGAAAAACAGTATATAATTTGATTTCTTCACTTGTTTAAATGAATTCAGTTTGCTGGTGATTTGGATTAATTCTTTTGGAAAAGTCATGCAAATATTTCTGTTGTAAAAATTTTCCAGTGAAAGAACAATGCGACACAGTGGAACTAAGAACACTGAAATGGATTTCTCATGCTGATACAAAGAGTGATGGACAGAGAAGGCGAGAAAAATTAAGGACTCCTCATTGAAACAAAAAGTAGACCTCTGCAATTTCTCGATTTATTTTCTTTCCTGGAAAAACCTTCTGAAGGCCCCATGTATAACACATTTCAATGGTCAGCTTAGAGTGCTGTTACCCACCATGGAAGATCCACCTCAGTTTGCTGTTATGATGTCTCTAGCTTCTCTACTGCTAAGTGCTATTGATGTCTCTCTAGTTGCTTGCAGTCTTATCCATGCTACATTCCTGTAGCAGAAACATTCACTGGAAAACTTCTAGCTCCTGTCTTGTCACACAATCATATTCAAAGTAGTGTCCACCCTTCTACTTCCTCTATTCATGGATCACCACAGAAATGCATAAAACACATCTTTTCATTTCCCATATGTCATGGTTTGACCCCAGCCAGCAGCCAAGCCCCATGCAGCCGCTCGCTCACTCCCTCACCAATGAGAATAGGGAGAAAATCAAAAGCGTAAAAGATAAAGAACTTGGGGGTTGACATAAAGGCAGTTTAATAGGGAAAGCAAAAGCCAGGCACACACAAGCAAAGCAAAACAAGGAATTAATTCAGGGCTTCCCATGGGCAGTCGGGTGTTCAGTCGCCCCCCGGAGAGCAGGGCCCCTTCATGCATAGTGGTGACTTGGGAAGACAAACAACGAATGTCTCACCCTTCCTCCTTCTTCCCCCCACTTTATGTACTGAGCATGATGTCACATGGTCTGGAATATCCCTTTGGTCAGCTGGGGCCACCTGTCCTGGCAGTGTCTCCTCTCAACCTCCCATGTACCCCCAACTTCCTCACGAGTGTGACAGTACAAAAAGCAGAAAAAGCCTTGGCTCTGTGTAAGCACTTCTGAGCAATAAAAGATCATCTCTATATTATCAGCCCTGTGTTCAGCTCAAATCTAAAGCATAGCCACATATCTGCCACTGTGATGAAAATTAACTCTACCCCAGCTGAAACCAGAACACTATATATTTTAAAATCTTTTTTCTGTAACATCCATCCACCATCAAACTTCTTATTGCCTTCTGTTGTCTCTTATACCCTGAGCTATAGATGAATTAGATGCTTAAATCAATGTACTAAACAGGGCTTTTGTTTAATTTAGGTTCAATGTGAAATATATGATATGATATTATATGTCTAAGTTATTTTTTTCCGAATGATTGTTATTAGTAACTAAACTTTTTTCCCCAGTGAGGCTTTAAAATTATTCATGTTCATATTTGAATTAACAGACATTTAAATTTTATGGTTTTAGGATTAGTTATTTTGTATTCACTAAGAGCTCTGAGAGTAAACGCTAAGTGCAAAGAAAATATAGGGATTGAAATAGCAAACTGTTGGAAATACAGAAAAAAATGTATCTTAATAAATGATAAGTATACCTTTGCCATTCAGCTTCTTTATCAAATATTTGTTGACTCAGTTCTGTACTTCTTGCTGGTTATATGTGTCTATGAAGAATTACTTTTTACTTACCTGTAAATAGACTTTCACTAAAGCTCAGAATGAGAGGACAGCATAATCAAAACATCTGAAGACACCAGTCTTAGATGCTTATTGCCTGACAGAAAATTTATAATTTTAGTTTTATTTATTTGCGGAGTAAATTATTTTGCTGATTGCTATTAAATCTAAAAATGTGCTGACAAATCAAGAAAATGCTCTCACATATTCCTTTACAAATTCATTGTAGTAGCAAAGATCTCTAATAAACAGAACATTCTACATCCATTCTTCACCACAGTACTTCAGTTAAATGGGGTTTTTTGTTTTTTTTTTAGTTCTCTCTTTTTGATTTTGATACCATACAATGAATTATTGTATGTTAGTGGTGGTGCCTAACAATATCATCATATAAATTTTGGATAGAAAGCATATGTACACCAGGGCATCCATCAGGTAACTGCAATCATAATTGCTGCACCATCTGCCTTTAAAATGGACTTTTTGCTTGGCACATTAATTCATTATATTGTTACAAAGCCATTTGTGCCAGTTACTTACTGCAGAATGAAGTTCAAATAATTGGTTTTGACACAGGCAGCACTAAGTGATATCTGAATGTTGACTGAAACATTTTCCTTTCTACTACCATTTACTGACAGTAGATATCAGTCATGGACTTCTTTCTATTTTGCTTGAAGATTTCTGGGTTATTCTACATACTCAGTATGGGAATTCTTTCAAGCAAACTATTAATCTATCCAGTTTTAATTGTTTAAAAAGGACTACTTTTAAGATTAAAGCATTTCTGGAAACACCTGCACTAAGAAAAATGTCTTCAAGACCGAATGCAGCCCAAATGTAATTTAGAAGAGGGCAGTCTTCTCTCTGTACTGCATGGCAAATTCAGAACTGGGTGGACTGGAGGACTGCTGAAATAGAGAGGCAGCATGGCTATTGAGCAGTTACAAGCACACTCCCCTTCCTCACAAAGTACAAAAACAGTAGTAAGGAAATGGGAGAAAGACTAATGGTGAACATAAAGACCTCTTAATTATTTTCTCCCATGAGTGTATCCAGATTACAATAATTTAATCTGTTAAATCTACACATCCAATATGAAACCTCTGAATTATCAGTCTTCATAAATGAATATTTATTCAGAGAGACAGTGCATAAAATGGAAATATGCAATCACAAATGCAATGTGGTGGACAGACAGATGAATAGGAGTAAAATACCTCATTGGGTACCTAGGAACAGATATGTAAATTTTGAAATTTAGCATAAATTGAAATGAGGGCACTGCAAGCCAGGTCATATACTTCAGAGCAGTTGGAAAGGAATGAATGAAAAGAGGTGACAAACAGAAAATATTGAACTGTACTTTGAGCTTTTCAGGATGCCAAGAAACTGAATTTTCAGATGTATGAGTGGAAGCAGGAAAATAAGTACCTTGACAAGAGAATTTTTCTGAGAGTGGTCTTTCTGGAAAGATATTCTGCAGTGGTATGTGAATTTGCCCAATTATTTCTGGTCATTTCTGCACTGATTTTTTTCTGCTTCCTCTATAGATGTCTAACATTTCTTATGTGTTGCCAAGGTTTTAGGAAAAAAAAATTATAATCACCTGACAGAATAGTGCCCATAGCACAAGGAACCAATTTAAAACTAAGCAAGGTCACTCAAGTCCTACTGAAGTACAGTGGCGAGGCATAAAATTAGTTAACATTCAGTATAGCCCAAAACATCTAATATGAAACCTATTTGCAAAATCTGTTGCTGTTTTCATGATATTTATTCATTTGAGGATTATCAGCGCAACATAGGTACTCTTAAAACTGTTCACAAGTAAGTGGCTAATATGTTCAGTTGTTGATTACTCTGTTTCTACTTGAGATTAAACCAAAATATCCCAACCAAATCCCAGGCCACTAACCACTGAAAACGTTTGGCTAGCAATTACTTGTTAGAAGTTGAAGGCTATTGCAGTAATATCCAACATGCATGGCAGAGTCTCCGAAATGTCAGTCCACAACCTGCTCAATACCTAACTTAGAGGATAATTTTCAAAATGCACAGTTAATAATTTATTCTTTCCCACACCCTCTTTCTTATACGTGTTAGAAAATTTGTTTCAGATAGACATACTCAGCCACTTTTTAAACATTATTTTATAGGGTAAATGGGAAATCAGAGGTCGAGTTTTCACAGTTTATCTCTTTGCAATGACCTACATCTCAGTTTATTGTTCTCAATCTAATTCTCGGTTTAGTAGCATTTGGTATGTGTTGCAAATACATAGTGCAATTTGCACTCTGTTACACCATTGGGTAATTTGCCATAAGGAAACAAGAATGTACAATTAATGATTTAGTACATATTTCAACACGAAAAAAATGCAAGAAATACTCACAATATTTCTCTTTGAAACAAAAGAGAATTGCTGTTCTCTGATTTTTCTTCAGTCTTTTGCTTTCTGCTGCATTCTATAGCTATCTCTTAAGCATATGCAAAACCAAGTTAGGGGAAAGAGAGAATGTTTGAAGAGTTTTTCCAAATTTCTCTGAAAGGACCTATTTACAATAACTGTAAGTTTGATGAGGACAAGATAATCTGGAACTAGTGAAAATAATGTACTTAATAAAAGTCTTCAAAAGTTTACCCTCTCAGTCAAAGTTCTGATAAATTTCAACACTTTTTCTCTCTCAGTAAGGACAAATTTCCTTTTCCCTTTCAAATAGTATTTCCAGTCATATTCTTACCAAGGCCAGTGATGTACTTAAGTCTCAGCTCATCAAGGTTAAGAAAAATTCTACGTTTTCGAAACGAGGATGGAAGGTTTTAGTTCTCATTTACAATACAGTAAGAGACACTTTCAAAACAATTATCTTAATGTCAATCTGATGTTCTTAACACAGTTCCAATTATATTGGAAGTGCTATTTATCTTTTGAAGTAGCTATTCTTTTTAAATGCTGTAGGTGTATTTATAAAACAAGATAATCTCATTTTATTGTAGTGTGGCCTAAGCAACATTCCCAAACTTATGCCTTTTTTGCACCTCCTCCTTATGTCATTTTCTGAAACAACATGTGCTATTCTTTAAAACAACTGTTTTCCAAGAATCTAATTTTTCTCATGAAAGAAATACCAGAAGGTGATAAATATTAAGCAATTTGGGGGGCATGGTTAGTTCAAGACAACAGCAAGCAGAGGCTGTCTTTTTTTTTTTTTTTTATAATCCAAAAGTAAAATATGTTGAGTGAGAAAGGGTGATAAATCAGTTTCCTTTTACATATTGATAGGAGATATCAAAAGAAGTTATAAGTAGACTGATTTGAGTATTTGGGTACTTTAGAAAGTAGATTCATGTTGTGGTTTAAGCCCAGCTGGCAACTAAGCAGGATGCAGCTGCTTGTTCACTTACCTACCAGGAGGAGGAAAAAAAGTAAAACTTGTGGGTTGAGACACGAAGAGTTTAATAACTGGAACAAAGTAAAACATAATAACAGTAATAGTAACACTAATGACAACAATAAAGAAGAAGAAGAAGAAGGAGAGAAAGACGAAACCCAAGGAAAACAAGTGGTGCACAATACGGTTGCTCACCACTTGCTGACCAATGCCAAAGCCATCCCCAAGCCACAATTAGTCCACCATAGGCGTAACTCCCCCAATTTATATACTGAATGGTGGGTGTAAACTGTTTTACACAAGTGAAGTTTCTTGGCAGATGACTGTCTCTCAAATTAATTCCAAGGCAATATTCCTGACTCTTTCTGCGCTTGCACAGTTTCGGTTCAACTAACTAGATTTGCATTGAATATAATGTTTTCTGCATGTTAGGTGCAAATCACAACCCAGAGTACAATCACTTTACAGGCTGAAATTTCTTGGAGATTAAATAGTTAACAATGACACTTAAAATATAATAATGAATAAGAAATTAAGTTAAACTAAAAAAATAAGGTTTTTAACATCAACCAATGTCTCAAAATCTCTGATAACATATGCTTTGAATCGGAAATTTCATTACAAACTATTACTACTCATCTAGACTAATTCATGGGATATAATAACTTGTCATTCACCTCTAGTTCTTGCATGACTTCTAATGAAAACTTGGTTTACTTTTCTTCTTTTGTGTTATTGTTCTCAGCACTGTACCTGATATTTCAGATTGAAAGCTATACAAAGAAATAATTGTAAATTATATAAATATAGACATTAACACAATGTTATTGCAAAGACAGATAAACTAAAATATTAAGTTATACACAGGATTTTGTGTAAAATTAGCCTTATGTACTCTATTATTTATATTATTATATGAATAACAATTTCATCCATATTCAACCAAAGCAAATGAAATGCCAGTTAGAGATATGAAAGTGTGACTATATAAATCAGTATTTAGTTTGATCCAGAAAATTGCTGTCCCAATTTTGAACTATCATTTTTTTGGTCTTAGGTGATTGGTTATGTCTTCGTCTCTTCATCTCTTTTTTTTTTTTTTTCTCCTGTGCTTTCACCTACAAGTAAAATATACTATAATATGTTATTATTTATTATTTATGTATGTTTGAAAAGTCTTATTTTAAAAATATTACTAAGATTTATATTTAGTTCATAATGTAGGTAACAGATGATTAGGAAAAGCTTCAATTTATTATTCAGCTCCCTTCTTATTATGGAAATTGAACATCAGAATTACAAATGATCATTTGAATGATAACACAATACCAATGCTAATTTTATAGTATCAGTAACCCTTTTATATTTACTCAAATATTTTATAGCTTTCCACATATATGTAAGCAAAAAAAAAAAAAAATCCATTTTGTAACTGAAAAAAAATTATCTGAACCAGGAGCACACTAAAATATCACCCAAATAGTAATTAGGGCTAAAAATTACAGCAGATTCATTTCTCAGAGTTTGAAGTCTTTAAGAGAAATATGACCTGGACAGATTTTATTATTCAGAGAAACTAAATGAAAATAATTAAACTCTTCCCATATTTCTTAGAAAGAGCTTTAATGAGACTCAATCTACTTTCATATCGGCATCAATTGCACATACTGATTTATGGAAAAATATTAGAGAAGTAATGAGATCTTCTGCTGGTGAAAAAGGCTGTTCTAATTCATACACTGGTACAGTTAGAGGCCAAGCAAAATATGCACTTTCTAATCAGTCAGTTATTTCAGTAAAAATTGTTTTATACATTGTTTGCAAAAATAGCATTGAATCAATTTAATGTATTAAATAAGAGTTCTGTGAAAAACCGCATGGATGCAAATATAGGGACTGGATAAAAAATTATCTGTTAATTGCCTCAAAATATAGAAATAAAAGCTAGAAGTAAAGCTGATTGGAGAATGATATAAATTTATTTAAATAATTGTTCTTTTTCAACATTTCCTGATTAAGTGAATTGGGCATTTCAGAGATGGTACTTAGGAGCCTCTATATAAAATTTGTGGATGACACTAAGCTAGTTTTGTCACTTCATACACTAAGGCAAGAAGCAGGGCGGGATCAAAATGCACAGTGACCTTGACAAACTAAGAGCCTGGTTTAAAATTAGAACAAGAGAAATAAAGTTAAAAGTATGAGTTGGAGAAAAATAGGCCTGAAAATGACCATGAGCCACCTATGAAACAGCAACTCATACTGTTCATGCTGCTGGCACATCCTCCCTTCTTGGTGAAGGGGCCTGGAAAGCAATAGATGATATAGCAGGAATGCAAATCTACACATTGTGTTTTTATTCCACACCCAGGTCCTTTTCCACTGATCAGCTTTCCAACAACTCTGCCCCCAGCCTCTAGAGATGCCTGGGGTTTTTGGGACCAAAGTGCAGGACTGACACTTTGCCGTACTGCAGGTCACACACTTGGCCTCAGCCCATTGATCCAGGTTGTCCAAACCTCTCTGTAGAACCTTCTGATCCTCCAGCAGATCAACAATTCCACACAACTTGGTGTCCTCTGCCAGCTCTGAGGGCACACTCATCCGTATCGTTGATAAAGATACTAGACACGACTGGACCAATACTGAGCCTTGGGGAACACCACTGGTGACCAGCCACAAACTGGATTTAACTCTGTTCACACCCACTCTCTGGGCCTGGACATCTGGATGATTTTTTACCCAGTGCACCCCATCCATGAACAGCCAGTTTTTCCAGGAGAATGGTGTGGGGAACAGTGCCAAAGGCATTACTGAAGTCCAGGCAGACAATATCCACAGCATTTCCCTTTCCTGCTAATAAGAGGGTCACTTTGCCATAGAAAGAGATCAGGTTGATCAAGCAGGAGCTGCCTTTTCCAAACCCCCGCTGGGTTGGCCTGATGCCCTGGTTGTCCTGCACGTGTTATGTGATGGCATTGGGGCTGATGTTAACAGGCCTGCAGTTCCATTCATCCTCCTTCTGGCCACTGAAAGGGACTCAGTGAGAATGTGCACCAGCTCCTTGGTGCCCATGCTGGATCCCATCTGGCCCTGTGGACTTGAGAATGTCTTAGTGTGCAGCAGTTCGCTGACCTGCTCCTAGATTTTGGGGGCTTCATCCTGCACCCTGTCCCTGTCTGCCAGCTCAGGGTGCTTTTATGACAACTGGTCTTAGTATGAAAGACTGAGGCAAAGAAGGTGTTAAGTATCTCAGCGTTTTCCTCATCTGTCACAATATTTCCTCCCCCATTCCATAAAGCATGGGGATTGTCCTGAGCCCCTCTTTTTGTTGTGAATCTATTTAGAGTAACACTTTTATTGTCTTTTAAAGCAATAGTCAGATTAAATTCTAGTTGGGCTTTTACTCTTGTAAGTTTTTCCCTGCATAACCTCACAACATCCTTGTAAGTCCTCCTGAGTTCTCCTGAGTCATTCTGCCTCTTCTTCATAGGTCATAAATTCTCCTATTTTTTTTTTTTCCTGAGTTCCAGTTAAATCTTCGTTCAGCCAGGCTGGCTTGCTTCCCCATCACCTTGTCTTTCAGCACGTTGGAACAGACAGATCTGTAAATTTGATTTAAACCATATTAACTGAGCAGCTTTTCCTGTGAAACTACGTATATTCTCCACAATATGAAATATTTTTGAGAGAAGCAATCTTATATAAGAGAAGGAAGATATTATTTTATTAAGTGTAAATGATGCTTTTTATAGAATGCCATTCAATTTAAGATACTACAAATGCAATAACACAAAACAATAGCCTACAGTACAGTGACAGTATGAAAAGAAACTTGGATTTATAAGAATCAAAGGATTAATTTCATTTTTTGAGTCTAGATAAGACAAAAATGAGATAAGAGATAGCTGTAATTTTAGAAAATGGAAAACATGATAGAGAGGGATGACCATCTCAATGGCCACAAAAACAACATAAGAAAAAATTGAAACTAAAATAAATATACTAAAATTTTATGTTAGGAATACCCTCCAAATATCTAGTTTGTGAAGTTACCATTTCAAACTTTAAGTGGTTATTTACAGGGAAAATGTATTTTAGTGGTTTCAAGAAAATTTCAGTGAAAGCAAATTTCTGTACTTCTCCAAAGTGAAATTGAAGTTTTGTATAATTTGAGTCCAGACCAAAAAACACTGCGGTGAATCTTCTTGGAATCCCACTGTAGTAGATCTACAGCAGAAGGATCCTGTAGCAGAAAAAGTATTGAAGAAATGAATTGCAAGGACATAGACAAAATAAATTCCTGTACTGTTTGCTTAACATGTGAAAAGACTCGGAAATTTTACCCTTCCTTGTCTTTCCAACACTGGCAGTAAAACTAGCATAACAGTCTTTGGCCTCCTAAGTGTTATTTTATGCCATTTTCCTTTTCCAGCTATTCACGCTCCAGCTATTCTTTAGACAATCCACCAGGAGCTACTGCCATGGGGTGAATACTGGTGAATCCAACATATTCATGGAAATCACTTCTCACCTGGTGTCACTTGCTTCCTTTTGCAGGCTGCTATGATTATACCCTACTCTGATTTGCATTGGATTAGTGGAATTTCCCTGACTTTTAATGGAAGGGAACATATGGCTCGTAGCTTTAAAAGTGCGGTACCAAACATAATGAATGTTGGATTGACATTGTTACACCCATATGCTTTGTTGACAAAAACAAATATTTATATACCATGACATTCTTTCTGCAAATTGCTACCCCTACTCAATGTATGATTCATGAGAAAAAGGATCAGATAAAACAGACTTGGCAAATGGGTAGAAACAGAAATAAACAAGCAGAGAGTAGAACAAAATTCTGTGTTACAGAATCCAAGGCCATATTGCCATTCCTAGAAACCGACCAAAAACTTGTTACTGATATTTGAGAGCCTCAGGACTGAGACTTGTCAGACTTGCTCTGTGTCTGAACTTTTCTTGACCTGCCTGTAGCTTTGTTTTACTTGATCTCTCTGTGAAAGCAATATCTCTAATTGACAAGGTCCACAGCTAATTCATTACACTTATTTCTCTCTTTATGGTCCAACCATAGCTTTGTAAAGATGAAGGATGAAGAGGCTATTCTATATAAAATTGGATATTTATAATGGTAAAATATTGATGCAGCCCAGAGAAATATATGTCTTGTATGATAGCAAAGGCCTTGAGAAGCAGACACAGTACGAAGTATAGCAGAGCACAGACCTGAAATTATAAGGGATGAGCCCCAAGAAAGTAAGAATTACATTGTGTTTCAGTTAACCCAATGACAAAATTCTGCCTTTTTGCTATTCTCTGTTCTCCATTACTCCTCAAATGTTCTAACCTATGAAATTTAAGACACTTTTTTCACTGTGACTCTTTCTTAGAGATGGAACATACCTATCACTCTCTATGGTATATGAAATGATGCTTCTTAAACTACTGAAGTGAGTAAGTATTCTCCAAGTTGCCACCATGCACATATAACTATCTTAGAACCTGATAGATTCCAATTTGTTCTTGACCTTGATTTATTTTGAAAATCATAAAGATGACTACTTTGCAGTGAATAGAAAATGTTCTGGGTACCTCAGACATAGTGGAATGTCTGTACATTGTATGGCATAAAGAAATAAGTCAGAAATTTCAAATAGAAATATTTTAATTCCTTGATTGTTTCTTATTAAACTGACAAGTTCTAACAATTTACAAATTTAGGTATAAAAATGTATATATGAGGTACACATGAAAAATAAAAATACACACATAGTTTTTTCAGCTATGTTTATGTGTATGCATGTATAGGTAAACATATATATGTATACATAGATATGGTGCCTGGAGTTTCACATAGGTTGATGCTTGCAATGAGAGTTTCACAGATAAGTAATTTGGTCATAGAATTGTTCAAATGATTATTTTTGTACTGAGAAGTCCTGAAAAATCAGAGTTCATCTTCTACAAATAGAAATTGCTGATTTTTTTAACAGTATTTTGCTAATCTGTGTACTAGAGCTGCAGAAGAAAGTGTTAGTCTCACTTTAGAGTTTCTCCCACGGAAGAAACTCTATAATTGGCTATGTAGCTATGATTTATGTAATATATAGTAATCATAAACATATTTAATGGATTTCTGCTATATTGTGGAATAACAGCCCCTTGCATAATGCAAAGTGTATTATTTTTATGGATCGCCATAAGAATATATGGCAACAGATGCGATATTACCATTGCCCGGAGATGTTTTTCCTGCTTCTTGCAAACTGAAGCACCATTGTGGCTTAACCCCAACTGGCAAGTAAGCACCATGCAGCTGCTTCTTGCTTATTCCCCACCCTGGTGGGACAGGATGGAGAATCAGGCAAAAAAATAAAAAAAGGTGAAACTCATGGGTTGAGATAAAAACATTTTAACAATTGAAAAACTGTTTTAAAAAAAGGTCATAATAATAAAAGGAAGAAAAAGACAAAGGCCAAGAAAAACAAGTGGCACACAATAAAGTTGCTCAGCACCCTCTGTTTCTCCTTATTATGTGCTTTTTTGGTAGCCATTTCATAAAACAGCTGGGCAATTTCATATAGTGATGAATAGCAATAGTGATGCTGTGCCTCAGTCTGACTATAAATCATGTGTATGGCAGCTTCTGGCACTTCACATTATAATAACTTTTGTTTGTCTTCAGTTGCGTTTTTAAACATTGGTAAATTTCCAGTCCAGCTAACACAATTCTCACATTACAGATAGTCTTGATCTCTAAAGTCTGTTAAAGAAAATATCTGTAGGTGTCAATCAGTTATTCTTTGGTACTCTTCCCGCAAGGTAATGACACTAAATACCTTACTACTTCACCCTGCAGACTTTCAATAGATGTTTATTGTTTTGACACTGATTTCCAGTAGCCTATACTATTTAGGTTGTATGTCTAAGGTCAGATTTCATGACATATTATTTGAAGTCATGTTGAGTAATCTACAGTTTATTCTTAGGCATTAATATATTAAACCTGTCATACAATGCAAAACCAGTTTTGACTTGCAGGAAGTCACATTTTTTTGCTATAACATCCTCCAGTAAAACTGAGTGGAACATTAAAAATAGAGTTATAAAACAGTAGACATGCAGGGCACTTTAAAGATTCATACAGTCCTGTAGTTTTCAAATTGTTGTTAACCAGTCTAGAAAATCCATGCACTATTTCTTAGGAATCTGTAGAAGATCAATAAAAATTTAACTATCTGAAGCTGTACAAGATGTTTTATACTTCTGCTGTTCAATCACATCTAAGATTTGTATAAATATCTCCTGCAATTTTAAAAATGACCCTTTATGTGCCTCTGTGATTCAGAAGCAATGTCCAAAAAGTTGTTAATTTTTGGTTTAAGGAAAAGACAACTGCTGGGATAAATGAGGGGAAAGGACAGATCAGTGGAACAGTTCAATTCCATTGATGATAAGAGAAGGAGTTCCTTCTTTTGTGACACAGTTGCCACAGCTTTAAATCTCAACCACTATTTTGCTCCAGGTTTAAGGTACGTTTAAGGATTTGCTTAGAACCAAAGAGTCCATAAGCATGGTTTTCTATATCTTCAGCTATTTATTTTATTTGTCTGGCACCAAAGACATCATGGCAGTGGACATAATTCCTTGTATTCCAACACAAAATTACAAATTTCCTGTTATGATAACAAGGCTGTCAACTTTAAGTCACATACAGTAGCTTAGCTACCAAAAACTGTGCATGTACAACTTGTGACTAACAGTGGGCCAGTGCCTAAAGAAAGGAGCAATGGAGCAAAAACTCACTTTTACTATCTTTTAGCAAAGAACTCTTAGCTGTAAGTACTATTCAGAAAAAAAATCCAACCTGAAATAATGTCTTAAATTCTATTATCATTAAAAGTAAAAGGATGAATGGTATGAGAACCCTAAAGGAAAAATAGCTCATATAGATCAAATTATGTTTAAATGGGCTTTACTTAGACTGTGTCAACTGATGAACAATAATTTCAAAGCTGTGTTACAAAGTATTTGCTAAAGGAAAAATGAAACCATTTAATCTTTGACACCACCTTGAAAGAAGGCACCTTCATTTCAAAGTCAATAGGGAAAATTCCTTCAAGCATAAATTAACTGGGAAAAAATGAAAACAGGAAATAAAATTTTCCATTCAGCTGCTCCTGTGCTCAAATAATCTCTTTGTATGAACCACCAAATTATGAATATTAGAAAAAAATCACAAAGCACAGGAGACCAGAAACTACCTTGCAGGAGAAAAGAGGAAATTCCTATGGTAGATGAAGAATTGTATTCAAGCAAGCTAAATTAATAGATCTTGCAGATAACACAAATATAAAATATTTTCAAGACCTGGTCAAAACCATATTGACTCTAGTTACTGTTAAAATAACCTCTACTTTACTTTGCAGCCAGATGACGCTAGAGAGGTTTTACTGCCAATAATTTTCTGCATTATTTTAAATAAGAATTAGAATGAGAACCAATGGAAATTTTTTGTTTTGTCACCCTTGTCCTACTGATATATTATATACAACGTGGATAATTTTTGTACAGAAAATTTATGTGGACTAGGAGGAGTCAGTGACAAGAAGTTTTTCTGTATTAAAAAGATGGTCACTAATATTTCCTAAGAGCTTTGGAGTATTCACAAACAAACACACCCACAGGCTAAAACAAAACAACAGGCTATACAAAAAGTGTTTTGAATGTTGCTGTGAAAAGAAATTGGCCTTATCAAAGCTTGACAGATGAAGTTACATGTATTTTCAACTTTCTGTGATTGTCTGGATTGTGAACATGGTGGTTTGCTTTGCATTCTAATAAGAGTTAGCTATCAAAAATACTTGCCAACTTTTTCCAAAGTGTTCAGAAATGCAAGTCACTTTCCTGAACTTTTATTAAAACTATCATGTAAATGTTTTATTAAAATGTTGTATGAAAGTGAAACCCTGCTTAACAGGTTTACTTACAACCCTGGTGTTTTCTTGTGACTTAATAAACTTGATTTAGTAGAGCAAGAAAAAACTGCAATGGTTCATAATATAGCTGAAAAAAAAATTAAGAGTTTTATCCATAAGCTTCAACTCCATGTTGAAAGAGAAGGCAGTTTTGAAACTGCTTTGACACATCTAAAACCTTTCAGAAATTGTGGCTGAAAAATGTTGGCACTCTAAAGTCATGTAAAAATCTGAAGCAAATATTTCACTGTCACTTTCATTACTGTAATGAATTACAGAATGACTGGTTACGAAAACCATTTGCAAAATCTTGGAATTTTGGTTACAATTTAACAACTAAGAAAGAAGTTCAAAGATGTTGTGATGACAAATAGAACTGGAATTTATATAGGAATCTCTTGTTTTATTATGATTTTAAAAAAAGAAAAACATTCTTGCCATAGGTTTGCAGATAAGACCAGAGTAACTTTCATCTGAATATCACTTTATTGTCATTAGTTCACGGTTTCAGCCTTACTAGCAATGGAAGTGAAATATTGATATAGCCTGGAGGAACACTGTTGGAGATAGGCATTAATCCTTTTGAACCTTCACTCACTTTGAATTTCAACTTTCTCATTAGAACATATATGTATATATAAGACATTCAGAATCACAACTTCTTTTATTGTCCTATCAAATATTTCATCAAAAGACCTAAACATTTTTGACCATGTGAAAACTTTTTTGGACATATACATGAAGAACGCCTTGTCATTTAGGCATGCTATTCTCTGTATATTCTGTGTGGACAAGAACATGCTTCCTTTAAAATATCTGACAGCTGTTATCTGTTTTTTATCAGTCTTTTCAAGACCAAATTAAGCCAATTTTTTTGGGTTTCTATTTGCTTCGTGGATGATTTTCAAAGCTTCTAAATATTTCTGCCACCACATTCAGGATTCAAATTTTGCCTACAATTTTTTCTTATACTTCAGTGACCAAAAAAACAGCATTCCAACTGAAACCTCACCAGTGCCAAGTAGAGCAGAATAATTACCATCTGCAACTTGCATTTTACACCTCTGTCAAATCCCGGTAAAGTGACTTTTGCCCTAAGTCACTACGCAGATTCTAATAGCAATTTTCCACATCCTTCCTCAGTCTTTTTCCAGTACATATGTCATGCAAAATATTTCAGCTTTACTATCTTTGTATGTGATTTTTCTCCTGGACTGTGCTAATAGTTTTATTTTTATCTTTATTTTGTTTCCTATTTATTGATTTCTTGAATTTTTAAAGATCATCTCAAATTTTATTTCTTTTGCTTAGTATGAGAGAAAGACAGGTCATAAAATACAAGCTTTTTAATTGGATTCAGCCTTCTTAAAAGTCACATTGAAATTATTAAAGGAAATATTGCAAGCTTACATGGTAAAACAACAAGAGTGATGTTAAGCACACTGTATTACTAACCTTCTGCAAGGATTCCCATGGAAATCCCTTATGATTTATAAGTACTTTCACAGTCCCTTTGGCTTATGCTTGCTGAGTGTACTCAAAGCATAACCTATTTTCATAATCCCTGCTTCACACACTCTTTGAGGATTTGCAAACTCTTGCAAGATTGTAAAATCTATTGCATTTCTCCTATCTATTGTCAATATGTTGGCAATCACAGTAAGTCCAAGATTTCGTACTTTTTTAAACTCTGAGCTGTAATGTTGAAAGTCTTTTGTTTCAGGGTAGCCTTTCCTTCATATTGTCAGACTCCTGCTCACTCTCCAGCCTGGCCTGATTCTGAACTTACTGAGTCAGGGACACATTTCTTCCAATACTCTCCATCTTCCTAATTATCTTCACCTTTGCCCCAAGTTCCCTTAGTGACCTGGAAGCTCAGTGAATCAGTTATTAGGTTCAGTGTTGTAAGATATACCTGTATATAATTTTCTAGTTCTTCACAAGGTATTTTAAGCATTAGCTTTCCTTCTTCTCAGCTGGTTAAACATGCCTCTGCTTCATACTTATTTTTGGGTTGGGTTATAGTTTAACTTCTGTCCCCTGCTATTGCCACTATTGTTGTCTGTGTAAGCTGATTTAAACTAAGTAGAAAGTTAGTGCTGCAGAAACAACCATTCTCAAAAGTAAGGCTGTATGCTGTACATTTTTCTTTAATAGGCACTTATTTCTGCAAGAAGCTTAAACTGAAGGTAAAATTCTCTAATATACAGAAAAAGTCTGGTCTTCTGTCCATCTGGTTTTGATATGCAAGTAAAGTCATACGGAGGTACCCAGGAATATTTCTTTGTACCAAAGGGAGAAAGTATGATGTCTGTTCACGGTACAGAGTCACTTTATGTGCTCCTTTGTATCTTCCTTGCTGGGATGCCATGAATTTTCTGAAGTGCCAGCTTTCAAGGTAAGTGGACACAGTGATTTGGTTCTTGGAATGGAGCAGGAATTTTCTTTTATTGTAGAACAGCAAAAAGCTTTTGGCAGTAAAATTTGAAACCTTGTTGAAAGGTAAAAGATTGCTATTCACAGACTGCCATTGCAGCTGTCACCATAATCCCCTGATCAGCCAAATAGTCCTTGAGTTAAACCAAGCCTTGAGTTAAGCCAAAAAATTTTTGGTTTGTGTAGCTGGCTGCCAATATCTTAGCTATATCTTCACTTTTACTTTTGTCACATGGAATGAGTAGGAAGTTCCACATTGTTATGAGAAAATTATACGTTCCCTTTCTGTTGGATTTAAACAGCCACACCCGGCACACTTCCTGCTCTGTATTTTCTTCATTTCATATGTCCTTCAAGGATGTTTCCCACTTCTGTATTAAAACTATTTTGTTACACACATTGTGTAGGTTTAAGTCTTTCCTATAAAGAAAGATTCCCTTGAAAGGTGACGTTACAGTTAATAAATTGCTCTTCTTGTACTTAAGTAACTCGGCTGTTTTATGTCTTCTTTGTCTGAGCTACCTTACTATTTACACAGTCAGATCACAACCAACATAAATAGTAAAGATCTTCTGAAAATCAACTCTCCCTGGCCACCCAAAAAGAAAACAAACAGTAAGTAACATAAAACTTGCCTTTTTTTTCCCTTTCATATGCAAATTATACCTTCTTGGCATCATAGTAATAAATCTTTTTTCTGATACTGTATGATTCATTCTGTCTCATGCTACACCTTTACCTACTTAGCAGATAGACTGAAGTCTGTGCTGATCAAAGATGAGACTTGAAAAGTCAGTAAAGATTTGAATCAAAAAAAGAATTGAATACTATTATGTTAAAGACTTTCCATATTAAAATATAAAATCTAAACAAGAAGCTACTTTAATTAAATCTTTGCCTTCTGTCTTCCTAAATGCAATTCAGAAATTACTTTTTGACCTTTACATTTGTTGTGATTTAGGAATGGCGCTCCCTGATTCGGTGCTCCCACCGAGACTTTCCAAATCACATGCTGCTCACTCCCTGCCCTTTTTTCCCCTTCCAGTCCCTCCTGCAGTGGATTGGAGAGGAGAATTGGAGGCACAAAAGACAACGATCACAGGTCGTGATAAGAACAATTTGCTGGAGACATCAAAATAAGAAAACAATCAGCAACGGCTACAATATTGATGACCAAAGGGTACAAAATAGAGAGTGCAGTGCTCGATCCTGCGGCAGCCAAACCACCCAAACCAACGTTACCCAGTGCTCCACCCGCCATGCCTGCCTGACTGGAGGGAACCCTTCCCCTTGGAAGTGAAGGGTCCCTTCTCTGCTGCCCCAGGCAATGATGTGAGATGATACAGAACAACATCTGGGCCTTTGCCACACACACTCCCACCTGCTGCAAAAAATAACCCTGTCGTGGCTGAAACCAGGACAACAGTGTTCAGTTAACCTCATTGACAAGTATAAGCACAACTGTAGCTGAAATACGCTTTTCCTTCTTTTCACATGCATGAATTTCATACTTGTGTATTTTGGATTTTGTTTCTACTGATTACTTTTTTGTAAAACTTAATTTTGATGAAACACAGTAGAAGGTAATCTTTAAGTGAGTAAGCTTCAGGTCGTGCGACAACCTCCAAGTTGCCATGTTGCAGATGATTGTTCTTGTGATAAAACTCAACATTTCTAGGAGGACACAACTTTCAAGCGCCTGGTGCTCATGAACATGCTTATGTGATGCCACATGTCAAAACTCAGTCTAGCACTTCCACTGTGTGGTATTCTGCAAGGAGGCTCATGTCAAGTTGAGGAAACTGAAACATAGGAAAGGAGGGAAGAATAATCTTGCGAGGCATAGTTCTGTTGCATATCCGGCTAAAAAAGAAGAATGTCACCGCAAGGGTATAGGACTCCTAAAAAAATTACTTAAACCTGTTATGTTATGTTAAATGCTAAGTAGCCTTTCTTTTAATGAGTATTATAATTAGTGCAAATGCCAATAGCAATTATAAATGTACACTAACCAGAATACACAGAAAAAGAGCTGAATATTGTATCTGTTCTGAGAAATAACATGAAAACCTTTTAAAAGACACATAAAATTTAATTAAAGTGCATTATTCCTTTGCTGAGCCCTATACATAGAGGTAAATTTGAACACCTGCAGAATTAAAATTAAAGCACCATTAGCATGTTCTGGAGAAAAAGTACATGTTATAAGGAGATAAAGCAAATTATCTCAAATGTATCACCTTGAACTAAAATGACCTCAATTCTAAATTACGTTTCTACTCATCTTTGAAAGCTGTCTCAACATGAATTTATGATAAAGCTCCCTTGCAAATAATGTAGGTTGCATATTCATTATATATTGGATTTAACTTCTTTGCCAAATTTGTACATTTGGTTATGGTCTGGAGAGTTGTAGGATGAATGCACAGGACATGAGAGATATTTCATCTCTTTGAAGAGATATTCATCAAAACAAAACAAAGATCAATAACTTACCTATTTTATTTAACATACTATGTTTCCTGCAGAGAGTTCTGAGTAAAATTTCTTCGTGTGAGTGTATTTCATCACAGTCCATACTTTAACTGGAAGTCTGTAAGCCAGCACAGAAGTCCTTCAGGGAATTTTTCAGAGTTCTTCCTTACAGTTAGGCCAGATGTTTTCACTGTATGGTTTTCTTATTTCATCTTTCCACAGCAGCTTCTTAAAGTATTTGGGGAATCTGTGTGTTAGAATCTCCCCCCCAAACATTTTCAAAACTCTTTGTACATTTCACAACCCTAAAATCTTGTGACACAAATGTAAATATATAAAAACATTAAAGGAGTTATTATCAAAAAAGTACTTTCTGAGGAGCTGTGCTGAAAAACAATACCTGAGTGCCCTGCATAAATATGCCTTTTATAAATGAACCATAATAATTTCTCTTAAATTCGCTCAAATTTTTGTGATTAGATATACATATTAAAATCTACTAAAATATTTATTTATTAGTTCAAAGAAGATGTACTAGCAAAAAATTACAGAACACTAAATTGTAGATTAATATGTAGATACTAGTATTTCATAGAAGTAATGAAATCCCTGAAGAAAAAATATTGAGTGTTGGTTCAAAGAGCCATTTAGCCTCAGGCCTATTTAGCAATGGCCAGAAATGAAGATTCAGTGAAAAAGGCAAGATTAAGCAGTAGGTGTTTCTGTCCCAAATATTTAGCTGCCTTGGATTGGAGAATCTGAAGAATATGCCTGAAGAATATAATGATTGTCCTATTGAAATATACGGGTTGTTAGGTCCCAAAATACTTTGTGAGTGAATGTTTTAATTTCCAATTAATTTTAAAATTTAGATCCTAAGACTTCTTATTCAGGTTCTTCCCAGCATTTGAGATGCACAAAATGCATGGAACTGGAGAGCCTCAGTGCTCTGCATCATGCTCACTCCACTCCTAAAGAGAGCACTAACAGCAGTGAGAGGTGAGGTACCCAGTGCACCACAAGTTTCATTGGGAAGCGCACATTAAGCACAGAATTCCTTTTTGCTTGCTTGGACTGCTCCAGTCAGCTTTAAAGGAAAGTATTAAAGGGGTCACTATATAGAAAACAAAATAGATTTTCACAATTTGAATCTTCCCAGCTTTTCAATTTTTAGGATGTTCATATTGGATATGGGAGTCACAGGTTCAAGTCCAATTCCATGTTTCAAGCTCCATTTTTTAGTATTTTTGAAGAAAAGCCCCTACAATACTTTCTTATTAAAGTCTTCAATAAAAAGTCTAAGAAGACATTTTGCTTATCTCTGCTATCAAAATTTGACATATAGTCCTGCATCCAAAATAAATGTTATTATTTGATAAATTTATACCTTTGTACCTATGGACCATCTATCAACTAGTGAAAAAAATTAGATCAGGGGTAGGTGCTATTTTCACAGGAAGTTTCAGCATGACATGGTTTAATCTTAGTTAGATGGCTGTAGCCATTGTATATGACAAGTTGAAGCCCATCAGCCTGCTGCCTTATTTCTTATTTCACATTTTCATAACTGTATTTTTAAAGTACTTGTTTTTTCTCCACATGTATTTGCATGACCTTTTCAGGACATCCTGGACCACCAATTACACAAAGTAAGTGCGAGTTCTGTGTACTCTTAGATAATGCTTACTGTGCAGCTCTTCAGTCTGCTGTCCAGCCTGCCATATTCATTTCCAGCATGCATGAGTGCTCAGTTTGAGTGTATTCCAAAAATGAAGTAAATTGTGTTGAAAACTGAAATGATAAGCTGAATTTAAGCATAGAAAATTGTTTTCCTATAGAAAATAAGTGTTCTTTAAAAACACTGGCCTAGAAAGATTTTTTTTTCTGGAATATATAGTTCATAAAAATAGTTTGTGTTCAGCAGAAATCCAAAACATAGCCCCATACCCCCCAATGTGAAGGAAATTAGCTCTATCCCACCTGACACCAGCACTGTGATTTTATGAATTCGCAGATAAAACTCTTTATCATCTCCCGTATTCATATACAAGCCAAGAAAAATCATAGAAGAAAAACTAAATTCTTGGAGGAGTGGGATTCTTGAATGAGATGGGTTTTCTAAATGTCCTTCTGTATTTAAACAAATATTTAAATAACTATATATTTTGTCACCATATATTTTGTTTGAGCGAATATATAAACAATTGATAGAAAAAAACTGAAAGTAGTATTTTCCTTGTGGCTAGAAAACTCTTTTGGTGCCTATGACTGTGTTGGATTGTACACAGAAAAATTTCTAGGAATTGACTGTGCCTGGTATTTCAGTGTCCACCATTCAACAGATGAGAAGCATTCATAATGTAGGAGTTGCTTGAATGCTCTTAAATAGGATCAGGGACCTTACCTGTGTCACTGCAGTCAGCATCTCTGATGGTCTCAATCCTGGGGGGGATGCAGTTTAAATGTGACCTCTTCACTGACAAAACTCAGATTTTCAGAGTTTGAATACAAACACTTGCTTTGATCCTTTCCTTCACTTACCTAAGCTGTGGTGTATTGTTTATTCAGAGGTATTGTTTTGAACACAATCCTTATAACATAATTACCATGAAATCTGGACCTTTCAGATGAATACTGAACTGACAAACTGCAGAGTTATTTTGACACTCTGCCTTTGACCACGGATTTATACTGAGTAGCTTCAAGGACTATTTCCTAACTGCAAAATAGAGTGAATACCCCTGCACTAATCCTTTGTGTGCAAGTAGTCATTCATAACTGTAAATGCTGAGTGAAGGTTGTCATGGAAATTCACATCTGTTACTAAACCAGAATATACAAATCTGTGTTTTTTGTTGCTGGTCTCTATTTCCTACTCTTCAGCTTATTCAGCAAGATTTAGCATGCCTTGGTCATTCACCAGGCTAGCACACCCGAGGCTTCTATTGTCTTGCCTTTCCCTTCCATCCCCAATTAATTGAATTGCCTTTTAATTTAAATAGTGTGTGTTACACTTTAGGAACCTCTGTTTTGGATGCTCAGCATTTCTGTGTGTTGCATAACTACCTCTAGATGTGTAATTCAAGGTTGTGTGTGGTACTAGGTGGCAAGAAGAGTAAATGCCCTAGATATGAAAAAGCAGAGGCATGAGAAAGTACACATGGAATCATGGGATGTTCTTTTATTGACTTTAACAAACTTTATGTTAAACTTTTTCAAATACGTTCTCCCCTTCTTATTTCAGCTAATAGAAAGGATAGTTTAATTCTTGTGAGGAAGGAATAATCTGTTCTTTTAGACAGCAAGATTTTGAGATCTCAAAGCCAAATAGTGTATATTGGCTATGAAACTTATATAGGAACAATCAAATTAACATTCTAGTCGTGAAACATGTTGGTATTATATAGCTCGCTCTGGAGACTACAGATGCTAAAAAAAATGCTTTTAATGATTATTTTTCTGCAAGATCATTAACTTCGCAATTAAAGTCAACTAAAATATCGTAACAATTATTGTCAGCTTACAATAAATCTAAAAGAAAATTATTATATTTTATCTACTTAAGAACAAAACTCATGTTAGGGAATGGCCATTACATCAAAAATACTTCCCAGAAATGACTGAATGTAGGTATGTACTAAACTTTTATCACAAAAGAGAAAGATACTCACTGAACAAAACAGCAATTATTTAGTAGTTCTCATTTCATAACTACAGTTTCAGTGAAAACAGAACTGTCACCATGAGGCATGTCTTCAAAATGTTTCAGGAAGTTATGGAGGTGCTACTAAATTTTACAAAAATTTGCAATAGAAAATAGCTGTGAAATAATGTTAAACTAGGATTAAAGGTTTTCTTGTTGATAAGAACTGGCTTTTGGTAACTGTCTTCCCTTTCACAAACTAATAATTTAACCATTTAAAAAAATGCCTGCCTACATGCTGAAATGTTCTATTAGCTGAAAATATGTATGATAACTTCATAATAATTGGACTTCGTGTTATTTTTTAATTACTTACATGATAGCAACTGTAGGTGTGAATGATCTGTTACTGACAGATACTGTTACCACTGACCTAAATGGGTTCAAAACCACAGGAAATTTTAACATCCTTAGTGAATGTTGCTCAGAAGAACTGCTTTTAACAAAATTAGTGTGGAGAGTATATTTTTCTTTGTTTCTTTCTGGGTTTTTTTGTTTTGTTGTTGTTTCTCTTTTTCTGCAAGGGAACAGATCTTTAATGGGCTCAGATTTTAAAATGGGAGGAAGGAAGGGAACTTGACATAGATGCCCTAGGTTATGAATGAGTAGGCAGCAACATTTCAGACAGAAATTAGGAATGGCCACATTAAAAGTATGTACTGGGAAAGTGTGATCTACTGAAAACACTGACATTCTAATGAACAGCATCCAATGCATGGAGTTTTTTTAAATGGATAAAAAATCACATTTTAATTGGCCATATTCCTTGGGATACAGGACACACAAAACTTGTGCAATTTCAGTTCCAATTTGCACATTAATGAAAAGAAACATTCATGCATCATACATAATTTAAAACACTAAAGCATGAAGCATCTGTTCGATGTTAGGATTGTCTTGTGTCCTCCACATGCATATTTTTCACTTATATAACTGAATAATATTGAGATAAATTGATGTTTCTTTAAGAAAATGAGCAGGTGATAGAGTTTATTATGTTCTTTATCA
Source organism: Origma solitaria (assembly GCA_013397895.1). Classification (NCBI taxonomy): domain Eukaryota; kingdom Metazoa; phylum Chordata; class Aves; order Passeriformes; family Acanthizidae; genus Origma; species Origma solitaria. Next base: position 422,725 of record VZRL01005186.1, on the reverse strand, counting down.
ATTTTAGAATGACATAATGACTTTGTCTTAAGGGCTACATTTTTATAAAATATAAAAATTCCTTGCCATTTTTTCAGTACTCTGCATGATATAACTGTCAGAGCGTTCTATAAATAAAACATGTCCATAAATACTTCATAAGGATGATACTTTCACATCAGCTTGTGAATACAAAAAGAGTTTTGTTATTAAAAAAATCTAGTAATTTTATTTTATTTCATTACATGATTTTTGAGGAAAAAATGTAAAAAATATAGCTGTAGAAGAGATAACATAAAATTGAAAATGTCCAGTTCCATGCTTGTCTTCAGTTTTTACAGTCATTTATGCCTGCATATATCCGATGGATCATAACATTGGGCTAATATTCTTCAATTCCAGAGTAAACAATATTTCCATTGTCTGTCAGTATGTTCCAAAACCAAAGTCTTCAGAACTGAGAGATCATCCTGTTCCTTCATCTTAGGCAGTAACTAACCCTACCTATATACTAAAGAGCTGTTTTTCTCGTTACCAAGTAAATAGCAAAATGAAGCATAAAAATATGAACAGGTCAATCATTAAGGGCTAGTGGAAAAATCAGCACTATTCAGTAAATTCAAAATAATTGAAAACAAGACAAATTGCTACGGGGATTAAAGGATAAAAAAAGAAGAGGAATGAGATCATGGAATGGCAAGATGTATCAAGGAGAGCAATAGCTGGATGTGAGTTTTCACTTCAATACCATAAAATTCTGAGATACTTTAAAATCTGAACAGGAAAATAATAAATACAGGCTGAGAATTAGCAACTCATGCTGATATTAAGTAGTAACTCCTCTGCTTTGTTCATGGTAGTGAAACCATTAATGGAATAGTGCATTGTGTCACGTGCTTCATAGAGAATGTGGAAAACAGGGATGTAAAAAAAAAAGGAACTATTCAAACACATGACTTCTGGGAAGTTTGTCCTATTTGGAGGTATTTTATTAATTTAGTTCATTAACAGGAAGTTAATTATGTCTAATCACAGTCCATTCCTATTATGGTGCTACATGAGTGCAGCAGATAAAAATCCGCCGTTTAAGAGCTATAGTTGGACAGATTTACCAAATAGAGTTGAACTCTTTAGCACACAGAATTAGTTGCTGGAACAAATCTTGTATGACGGGCTTGGTCTTGCTCAAAATGTTTAATTCAAAGTATGTGTCTTTTTTAAAAGGTACTGTTTGAAGTGTTTGAAGTCAAACCTTAAATCTCAGAAATACCACGGAAATCACTGGATGAAATTTTATGTCTCACAAAGTGTTCTGACCTTCAAAATGATGAAAACCACCAGCTAATTTTTGGATCCTTCCTCTGCTGTTATTATTTTTTATTTCTACTACTGCAGAAGATATCAGTCCTACCCAAAATCACATATGCATGATGAAATAATAATCAATTGTTTTAAAAAGAATGATGTAGAACAGATAAGAAAGAAAAGAGAATTAATTTTTTTTAATATTCCTGTTATTTATGTAATGCAGAGATCCTTTCAAGCAGTTCTGGATAATTTAGCTTATTATTAGATTAGAGATCTTTGACGTTGTTGTACTTACTGGTAGTGTAGACATAAACCCCCAGATTTATAGGAAAAAAACTCATATTGAATTAACTGGAAGATATTTATCGTAGAATACATGACCAAGGAAGGGAACATAGTGTTTTGGCTGTTTGCCCAATATTGTACTTACTGCATCAGTGTCTAAAGCATAACCATGAGTAATATTTCAAATTAATATTTTTGCTTGCCTAGCTTTAATCCTCAGAGAAGCACATTGCAGGTACAATCAAAAATGTGTCCAAATGGAGACGCTGACATCAACCAACATAATATTTTTGTTGTCACTTGCCAGATAATTTTTTATCCAAGTGTAGATAGTCTAGTTATTGCTACACTCTCAAAAATCATTAAAGCCACAACAACCAACTGTAGTTAATACCATTTCTGAATGAGTAAAACAGAGACAAATGATAGATAACAAAGCTAAAGATCTTCTAATGTGAAATATTACCTAAAGAAAACCAATTTTATGTCAAAATGAAAGTGGTCTGACCAACCCTAAGCAGAAAGATGAGAAATGCGATGTTAAGTTACAAAGGAACATGTACTCAGTTTTACTTCATAGGAGAGGAAAGGAGAAGAATGAAGTCAGACTGTGTTTTTTTCCTGTTATTTAAAAATTATCTGCTTCAGCCGAGTCTGAGTACCTGCAATACTTGCCTTCCAATGAAGAACTTAAAATGTTGAATAGAGAAGTAAAAATTTTTAATTTTTAAATTTAAATTATTTTCCTAGATTTATAGAATATCTCAATTTGGAAGGGACTCATTGGGATCAGCAAGGAACTCCCTCTTACTTGCAGGACCACTTAAAATTAAATCATATGATGACGAGTGTAGTCCAGACACTCCCTGAACTCTGACAGTCTTAATCGCTTCCCTGGAAAACCTGTTTCAGTGATTGACCACAGTCTCAGTGAAGAATCTATTTGGTTGTTTTCTGTCTTGCTAAAATTCTGTTCTGTGTTTAAGCTAGTATGTAGGATTTTGACTTGCTAACATGAGTCCATAAACTTGCATCGATGTGACAGTGCAGGTTCCAGGACTTGTCTGGGTCACTCTTAGCCTGAGCTAATGTAACTGTGGTTTTGTGTTTGTGTAACTGTGGCTTGGTAGCAAGCAGAATCACAAGGATGAGTGTGGAGGTTTGACCCTGGCTAAATGCCAGGCACGTGCAATGTCTGCTCTCTGTGCACTCTCCTGCCACAGCTATGCAGAAGAGAGGGAAAAAAGCTAACACAAACACACTGGACTCATGAGTTGAGATAAACTGCTGGTGGGAGAACGCACAGACACAGGGCAAAAGCAGACAGCAATACTTAAAAGTTGCAAAGTGATTTATTAACCTAGCAGAGTTGGAGGATAAATCAGAGGTAAAAATAAGCTCTTAAGACACTGTTTCTTCACTCACTCCCCTTCCCTCTTAAGACACCGTTTCTTGGCTCACTCCCCCTCCCTCCTTCCAATCAACAGCTCCGGGGTGGGGGCAGGGTGTGGGGGTTTCCTTTGGTCAGGGTCAGTCCATCAGGGAGAAGAGTCCTCTACTTAGCCATGGGGTCCCTCCCACGTGAGACAGTCCTCTGCGATCTTCTTTGGCGTGGGTCCAATCTCACAAGCAGCAAAAACCTGCCCGAATTTTGCTGCAACATGAGTTCTTATCCATGGGGTGCAGACTTCCGAGCCGAGGCTGAANCCCCTGGACTCCATGGGCTGCAGGGGGACCACCTGCTCCCCCATGGCCTTCACCACGGCTGGCAGAGGGTTTTCAGCTCTGGCGCCTGGAGTGCCTCCTCCCCCACCTTCTTCACTGACCTTGGTGCCTCCATGTTGTTTCCCCTCACATATTTTTATCTCCTTCTCCTCCTCTGGCTAAAAAGAAGTGCGTGCTCACGTTGTTTCAATTTCTTCTTAAATATATTTTCACAGAGGTGTAGCTAACATCTGTAATTGGCCCCGGCTTGGCCAGCAGCATATCCATCATCTTCAGAGCCATCAGAGATTGGCTCTGCTGGACATGGCGAAAAACTTCTAGAATCTTTATACAGGACATGCAGGAGCCAACTTTGTATCCCACCCTACTCACTAGCAAAAACTGAGCCAAGCAAAACTACCACAATGAGCAATCTATTAAAAAGCTGCTGTAAATGCATGTGATTCTACCTTTCTATCTCACTCCAAACATGGTTTTGATTTGTCATAATGGAGTTTTAGAGTTCTTTCCTTGTTGCATGTGTCTAGCCTAATTTTACAAATATCTAGGATGTGGATATCTTCTTGCCCTGTAGAGTGGCATTCTACAATTGAAATTGTTCCTTCAGGGATTTTTGTACTACAACATTGACCTTGTGTGCACTTGTGCCTCTGTGTCAGGACAGCTGTAGAAAAACCTCTGGCATAACCAAAAGATATCTTAGTCATAAAACTGAACTAATGTATTATGTAGTATTTCAATGTTTTGACATTGTCATTCTCTTTCCCAATGCCTTGAACTTTATACTTAGCAAGTAGATGATGATCTAGTCTGGTCCAAAGGGTACTGAAGGTTGGAAACTTGCTACCACTTGCTTACACCCTTGTCAAATTATGTCATTTGCACAATATAATGACATTTTCTAGCTTAGTGCTTTGTTTTCAATAAAATTTCAAGAAAATTAAACAAGTGATTTGTACGCCCTAAGTATATGGAGAGTTTTTCTTTGGATCTTGATATTGACTGATCAAGTACAAGATTCAATTACGTAAATTTGGTATTGTGTGTTCTGAGTCAATGTCCTCCAAGCCGCATGCTGGCATCACTTCATCCACATCGTAGATTTGCACTGCACTAGATGGCTGAGACAGGTGTAATCAATGTGTTCCATTTTGAAACAACATTTTTTATTTTTATATTTTCTATTAAGAGGAATGAATGAGCTTTCAATTTATTTCTTAATAACATGTTAAGGACAAGGCTAATGATGATTTTGCTTACTATTAGAAAAGAAAATTACTCATATATTTTAAAGGGAGAGATTTATTTCTAAAAGCATGTATTCCTCACAAAAAAAAAAAAAAAGCAGCAATTCTAAATCAGTGAATTGTTTGAAATAATGTGAAATAAGAATCAATAAGAGCAGGAATGAATGATGAAATAAGTGCTAAACTAAAATATTTCTAAACAAAATAGGAAGTTATACTTCCTGAGAAAAGTACAGATGCCACCTCATTAAAGTGACTAGACTCTAGTTAAATCATTTCAAGCAAAAGCTAAGATACAGAAACCTGTCTTATTTCACTAGTTGTTTAGATAACACTGTAATGTCAACACTACTACTGTAATTATCTTTAATAATGCACTCATTCTTATCTGAGGATACCTAGCAATGTGGCTGCCTATTTTGATATCATGGTACAAACCATCCTAATACAAACAAGTCATCAAGGAGTTGATAAGATTCTAAAGAAGTGACTGTACCCTTGGCCTGACAAAAGAATAGAAACTAAATTTGACCCGGCTAGAATACAAGTAGATCAGAAGAGAAAACAACAGAACAGGGGTTCACTCTTCCATTTTAATAACCTCACAGTAGAAAGAACACTTACAGCAACTGTAGATAGATCAAAACAGACTCAGAGCTACGTACATATATAATAAGCCCAACTCTGGAACTCTGAAAGTAAGGCAAATGCCTTTCCCTAATTTTCTCTCATTTTGGAAAGTATAATGCTTAGAGAAAAACATAGATAGAAGTGGAACCTTTATGTTTTCATGTTGGACAAAGGATAGAGAGGCTTGTGTTTTGTGAAAAGCTCAATATGAATCCTATTTAAAAAACTTAGTTCTTATTTTAATGAAAAGTATATTTCCTGAAATAATTTGTTAATTTCGAAAAGAGTACAATGCTTGAACTGTTTTGACACATGTTCATTATATATTCTTCAGTGGAATATTAAAAATACCCACTTAGAAATACAAGCACAAGGATAATAGTGTGGAATGTCAGTGACAGAAATAAAGAAGAGCAATTCTCATGAAAGTTTGCAGAAGACCTTGTGCTATATCAATGAATATGTTTGAGAATAGAGATACAATTAGTCAATATCACCATCATGCTGAAACACCCAGGAAATTTCAGCATTCAGGGTTGTATGTGTGCTCTCAGCAGAGCCATATGGAGAAAGATGATCACCTTCCTGCTCTGTTATACTGCCATTTTGCTGTGCAAGCTGCTGTTTAAATTGCTGCCCACACACTCGTTTGGGTGTCAGTACCAAATGTGTTTATGCCAACTGTGTTTCAGTTTATTATTCCTTAGAGGTATCTGCTTACATTTTCTATAGAGAGATCTCAGGACTGAACAAATTCATGTTATAAACATAACACAATGAAAACTGCAAATCATAAAAGAACAAAGAAAAAATGGTCAAAATTTATATTAGTACAAAAATCTATCCTGAATAATTACAGGCACAAAAAATGTTCCTATGATGGATTCATGGCAAATTTTATTTTGTAGGACCCTCTGTTTCTTTCAAATCATCTCAGACAGACACCTATAGAGATTTATTGTTCTTCGAAAGATTTCTAGCTCATTCTCATGTAATCCAATGAATATTAATTGTAATCTTTTTTGTCATACTGCTGTTAAAACACAAATTGTTGTCTCTCAGTCTTTGTAAAGATTTGTGATTATTTGACATTATAATCTCTAACTGGGGTTTATGAAGACTGCTGTTCGGAGAATTGCCAGTACATTATGCCAACGCATACTCTAACCATACTGTTCGTGCAATGACACAGGCAGCCAATTCAGGTAATGGCATTGACAATAAACCATCATCTGTTTCAGTAATCTGTAAAAGAGCATCTGATGTTCTATGTAAATATATGTTACATTCTCTTGTGTTTACTATTTTAATAGTAGAAATGTCATTTGATGTATTGCAGCATGTATCACAAGGAAGAAATGGAAGGAAAAAATCTACTACTCTAATTAGCAAAAGTTAGGTTTCATTTTTTCTTAGTACTTTTCAAAATTATCTAAAGAACTATACCTCAGTGAGCTATAAGTTAAATACGACAAAACTAATAACAATGATGTTATTAAATTACATAATGGGATAAAAAGAAAAAGAACAAGTGGCTGTTTATTATTCAGAGACCCTCAGTCTGAACACAATAATTTATCAGTTGCTTGCATAAAAAGAGAATGGTAGCATTAAGTACCATGAAGAATTCTGGGCCAAATCTTAGTGGCTATGTAATATCATAGATACTAATGGAGCTACACTGACATACATTGCTTAAAAATGTGTTTTATTGCACATATGACTAAAATCTTGTCCATGAAAGTACATGAGGGTAAAATTTAATTCCTTTATCGTACTAAAGACACAGGAAAATGAGAAGAGAGGGTATGAGAAAAAAACTAAAAAATAAGAGACTGGCAGAACAGGAAGAAGACAGAAGGGAGAAAAAGGGGGGGAGAAAAAGGAAAAAAAATTTAGAATATTGATCTGTTCCTACCTAGTTTAAGGTCAAACATTTACAGTAGAGGTATTTCCACCAGGTTTTTTTTAGAGATAATGAAGGATAACCCTTGATTTTGAAGATTGTAACTGAGATGAAGGTTTATTATGATTTCTTCTGCAGGGTGCAGAAAAAAGCTTATACACATCTTGATCTGATTTTGTGTGGTTGTTCAGCCTTGGCTAACAGCCGAACTCCCACCCAGCTGCCCTCCTCCCACTTCCACGAAAGAAGACATTAATAGTGGAGAAAACAGGGAGAGCAGGAATCTCAAGGGTTGAGACAAAGACGGGGAGATCACTAACAAGTTAGCATTGCAGGAAAAGCAGACTTCACATCAGGAAAATTGACTATATTTATTGTCAGTTAAAATAAATATTTAGTTATAGATTTGGGTAGTGGGAAATAAAAGGACAAACATAAATCTCTTCCTTTTCTCTCTCTTTTCCCAGTCTCATCTTCAGTCCTTCACTCCAGTCTCCTCTCCTCCCCACCTTACTGTTGCCACTGGCCTGCTGGTGGTCATTTCAGCAAGGAGTCAAGCGGTGCAGGAAGAGGGGCTCATGGTCAGTACGTGGTAATTTCTCTCTCTCATTCCTTCCTCCTCAAACCTTTCCTCTGTTCCAGTGCAAATCCTGTGGGAGACACAATACGAAAAGTAGATCCCAATTAACAGGCAGAAGGTGAGCACATAAGTTAATACGGAAAATGGGAAAAAAATAGAGTTTCTAACTAAAACACAGTAAAAAGAAAAAAAAAAAACCTTAAGGAGAATGTTTTATGAAATGGCGATAACGAGAAAGGAAGGGAGCAGTGAAATGGAGGCAAGCAAACAGAAATTCTAACAAAATGATGTACTAATCATATGTACAGCTAATAACTGTAAAACAGGCACATGGCAGAGTAGAAATCTGAGGAAAAATATTGCAAGTATTTTAAATCAGTGGTTGTTTTTGACTTTTTGAGAATAACATCATTACAAAAATACTTAACTTTTTTTTGTTTTTTTTAAGATGAAGGTGGTGAAGCTCTTACTGCAGTCCTTAATAAGCTAAACAGTTTTCCTAAGACATCTGGGGAAAACAGAATTAAAATCCTAAAGGTGATAATTAGACAAGTACAGTGATTTGTCTGATAAAACCCACTGTAAATATTAGAAATGCCATAAAATTGTGCCAAATGAATAGGAAGCTTTAGTTAGCACTTCAGAACATTTAAAACTCCTAGAAATTATGAAATATCAAATTACACCACAAAAATTCTGAGGTTTCCTCATTAGGACAGACAAACAAAGCATATTGTACAGGATGCTGTAGCACAGCATATAAGAAACACTGCACTGAAATTCAGGCAGTTACATAGTTACAGCTTTAAAAACCACTTGTTGTTCTGTCATGGTTTAATTCTGGCTGGCAATGAAGTACCAAACAGCCTGTGGCTCACGGTGACCCTGTCCCTGCCCCCTTACTGCAGAGGAGAGTCAGGAAGATTCTGCTGCTTGGTAAAGCTGGACTCTGATTTTAGTTTCTAAGCTTCAGTTTTCCCATTTAAAATATAGTGTGACTTAAACTTCTACATAAATATACTGTGCATCTAAAATTTTTTAGACAAGAATCAATTTCTGCAGAGCCTTATATTTTTATTATCTAAGCTAACCTTCCAGAAAGCCTAAACATGCACTTTTTGTAAATTATCTACAGAAGAAAAAAACCCATCTTTGTTTTTTCTTGTATTTTCAATTAATTTTCTCCTTTTTATCTGACTCTTTAGGATTGCCTGGTGAAAATGTCAACAGGTGCTCCTTGAAAGTTTTTCTGCAGAGCAAAGGAACAGGAGTTTCTTACCACTGATGCAAATCTGCAAATCAAATATATTTAGGTCAGCAGCATACCAAATACTTACTCTTGCTGTTCATGTGCAGGAAGACTTTATAGGTCTGTGTTAGTAAAGTTAGAAATTCTGAGGCTGTATCCCACCATTCTTACTGAAAATTATTGACATTTCCTGCACTATAAAGTGTGATCAACATGTGTACAGGAATAACAAATTCTTTGAAGACAAAGTGTGAAAGAAATATAATTGAAGGTTTTTTCCAGTTTGGAGCAAGCCTGCTCAACCACCAGGGCAGTAAATCCATGAATTAAAAAAAAAAAAAAAAAAGAAAAGAAATAGAGAACCATCCCCTAAGAAATCATAGATTTTGAGAGAACATCTAAAACTGGACAACCTATCTACTTATTTATGCTGTTATTTTGGAATGAACAAAACCAATCACCATTTCTGAATAGTGTAATGCCCTGCTTATTAGATCATGCAATCTCATTTCTTATTTTTGAATGCTTTTTCTGACCTATGGTTTGTAGGCTTTATTGCTGCATTGTAGATTTAAGAGAACAATGTTTGTTTTATTTCCTGAAAAAAAAACAAAACAAGTGGCTATTTTGGAGCTCATTTTAGTATTTGTATGAGGACAAATCAAGGGTTTTACTGAACAGATTCCAGCAGTGCAGGGATACCTTCCGCATTCAGAGGTGCCCTGAAGCTGTGTTTAACTTTAAACATTTATCTAGGTCCCACAGAAAAATGATGTGCTGAAGTGGAGTGTTTGATTCTGCCTTGTAAACAAAGGTGTCTAGTGCCATCTAAGATGACCTGAGAGATTTAAATGGGGCTGACATATCTGACAAAGAGCCTACAGGAGATATGTGCCACTCCGGACTCATAGATGGACATCGGGCAGGATATCCTAAAGCAATTCAAATGGATGTTGACTTCTTGTCAACAAGGAGTCAGCAAGGAGCAAATGAACTGAACCCATTGTGTCAATACCTTCTTCTCTGAAATTACACTTATAGAGAGGTTAGGCTCTCAGCACTTTCATATATATAAACGGTGTGAAATGTGGAAATGTATGCTTTTGGAAGAGAACCTATTTTTGTGAAATATACAGAGTGACAGAATATGAAGGTGTGAAGAGTAATTTAGAAAGAGAGGCTAATTCTGTACGTCTGAAGTGTTTCAGAGGTTGGAAGATTTGGGATTAAAGGAAATTAACCACCGGTAGACAAAGAAAAAATAATCCCCAAAGCAGTTTTAAGGACTCAGTGAAAGTGACATAGAGAGGATGTTAAAATGACTTTAAACTACTGCTATTACCATCCTGATGGAATGAAAAAACTGAAACTAAATTTATCTCCCTAGGACAGAGTGATACAGTAGCCCTGATGAAAGAGTGTCAAACTTTATTTAGTACCGTTTCCTTAGAAACAAATTTGGCTGTGAATTTAAGGGTACCAGTGCCTCATAGTTCTTCCTTTTCTTCAGCTGTTGTACGGGCCATGGAGGAAAGACCTTTAGGCTTGCAAAACATTTGGATGCTGGAAATATTAAAGTATTCATCTTTAACTACATCAGTAAAAAGATAAGCTAGTCAACGAGGAACAAGAGCGCTTCTGTTTTGTTTTATTTTTTTTCCATGACATTGGCAGCACCTTTTTTTTTAATTTTTTTTTTTTTAAATTAAACTCAAACTAGACCAAAAATAATAAAAAAAAAAAGTGGAGTTTGAAAAGGATTCTGGACAAAATTTATTTGTCTTCTTACATAAGTCTAAATTTTATACTTTGTGCAAAATAGGTTTTCTAGTTTATTTGTGAGTTCCTCTCAGAAACAGCAGTTGTTCACATTTTACATAGGAGGTGGTACTATGCAACTTTGCAGTATTTGTTGATAGTCATTAAAAATGAAACATAAAACCACTTGAAATTTGATGGTGTTCTATGCCGGTAGAGTGCATGCCATGTATTGTCCAGAACAAACTAAAACATGCAGTCTTTGTTCAAAGACCAGTTTAAAGAAGAAATTAACTCCAAAACTGGAGCGTAATAGAAAAAGACATTTTGAATACTGTCTCATAACATCACCAGAGAAGCCATAATTCATTCTCTAAGCTTCAAAATAATTTATTAAACTTCTACCAGTTCAAATTAGTGAAGGACAAATGTGGAGAAAAAACCATTCTGAGAAAATGTACTGCAAATGATCTGTCCTTAAAAAGGGATGTATATAAAAAAGGATTTTTAAAATGGAGAAATCAATGATTTTTTTTGCAATGACTGTAAAGTTTTGTCCTTCAGAATTGCTTTGCATAGTTTCAAATTCTTTCAAGATATAGACTGTTTAGAAACACATCAGGCTGCACAGAAAATCTTGGTTCTGAAATCGAAGTACTTGCAAAAGGCATACACAACTTTAAAAGGAATCAGTGAAGCACAAAGAACCTACAGACAAATTTTTCTTATTGTGCATAAAAAATTGTGATGTAAAATCAAGGTAAATTAAGTGCTTTTGTAATATTTTTGATACTTGAAAAGAAAAGAATTAATATTTTACCTGTTGCCATGCATTGTTTAGACATTTGTCATTAGAATTGCATCATTCAAATGGGCCCTGAGAGTAATACACTGAGACCACTCCTAGCCAGGAAAGAGATTCTCTGGAAGGTTTCAGTAGAAAATAAATCTTTATGCTCTTGTTCTGGCCAGATCCCAATTTACGTTTTCCTTTTATGTTATACAGTTGCAAACTTTTAACCTTGCAAAGGAAGAAATGTTTCTCCCTTTCTTTCTCTGCAAACTGGCTTATTGGGCTATGGCAAATCAGACACCATATTTCATCTACAAAATACTGGGATTACATTACTAGACAGAAACACATAATGTGCTTTGTGATACTTGGCAAGGAAATTACTACTTAGCTATTAAATGTTATTAAATTGTTCCTGATTTTAATTTTATATATTTTAATTCACTGAAATTTTCCGGAATGCATGAACATAAGCTAGATTTCCTCTAACTTATTTGTACATGTTATCATTATTTCAAAAGCAGCTTTGAGAATGTGCAAAATCTGTTTTCTGTCTCTGACCAGCCAGTCTTTTGCATGGTTGATAATAGTTTGCAAACTTGTTACCCCATGTTTAAAAGTTCTGTTTAGCTGAACCTAAAATGTCTGCACGGGGATGAAAACAGCTTCTGTTGCATAAATGCAGACCCATTGAGAAACTTCTTAAACAAGAAAAGAAGGTATAGGAGAAATTGTTCCATGCGGGAGCACCCTTCAAGGACTTAAGTGTGGTGGTGTGGGATAGGGAGGGGCTCACCTTACTGCCCCTCCAGGGTGTTGGGGTCCTGAGGGCACAAATGAGGCTGCCTGGCTCTCCCATCCCATCCCATCCCATCCCATCCCATCCCATCCCATCCCATCCGGAGATCCATTTCAGCCTCCATCCTGGGGTTACCAGGCTCTGCTCCAGGATGTGCTAGGATGCTGCTTTCCAGATCCACCACAAACCTGCCCAGCCTGCCCCAAGTGTGTTCCACGGCTCCTGGCAGACTGCAGCAAGGAGCCAGCCCAAGCAGGGAAGCTGTCAATGGCACATTTTATCCTTCTGCCCTTCCCGCTCTATGATCAGTGCCTTATGTCCCATAAACCTGTGTGAACTAAGCTTGTGTGTACACCCAACTTGTCTAAAATTAAAGACATGAAGTCTAGAAACCACAGATGGCTTCAAATGTTACCACCTTAAATGTATTTCCATAGGAATCAGGAGCAACAACTGATCCTGTAACCTTTGCAATTCAATAATTATAATGTGAGTTTTACTGTATAATTAAAAAAAAATCAAAGAGCTGAAATATAGGATTTTTAAAATTTGAAAAAATTTCTATAATGTAAATTCACCTGCTTTTACATGTGCAGAATGACATTTAAGACCTGACCACATGCTTAGGGTTCCCTGCTACATTCAGTGGTTATGGTTGCAGAAATGTTATGCATTTAAGTTGAAAGCAAAGAGAAAATGAGATAAAGTTCTTATGATTAAAGTAAAAAAAAACAAAACTAAGGAGATAGATACTACTTTCTTGTCTTGTGATTCTGTTCTGAACAAAGCCCTATCTGACAGTATTTGCAATGCTCTTTACCTTAGAGAAGCAACTTGAAGCCATCTTTTCAGAATTTCTGGTTTCTTTCACTGCATTTTAAACTAATTGAACCTGTGCCTTGAATTTATAGTGATGTATTAAAATGTTTAGAGTTAAAAAGCAAATTCCTTCTCTTCCGTGCTTGCCAAGAGAAACTAAGAAAATTGTTTTCTTAATTTTGGTTTCCATGTCTACTTATAAACACAAGAAAGGGAAAACTGGTGCCACCTAATTTCAAGGGTCATTATGGAAATGCATTTGTATATCTAGGAAGTGTTTTGATGCTATAATAGTAGTTCTTAAAAAGTTTTTTATAAAAATACTAAAAATTAATGGTTTTTACATGAAATGCAGTTTTGGATAATACACAATAAATAAGATCTAGTTAAAAAAATCTTTAAAAATATGACAGAAAATTACAAACGAAATTAGTGTATGGAGGGGGAAACAATAATTACATTCAACTGACACACAGATGGGAAAACGTAAATGTGTGTTAAGAATTTACCTTTTTTCATCTATTTACAGCTCAAATTCAACTTTAACATTCTTACAAAGTAGAATCAAGTAATTTAAATTAGTATGTAAGTATGAAGCAAGTAAATAAAGCTCTTTAAAAGGGGGTTATTCAATTAAAATTATTATTTACTGAAATATTATTCCTGGTTTCCAAAGCCAGGCATCTGGCAATATTAAAAAGAAAAGCTGACTCTCCCTTAAAGGTACCAATTTGAATTTCAAAATCATAGGATTACTTCATAATTGCTTGAAGTTAGAACATTATTTCAGTTAACAGCAATCAGCTATTTAAAAATAGTGTCCTTAAATCATAGATCTATATTTTTTCTGGGCCATTTTCCCCTTAAAAATTGACTTGACATTTAAAACATCAACTTTTTCACAGTGTGCATCCCATCTGCAATTATGCTGCAGCCCACTCAGCCACTCAGCTCTGTCCTTGCTATTGCAATAAACCTGTTAAAAAACCACATGTAGATGGATAAAATGGACAGCTATCCAGAGAGCACACACAAAAAAGACAAAAAGATAGAAAGAACAAAAGAAAACAAGATAAAACATGAAGATATTTTAAATAACTGGACATTCTTAGAGACACCCATTACACCATATGGTGTGGAGTATAGTATTTGTACAAGAAAGGCAAATTACATAGAGAAGTCTCTTCCCTGTTTGGGTAATTGCAGCATCAACAGTAATCAACCTCTCTTTCATACAAGAATGTTAACATAGTGGAAAGAATAATTTAATATTATCTCATATGTTTCATTTGTAACATGGAAGAGCAAATTAGTAACAGTACTTGTGTCCTTTATCATAATTAGATAAAACCTTATGTTAGGGAATGAGGATAAAAGGTCTGGGTTACCCTGCTTTTAAATTTTATTTCAAGAGTAGCCATTTCAAAGGCTCTAAAATGCTTCATGGATCATGGTAGATATGTTTAATCAACCTGTTTACATGCAGATTTTATACTCATTCTGGTTCTAGCATGACTTCTGATTTACAGTGGCATACAGAAGGGATGAGAGCAAATTAACCTGCAGTGTGCTCTGGGACCATGTGTCTACACAAGTTGCGGTACCTGGGCCAGCAAGTTTAAAGACATTTTTAGTTCTATTCTATGGAGCCACCAGTTGTGTAACTGATATGAAGGCATAATCTCCACTTTACCTGCTTGCTTCTGTATTGATTTATAAATCTCATCATGCAATCCATGAATTCATATAAAAACTGAAAAAACTAAAATGTAATTACAAGGAAATTGACACATACAAGGCTGTTCATGAGCAATGCAAACTGCAAACTTTTGTTTAATTGATTCTGTGCTTTCTATTTGCACTTACACTGAAGAAGCTTTAATATTTTTAATTGCTGGGGAGATTATAACATCTCTGTTTTGCATTTGCTTATGTATTTATTATAATAATAATAACAACAACAGCAACCAGAATAATAGCAAAAAGAATAACAACAAGAATAACAATAAGAATAATACAGTACAAACATGCTGAAGCCTTTACCTTAAAGGAGTTATTTTGTGCATCTCTCATCTAGTTACCAAATTACAATTTTCATAAAATCTTTAAAAATCTAGGCTGAAATGTGCTCGGAATTCACGTTCACGTTCAAATTCATGTTCAAATCTGAAAGGTAGAACCTGAGAGACAAGTAGTGGTATGTAGGAAATAAGAAACTAGTCTAAACTGGAAAGAAACTATACGTCAATTTTGTTTTCTACTAAAAAGTTCTAAAATCATATCTGCCTTTATTAACATCTTGAAGAAAACTCTCATTGCAAGCTAAAATATTAAAGAGGAACATCCCTAAAGTGCTGCTGAATAAGCATGAATTTTCTTGCTCTAAGTTGCTTGTCTAATTCAGAAGTTGGTGGCAGACAGCCAAACTTCCTTCCTAGATGTAAGACTATACCATAAAGTATCCTTAATGTAGTTTTCAACTGTTCTGTTTATCTCCCTGGGGATAAAAGAACCTACTGTTTTGAAGTGTCAGATTTTATACTGTGTTGCAGTGTTATTTTTATTTATCTTCCATTCTATATTTTTCTGAGGCATATATAAAAGTAATCTTCAAAGAGCTATTCCTACTATTTCATTTTTTTCATATTTAAGTTTTGTTTTGAAGAACTATCTGGAAAAAAGCATATATAGCTTATGTCCTGGTAATTATACTCCAACTACACATATCTTTTGTTCATCTTTTTTTTTCACCTTTGGGAGACAAAAGGAATCTGCCATTCTAAATCAGATTTTAAATGGTACTGTATGCTACTTGAGAGCACAAGATGTCACATTTAACTACAGCTTCCTTCCTATGTTGTGTAAATAAGAAATATCCAGGTTGTTTTCTGTTTAATTGCCTGCAAAGGTTTGAGGATTCTGAGATGGCCTAAGGCCAAGTCTCTCCCATGCTTAGGCTCTGCCCAATCCAGCAGCAGTAGAGCTGCCAGCAGTCAGGAGAGGAATTGCAGTGTCCTGAATGCATGCCATAAAACCTGGTGATGCATACAGTATGCAAGTGTTTTCAGGAAATATATGACTGGCACAATGCCCTTTTGTACTCCCCAGTCATTAAAAGTGACAGATATGTTGCACATAGGTAGGCAGTTCTAATGTGATGTCCATGAGGATTTGCTCTTTGGCAACAGAATCCTCTAGGGACCTCTAGTCCAAACCATCCTATGTCATATATTTCACTTCTTGAGAAAAAGAAAAAAAAGCAACAAAAAAAATATAAATGAAAAGTCCTTCCTGCTCAACTTAAATGAACCAAAAAATATGATTTCTTCAATTCATATTTTCTTGAAAGCCATGAGAAGATGAATTTCCATCGGAAAGCCATTAAAGTAGGGATTGCCTAAATATAAATATAAAGTAGAACTTTTAGCTGCTTATACAGCTGAGACCTGCAAATCTCTTTAGGATATATTTAATCTGAAGAAGAAGAACTACTGAAAACAAAGAGAATTCCTCTCAGAAGTATTCATAGATGTCTCAAATGACTCATAAAGTGGTTTGCAGCAGGAAATCCTAGTCTTTATCTAGAAGTCATGGCAGAAAATCAGTGGCTATCTGATTCATCAGTGACTTTATTTGAAATATGAATTGGCATCATTGATGTGATCCTTGAATAAGTAGATTCCTTCACTCATTTATAGTCATGTATTTAAGTGTATGTAGCAGAGCAGAAATAGAAACACTAACCTTGGCCTTCGCTCCATAAAGTTGCCTTACGGAAAAAAGTAGGACAGAGAAATTTTGGGAAATATTGTAAAATGATAGAAGGAACAAAAGGTGGGAAAATACAGATTTTTCTCTAGCAATTGTTAGGAACTATGATGTAGCTATTATAGACCAGGATATAATCCTATCTCTTCCTATTTAGCCTTCTTATGTACATGTATTTTTAGAGTTTCACTTTACTGTCTCTCAAGTGTGCACAGATAGCCAAAGGCGGAGTTACTTTAAGCATTTTGTTTTTCTATTTTATAAACAATGTCATTAGAAAGAGATGTTCTAGAGGACTTAATATAAAATCTGAAATTACAATCATATCCTTCATCCTTGAACTTGATGAAGCACACTAACACTCACTGCAGAGAAGACTGAGAAGCTGAACTTTGCTTTGTGATAATAAATTATTAAGCTGTCCCCTTGCAGCTCTTCCAGATATTGGTGGTAACGATTATCAAGCTTTTCTGGTTTAATGTAATTTTCCTTCATGAAAATGGCTTATATCTCCTTTGACTTCCTAGCATTCTTATTTTTATGCATTTTGCTAGTTCCATAATTTTTGAAAATTCTTCCCTCATTTGCTATTTTAATCTATGCTATTCCCCACTGTGTCATTGTACTTCTCTCTACTCCTGTGCTGTGCTGTCCTCAGGCTAACATGAATAGCATTATGTACATCTCTGAGGTTAGATGCAAATCTAGACCAACATCTTGTGAACATGGCCTGTAACATCTCTCTCATGTCTGTTCAAAATGTTCAGATATGGTAAACTGGGATAAACTTAATACCAGTGGCTGTACTACAAGGAATAATACATAATCTCATACCAAAAGGTAGGACATGCTTATCTTTTTGTTTGTCTGACACTTGTATTCTGCAGCAGCAAGGCTTTCTTGGTGACGAAACCGAGGTCCTGATGCACAGACATTTAGGGACCAAACCCCATTCGGTGCTTATATGATGTGTTGGAGAACACAGCCCTGCTCGTTGCTACAGAAGAACATTGAGACCCAGTCATTGCAAACACCCTGAAACCACAAAGATGGAAGGCCAAAGCCTGATCTTAGATAAGAAGTAATGTTGAACTATTTGCATCTGAAGTTCCTATCAAAAGGCCATAGTTCACAGATTCATGTGGACTAAAATGTCCAAACACAATTCACAGTAAAACATGCCATTCTAGTTGTTGAAGGGAAGGGCATGGCAGGGAATCCCAGGGAAGGCTGTGCCCCAAAGGAAACGAGGATGGCAGCAAGGCAGCTGGAGAATTTGGCTCACCTGCAAGGTGTCAGCCCATTGAACAAGGAAAGTCAGGGTCAGAATCAGGTCTGGAAACAGGTATCAGGGCAAATCTAAGGCCAGTGATAATTCAGCAGGCCTATTGTGATGAGTCAAGGCCACATCAGGAAATCATGTCCAGGTCTGGGTGAGGGAAGTGAAGTAGATGTTCAGACGTAGACATCGCAGCTGTGGTGCAGCTCAGGATCAAACTGGAGAGCCTCCAATTAAACAAGGCTTCTTATGGAAGAAGTGATTAAATCCCTTGTTTCTAGCTCACTTCCCAAAAGCTCTTAGTGAAGAAGCTGACCTTGGCCTTGGCTAGCTGAAGTCCCTAATCTACCTTAACTAAATTCATGGAACTGGAGATGCGTTCAGGACTCTGTCAGGAAGAGTTTTAACCTCTGTTGAGTCAATGGATTGTTTTGTAAATCGCAGGATTGTTTTGCAAGTCATAGGATATCTTATCAAGTCTAGACAGTGTCATTTGTATATGTGAAGAAGATCAATACAGATCTTACTTAAGAAGTGCAACCAGAGGAACCCCTGGATGAAAGTGGACAAAATTAACTTTGGGACAAGACATTAAAACTGCCTGAACTCCCCATAAGAACTGAAGGCAGAACCAGTTAAATGAGTTAACAGGCTCGTCCGCGATGAATATCTGAGGGTAGTCCCTGAGGGCCCAGTCCTGAAATGTGTTCTGTGAGAGAAAGGATATTCTTTCTCATGGATGGGTGCTTTTATCAGTCTCCAAATAGAAATGCAGCATGAAGCATGAAATCGTGACTGCCATCTTGTAAGAAGCAGGAGACAAATCAGCTGTTTGAGAGAGATATTTTTATGAGGTAATCCTGACATGATCAAATTAAAAGTGATTTTTTCCCCTTTGTTTATTCATCTGTGTCTTTATAAAATTTGTTACTCTATTATCTATTCTAGATGGTATGAATAAATGTACTTTTTTACATTTGTCTTAATCAGAAGGTCATTGAATATTCTTCACCTTAGGGATATGAGGAATAACTTGGAAGAGAGCAGCAAGCAAACGAGGACTCAAATAGCCACCATAGGCCTTTCACTGTATCAAAAGCTGAGTGATCACCAGTGCTAACTGCATGCACAGGGAGAAAAAGAGTTATAATTTTTTTATCAGTCTTTTTTAATCATCAAGGAGATTCTGGGGTTCACCCATGACTTCATGGGTGAGTCATGGGTGACTTTCCACTCTTGCAAAGTACTTTTTAACCTTTTTCTTTTTAAAATAAATAAAAATAGAGCTTTGTTTTTCAGAAGTAATTTCATTATGATAGGGCATATGTCTTTCTTGTACTATGTTTATCATCTTCTCTTTTCTATTCATTCATATTGTAACAATTCCAGAGAAAAATTAAGTGCAAATGAAAAATATGGACAAGTAGAGGAGTTAAATTTAAGAATCCCTATTCAGAGCCTAACCTGTGGCAAATCACTAATGGTATCCCTTTTTCAAAATTTCTCCCTGTTTGTGACTTATATCCATCCAGATGGAAACCTGAAACAGTGCAATTTAGGTTATTTACTCAATTATAAGTAACCACTGCAATTTCAGTACACGAAGTAAACTATTCACTACCAGTTTGTGTGGTTTCAGACAATGCAAACAAAGAAAAAGAACCGAATGTGTATTCTCAGCTCTAGAAAGAATTTCAGTATGTTTCTGGATGTGCTACAAGTACCATGTAAACTTTTTACTAGGACTTCTTCAATTTATATTAATATAAGCATGAAAATGTAAATCTAAAAAAATCATGGCTTGTACAGGGTTAAATTATAATGGACATTGAGCAAGAACAAGCTTGAAAATCATATACTGGGGTATTCTCTTCTATTGTGTTGACTAGTACAGACAGAACTGTATGCGGTGCCATCCTCCTTGGCATCAGTGCCTCTTCTGGGCTGGCACTGAGGCACTGACACACCGTGGCACAGCGCCACATGCTTGGCTCTTAGTCTTGTATGTGATTATTTACACTTGCTAATGCATTCTATAGTGTGCTGTTTTCGGTTTGTGCTGTGAATTGAAACCTTCATTGCGTGAATGTTTATGCTGTCCTGCAAAGGCAGTCCCTGGAAATATATTAGACTTTTGAATTTTTAAGCCACTTTTACAATTATGTTTCCTCCAATTGGTTGAATTCAAACTATTTGCCTTGACTAGACGTCATATATGTTGTGTGGCTAGGCGTTTTAATTATTAGTTTTCTTCATCAATTTAAATGAAAAAGTAGTTTTGAGCAAGAAAATAAAAATAATGAGCCTTTAATGAATTTTAATTACTTTAAAAACAAACAATAGTGGTGAAAATTTAATGAAAATTTCATGTCAGAATCACAATTCTGAATATGTGCAAACAACACTAAGTCTCAAGCACACACTGAAAGTTTAATTTAGACTTGGAAGGTCATAGACAAGTGGATAGCTCCCATTTAAATATTCAAAACTATTAACAATGTAACATAATATTCAGGATCTCATTTTCTATCTCGAAAACGTAATATACACCTAGATGAAAATGGAATGGCAACGACTTGCCAAAAAAAGAAGGAAAATATTTCCAGTGACACCACTGGAAAACAACTGTTTAATGGATCTGTCAGAGCATACAAGATTTAGGGAGAATGTATTCAGAAGAGCAGACAGTTGTATGTACTCTATGTTGTTCTCAGCTCAGTGTTTCTCATAATTCTGTCCAAGAAAGTGGGATATATTTTGATCTCAGGGGCATCAGTATGTATCCAGAGATACTGTTTTGCTCCGTGCTTCTATGCCCAATTTACACTGGTACTACTGTAAGTCTTGGAGTGTGATTCCCATCTTACATAAAGTGTCAAGCACAAAATTTGTAAAACAAAATTGCAAAGCAATGAGGAAAGCCAAGTTGAGCTCAGAAATATGTGTTAAATGAACTCAGTAATCAAACTGTGAGACATATTTAACATATGTTGAATTAATATATGCTGAATTCTTCTTCTCTATTCCGAGAGACATTTCTTTCCATCAGCTCCGGTGCAGTTGATTTACTGTAGACTTATACAGATATATGCATAATGGTGAGATTTTTCTTTGTGCTATATTTACATTTTTTATAGAAACATATTATCATATATGTGCCAAAAAGAAATCTAAGAGAGAGTAATATGACATACTATGGTGGGATGTACTCACTCATACATCTTGAGCCTTGTGAGGACATTAATCTGAGCTCTTCAATCACAAATGGCTTTAGGCCTAATTTTATCGCTGTACTGAGCTGTAATGTAGTGATTCATAAATTTTTGATTTTTTGATTTGGAGCAATTATCTTTCAATATCCTCACAGGCCTCACAGAACTTGGAAATGTAGCAAACCCTCCTTCTCTTGATGACTAGGTCTCTATGCCTAACCTTTACCTAGTCTAATTGTGACCCTATCCATAGCCTCCTTAGTTTAATACTACTCTTTGTGACTTGAATGTCCAGATTAGTTTTGTGGGCTCTGCAGAACCCAGCAGTAAATCAACATCTTTGTCTCCAGAATGTATGCTGTTTCTAAACGTTAATAAACTCTTAATAGTAACGTACTGTCACAGCCAAAGTATAGCCCACAATAAAGCCTTTGTGATGTCAAACAACAGTCCTTAATTTAGCCTTTTCTAATTTGGCAATAAACCTATTCCATCTTTTTCTCCCAAGACTAAATGTAATTGTACCCTCAATATTAACTACAACAGCAGTGGCTCATTGCAGAGCAAATACTGAGCCACTCCTTGCCTTTCACTAGCTGTGAAAGCCAGTTTTGCGATCTGGCTATTGTGTAATGGTGAATGGGCACTTTTCATGCAACTCTGTGTGCTCACATCTGTTCTTAAACCAGTTCTGTCTCCGTTCTTAATAGCCAGCCCCTGGTAAGCACCCGGTCAAGAGGCTGCCTACACATCCCACTCTGGCTTCAGAGGTTTAGCAAGATGAAGACAGCAGCTTCCAAACAAACTATAATTTTAAATGCAAATGCCACTCTAAATTACTCACTGTGATTTATCCTGATCTAATATTAATATTAATATGCCCACTGAAATCTCTCCATACAGGCCTATCAAAACTGTGGAAGAAACCACAGACAGTGATACCTGTGCTTCTAGGGACCTTGAGTCATTAGTTATGCTCAAGAGTAGTATTAGACTGTGTATTCAAATTAGGACGTAAACTAGAGCCCTAGTTCAGTATTTTAGGGGTACAGTTTAAACTCTGGAAAACATGCAGAAAATCCAGTGCATTATGGCCTTCCCTTTCACTACCAACTCTGCCAGCCTTAGCTACATACTGAATTGGGAATAGTTTTTCGTGTTTGCAGGTTAACTCCCACTGAACTCTTTTTTTGGGATGGACACTGTTGATGCTGCTGAATGCAGAGGCAATGGCACATCCTTCCCACATTGTCTTCAAGGTCTGGTGAGTGGCTTGGCAGTTGATGATGTAATGTCTTCCTTACCATCTGGATATGCAAGGGTTCAACAAAACTGCACCTGGCATGCTGTTGCAGCTGTTTTAGGTGCCTGTAAGCCCTTGCTTCAGGAGCAGCTTTGGAACAGCAGATCCTAGATCCCAAATTCCAGTTTACTAGTATGACAGTAGTATCAACTTCAGTACTTCCATTTCTGGGAGAATAAGAGGTACCTCGCAGGTTCTTGGTAGTTTTCATCTGCTATTGTGAGACACATTTGAAAATTTGAACTTTAAATTTTGAATGTTGGGTTTTTCTTCCCAAATGAGAAAGTGAAATGTTTGAAAACTACAGTAGAACACAAGGAAAGTCTGATAAAATTTTCATCTCTAATTCTTTTTATATTCATATGTAACATTTGAAGGACATGGGGACATTTCATAGAAAATTTTTTCTTTATTTGTTATTTCCAAAGAAATTTCAAAATAGTGGGATTTTAATAGTGAAAATTTGAATTTCAGAAATGTAAGAAGCACAGTGTGCAATTTGTGGAAATCTAAACTCTCTTAGACTTTATAGATCTTATTTCACAAAGAATGCAGAGACAGGCCATGAACTGTCTGGCATGCAGTCATTCTCCTAATGAAAGCTACTTTAGAAAAAAAACCACTTCCTTATAACATTTTTATGATAGACTAGGAAATAAGTTGCTCAAATAGAGTCCCCCATTCTTGGTTTTCTAACTAACAAGACTTTCTTGGCTGATTTGTTCAATTGTTTTTAATTTAAAAAAAAAATTTTAAACATATAATTGACACAAATTAAGCTCAAGGAGACACTTAAGACACTTAATCCTCACCAAGGTCATAGTGCTTTACTCAGTGGTTTATGAAAGGAAGCTGTCTATATTTCTATGAAATGTAGTGTATAGGTAAGAAAGGCACCTGAATATTGGCAGGGCTTGTGGGAAGAAACAATAGTTTTTATTAACCAGCAGACGCACTTAAAAATGCAGACAAGCCTGGACTTACTGCCTCTTTAGCAAGGTTTCAAAGAAGAAAACAGTCATTGAGCAAAACTGTTGCAATGTCATTGCTTCCCTAATTTAAAGAAAATGTCTTCCTCTCAGAATTTGATTGGCTTCAGTTTTCAGCTATTGCTTTTGCTAGTTAAACAAAATAACCAGCTACTTGCAAAGATGTTTTTTGTCAATCCTTGTAGCCTCAAATGAAGTAATTTCATAACATCCCTTTGTAAAGCTATATAAATGAAGATATTGGATTTTCCTTTTTACTGAAGTGCTATTACTGGAAGTTTACAGACACTAAATCTCACTTCTTGGGTTTGTGTTTAACGCATAACTTCAAGGGTTTCTTTTTAGGGGGAAAAAAAAAAGAAAAAAAAGAAATCTCTTTTATTCCTGAGCACATTCTGCGGCTCGTGTATTCTGAGGAAAACATTACGACAGAAGAGTTTAAATCCTTTTCTGTGAATAGAAGTACATAGTCAGCTGTGGTCAGTCTCAGAGAGCCTCTGTGACAAGATAACAGCACTTGGTGAGACAGATATTTAGAAAAGACATTAAGAGGCATAAACCACCCACATGCTGTTTTGTGAAAGACCTTATAAAAAGGGAGTTCAATACTGACTTCAATGGGGTTAATATTTAGTTTCAAGATAAGAATAAGTAAAATTGAAATGAAAATTCTGAGTGGCATTTTGAAAGATCTGTTTGACATCCTGTGTCTTGTTTATTTTTTCTGATGAGAAAGAACATTATCATGTAACAGGGAGCAATTTCTAAATGTCAGTGATTTTTCTCCTCTTTGGGAACACAGGAATGTCAAACTAGGTTTAAAAAAAATTCCAGTAAATCAGTTTCAGATATATATTTGGAATACCTAAACTCAGAAGTTGAATTTCCTATTGTAGCCCAGCAAGCAGAATAATAAGCAGACCCACACTTAGTAAAAAGGAAAGCACTTGCAATCTAAAGTCAGTCCTGAGAGTGAAATAATTTAGGAAGAGTAAGACCAGGCAGCTGAAAACAGGCTGTAAGGTGAATACAATAGGTGAAATAGAAGTTATCCCAGTAAATAATTCTGATATTCTCTGGTACTATGTACTTTCAAAATCAGAGCTCTTCTGTTAGGCCTCTGCATTCCCCATCACTAGGCATTGGGCCTGTCTACATTAGAAAAAGGCCCAGAATACCACTGTGGGCACATTTCTTTGTTACTTCTCTTTCCTGCCATATCCCATTAAAATTCCCTTTTTTTGTTTTTTTAGTTATACTTTTGAAATGGATTAGACAAAAATTTTTAAAATAATATTTTTTTATTCCAAGGTGGGCAGATGATTATTGGATACTTGGATGGAATATTTACTGGGGTCAATGTGTAAATAGCTGTCATTTTGAAAAATAACCACTATAGATTTCCTCTATAAGGGAGATTTTTACTTTGAAGTGCAATGCTTACCATTATCAAAACTTGAAGAGGAAGTAAAAAAACAAGGCTTAGGGGAAAAAAAAAAAAAGCAAAAGTTGAATCCCAAGTCAAAGCCTCATGCTACTTTTTCCTAGATATCTATCTAGTTAGTTCAGACAAAAATCTTAGGAATTTTACTTTAAGGATGAGTAACTGACCTAACCCAAAAACAGAACAGAGCAATCAAGGTCAACATCTAAACAGATAAACTTCAAATGTGAAAGCTAGAAAAGGTTAAACAAAAGAAAAGAACGCTTTAAAAGTATTACCTACATTTGCAAAACAATTCAAAGAGCTATTGTCTATTGCCATGAATTAAAATTTCAGTTCATCAACATTGTCAGCTTGCTTCAAACTTATTTTTTACTGAAGATTGGGTAATTTTATAATAAAGATTGTAATGGTCATTATACCTACATTTTTATAATATTTTAAATTTCTTTTTTTATGGCTCAAATTGGTGTTCACGAAGTGATAGCTGAAGTTATAGTCTCATTAACAATAACAAATTAATAATTACAAGGTTGGTCATGGTTAATTACTACTCTTCATTAAACACAACACATCAGGAAACAGTGGAGGGCTTCTGAAGAGTGTGTATCCCATCACTGCTACTCAGTGACCTAAATCAACCTTAATCCAAAGTCTGCTGTGATGGAGTTTCTAGTCTTCTGTATCCGAGCAATTAGCACAGAAAGAAAAGGCACATGTGCAATGCTTCATGCACACAGACACAGCAGAAATGTTCTCACAGCACTGATGGTGTGAAGGACCCATGGTGAGCTGGCAAGTAATGTGCATAGCTGAGCTGAGCAGGAAAGCTCCTTGGAGAAAGAAGAGGTAGGACTGGGTGAAAGAGTGAAACTGATAGGCATGACATGTTAATGAGCTGTGTCAGAGCCATCTGAGGTTTGGGGAAGATAATTACTACTTGAGAATAAAATCATCTGGTTTTCTGTTCAGGACAATGTTCTTTGGACCTGTCCGAGAGCACTTAGTAAAGCAAAGAACTCAGTGAAGAGTCCTGGAGATGAGCTTTTTCAGTCCAACAACTCACTGACTCCAGCCAGATATTTTTACCTTAAACAGAATACCAGGTCAGTTTCCAAAAGGAATTTTAACTTGTAAAAACACAATTACTGTTACATTGTTTCACTGCTGGTCATTTAGTTCTTCCGGTGTAAGAAACAAGTCCTTCTCTTTAACTTGCATTCCAAGTAGCAAGATGGAAGAAAATTCTGAGATTCTCTCTGCTTTAAAGGTCAAGGAGAGGCTCTGTTTGTTTGTTTCTTTGTTTTAATTTCCCAGCCAAGTGACTTCCACAGGTTCAAGTCTCTAAATGGCTAACGCCTCTGTTGCAAGCATCCTTTCATGATTGTGACTAATTTTTTCTAATCTACCCTTTTTTGCTCTTCTCCTTTTCTTTTCTGCCTTTAAAAAAAAAGAATTTCACCTAACTAGAGTGAACAGGTTCTGCCAGCTAATAACATGAGCAATTAAAGAAGCGCTCAGTAACAAAGGAATGACCTGTAGACCCAAAGATGGATGGAAGTGCTACACCTTCTTCACTGTACACCTACTGATAATTAAGATTTTGCACCTTAGGTGGCTTTCTGAGTAGGTTATGTATGTAGCGATTTCATGGGATTATAGTATTTTTGACTACTATTTTGGTTTCTCTCCCTCTGTCTTCCTTTGTGTCTCTAAACGCACACAGACACATATATATAACATTGGGTCTAATTCTGTTTCCTACTATGAAGCATTGAAAACTGATACAATCATAACAGATTTGACAAACTACTTGGAAACCTTCCACAGGATTCAGCACACTGCGGGAATGCAAAATAAAGCTCTTTTGCAAGCTGTCCTGTTTCTGGAACTACTAGGCAAGGTGACACTATAGGTCCAACACCTGCAACCCTTACAAGAGAGTAGAACCAAAATGAAGAATCAGATGGAAAGCAGCTTTGCTACCTATTTGTGAAGAAGGAAAACACCAGTTTTTTTCTTCTTGCTTACATGTAGATTTGTTATGTACATACAACTATCTCTGTCAAAAATAACAAAGCCTCTGTTGACAAGAAGATGGTAATATAAGTGGAAAATTTTCCCCACTGTTTCCTACAAGTCAGCCCCACAGATTTTCGCATGATGAAAAATGGTAAAAATGTCCAAAATATATACATATATATCCCATATATGTATGGGTTGGGGAGGTGGGGAGAGAGCTCTGTATCACTGAGCAAAGCACAGCTACATTTAAAACGTAGGGCTAAGAAAAAATCATCCATTTTTGCCTTGACTGATTTGCAAAAGTTCCCATTTGAGAACATGAATAGCAGTGAACAGTTCAGCATATCCATATATACAGTGCATCAGAGAGGGAATGTATAAGTTTAAAGACTATTATACTTGCACATCATGAGGTCTGCTTCTCTGTTTCTGGAAAGACTGCAGAGTTGGCAGTAAAGACTGTCTTGTGCCTGTGTGTATCAGCCGATACATTGAATACCCGTGTTTCTCCACAGTGTTAAGCTGTTCTAGCAGTGGCAGTAAGGACAAAGTGTTTGGGAGAGATCTGCTGTTTAATCCTACAGGGTTTAGAAGGCCACTTTTTGCAATGATAAAGACTGATTTAATGGAGCAGTTATAATTCTAAAACTAGATTTTACTAGACACTCTTTTTTATTAACTAATGAACTTACAATGTGAAATGCTTGCAGTACAAGGCAGAGAGCATTACTTGTCCTTAGTCTTTGATGTGGACTCTCAGCTACATAACATTCCACCACTACTATATTTCTGGGGAAAAAATTTGGAAAATAAGGTCATTTGTGGTGGTTTTTTCAATAGAAAGAAGACTAGAAAAAGACTGAGGGTGGGAGATGTGTATTGTTTTTTTGTTAGACTCAAAAAAATTTATACTGAAGAATGAAAGGTAAGTTTGATTTAATCAAAGGATTTATAGATTGTAATTATGAGCATCAATACGCCAGCTGTGATCCCATTTCCTCCAGGTTTATAATCCATAATGCAGCCCAGTTTTCCCAAATAAGGATAAAAGAAATCAGATATCTCAGAATAGGAGGCAAAGCAACAAGAAAGGTGACAGAATCAATAAACTACTGAAACAGAAGTACAGTGGGGAAAACCAGGTATTTCCCTGTACCAGTGTCCATCTTTTAGCTATGATAAGTAACTGTGTTTCCTTGGTTTGTTTTCTTTTTTTAGTAGTATAAGTTTAACTTGCTGTTTAAATGCAGGACAAAAGATGGTCTTTATTTGACATCTCTCAATTAATTAAAAAGTGGTGAGTGGCCAGTAATGAGGCAGGAAAAGCAGCTATGTACTCCTGCTCTAAATAAAAGGTCTTATGTCCACTAATCCTTCTGGAGGAATCACTGAATTTGATTAAGATTTTGGGTTGATTTGGATTTTCATTTCTTTTTGAGGGCATGAGTGAGTCTTCATGTCTCTCTTATTAATGTTATCCCACCTTGCAGAAGAACAATAACAACCAGTCTATATAATTTTCTGATTTAGATGCTCACACAGAAAGGTATTACTCCTAAACCAATTCCTGTATTTTGCATCAAGCAAAGAGTTTGGCATCTTTGGCATAGGTATCATAACACTGCTCTTACTACCAGACATGTCTTTTTGCAAAATTGGAGAATTATATTCTAATATTCAATACAATTCATTGAATATATTCAAAATAATTTAGTTTTATATAAATCACAACAGAAGCAAAGAACAGCCCAAACCACCACAGAAATTCTGCATCTGGTCTCTCTTTATAAAAGAGATATAGTAAATTGATTAAATCCAGTAAAAACTTTGATAAACAACTTCCATCCTAAAGTATCTGTAAGAAAGGATCTCAGTTTTAAGGATCTTCTCAGTTTTAACATCTTGATTGTTTTACTAAAAGCCACTCCAGTAATTTTTAATGAGAGCAGTCATGGTGTCAGTTTCTGATATGCAAGTCACATCAGTGGTGGAATCAGATCACACTGAGATTTTATATCCAAGTAGGTGGATGAGAACTGAGATAAGGACCCTGCTGAGACCTGCACAGCATTGCCCAGCACTCCAAGCCAGATAATAACTTTAGGCACCAACAGAAGAGGAGATACAGCTGCTAAGATTTAAATGGTGTTCCAAGGATGCCCTCTGGGACCCAGAAGAAATTTCGGTTCCTAATTCTCCATTTAAGAAGGCGTATTTGTAATTCTGACTCTTTTGATCCTCCTATCAGGGTTTTGATATAAGACGAATGATTTTTTAAAGCAAAAGGGTTGTTCCCATTTGCCACCCGTCTGTTTGCACTGCAGAGCGTTTTCAGAGCATAGAAGACGAATTCCCTTCAAATGAAACTCAACTGCACTTCCAAGGAGGCTTCCAGTGAGCCTGAAATTTCTAATAAGTGCTAAAGTTTTGACTAGAGATAATCTAAAATAAACCTTTTGAGATACATTTAGGATAAGTGTCATGTCCTCAGTTTCAATTGGTTTTGTCCCTGGCGCTTCAACTCTAGCACACTAGTTGGTAAGGTGGAAATAACCTTTCCAAATACCAGATCAGATTCTTTTGTTGCCTGCAACAGTTCCAGCATTAACATAATAAATATATTGTGGTAAAGTGAACATACATCTCATGAAGGTCTAGGAAAGCTCTCATCTCTCTTGCTCTGCCCTCCCCCACCATCACAAATGAGTGTTTGTCACCATTAGGTGTCTTGGTTTAGAGTGATCCAACATGTTTTGGGGTTTTTCTTACTTTAATACTTGCTTTCTTTAAGCATCTGAAAGTCTAATTTTTCAATTAATTAAACAACAATACATATCTACTTTATATTTTTCCATAGAATTTGCCAAATAGCATATGTTCCTAAATTTGGCATAAATTTTATCTGCGTGCTTCTCTTAAAACAGAACAGAATGGAATATTGGGGTTTTTGACTTACATAAGTTTACATTCATTTAGAATTTGTATCACTTGCACAGATTGAGGTACTCTTTATTCCGTTATCACTGAAATTAGTAATCTCTAGGATTGCCTACACATGATTTAGCAGGACTCGTTTTGAGCAGGGGTTTGCATTAAATGACCTCCAGAGCTCCTTCCTAACTTAAATTATGCTATGATGCTATGATTTTGTGTCATAGCAGCATTTATCTCATTTGTACCTGAGACACAGAGTAACAACTCCATTTATTGCATAGCATTCCTACTAATATTTTTTGCTTGTTTCTTTTGTTCTTAATGCAATTGAAATAGTGGACATTTCATCATCAAACCTGAGCTTAATATATCATGATCACTCACATTAAAAGAAGCAAAGAGCACCTTCCAAAGGAAAAGTCTGGAAAGAAACTGAAGTATAATGATTTGACTTGCTGAAACAATTTTAAACAGAGAGTGTTATATTTGTTGGTGTAGAAAGAACATTATAAAATAACATAAAAGCCTAGGTAGCTTATTTCAGTGAAGTCATAACAATTCTGTTCTGGAAATTGCCTCCTTAGTGCAAATTTAAAGTGTACTGAAATTGTTTCATAAGACAGAAATAAAATAAATGTAGCCTTTCTAAGGCTTACTCTTGAAATAATGTGGAGGTATTAAACTGATCCATGCTGACTGCACTAACATTTTTGACCAGTTTCAAATTACCTCTAATTGTAAAAATACAGTATTATACCCTCAGCAGTCAACTGCATATTTTTTGATAAAAGTCTGATTTAATTTGTATAGGAAAAAATAATAAAGCACATTTTTAATAAAAGTGTTAAAAAATTACTTATGTAATTCCTTAATTAACACTGTTGGATTTTTACAACAACTTTCCTGCTCACTTTGCTGAAGAATACAGCTTCCAGAAAAAATATCGAATGAGGATAAAAATACAGTTAGAAGTGATAAAGTGGGAAGGCAAATATATGCTTGCTTTCTGAGAGGTTTCTGGTGACACAAGTAGCATCAGTCCTTGCTGGTTCTGGCACAAGATGCACAGCTGGATAGTGATGACCACAGGCTGGGCACTCCAAGACCCACAGAACAATGGACAGATATGATATATTGGTTGGTCTGTTCTGAAAGAGGGGAATGAATTTAACTGAAGAAAATGAGGTTTGTGAGTGCCCAGGCACCCTGGGATGTTACTGACTACCTTGAAACACCAGACATGAGTAGTTACTTGCCCCTTTAGTATGATATTCCTATTAAAAATGTTCCTATGCTTGAAATCTGCAAACCCTTGCACATGTGTATACTAATTCATGATTGCTGTGTCCCTAACAAAACATAATACATCAAAACACTGAATATTTTGATTAGTAATGTTATTTTTAGATCCACCACATAACTGTTTAGCTATTTAAAAACCTTTTCTACAAGCTACTGTATTCCTGTGACAATAATTGGAGTGTCCAACAATAATAAGGTTTTTGTTTATTCCTTGGCAGGACATTAACTGGAAAAGGTCAGTCAGTCCGAAAGAGGAGTGAGGCTATTTTCTGGTTTTGACTACCCCTTCAAGAGTGAAGTGAGCCCTGTTGGAAGAGCAAAGCCATGAGTTGGGAGCTAGGCTGACACAGTTGGTGATATCAACAGCTGTATATTAGGTGTTCCTCCATATGTACTTTATGTTTTACTTAGTTTGTTTTTCCCTTTAATCTCCAAAAAAAGTTATCTTGCCTGAAAGATATTTGCTGTTAATCTGGGAGAAATCAGTACTGAACTCATTTAGAGAAGTGATATCATCCTCTGAAGCTTGACAGCGTGACAGGGCAGGTGGGAACCCACTGTGTTTGCACAACAAGAATCTAAAATAAGAGACTTCATTTTCTTTGAGTATGTTTCCCTTAGGGGGGCTTCAGAAAAACAGGATATATACTTTAAAAAAAAAAAAAGTTCCTGAGACCGGAATCTGCTTGCAGGTTTTATCAAGGAAGCTGCATCAAAATATAGCTTCAGTGATCAGTAAATTTAAAATACATGCCATCTGAGCTTATCTCTAGCATGAAATAAAACATTCAGTTAATATTCTAAAATAAAATGACCATAAGTTTCAAGAAAAATAGCCAACCTATACACGTTTATACACTCTGTTTCAGCCCTAAGTAAACATAGTTCAGACATGTACCAGGAAGAGATTAACAGTGAAAAACAATTCCCTGTGACTGCATACACTCACTTCAAAGATTTCTGATTTGCTAAATATTTACCTATAATTTTCTGTCCAATTTCATTATGTATAATGGGGCTTTTAATTTACATTCCTTTCTCATCATAGTTTACTCAGATGGAATAATGCTTTTAATTATTTTCCTTTGTATAGGTCTCTGAAATACAGCACTTGGAATAGGGAAGATTTCAGTTATTCAAGTAGTTATTGTAAAAGCTAGTAAAAGCTGGAAAAAAGCCACATCTCTTTTACCGTAGCTGACACACTACATTGATCTACCAGGAAATCTGTCTGTTACTGAGACAGATGGGGGAGCTCTGGGACTCGGTTTAACGTGGTTGAAGCTACTGCGGATGCTGATATCGTACACTGACAGTAGCTGAAACCTGAACAGCAGAGTTTACATGCCTGAAATAAATTGTTTTGATTAGAACCTTTAGGAAAGAAATTCATAAGGTACAGTTTTATTGACTACTTGCCAAACAACACAGACCTGTGCTCTGTAAGCTTGTTTTGTTCTTGTAAGTCAAGCACCAACTGGGCTCTTATTTTCTAAGGTTGTGGACTTACAGCATAATACATTATCATTTACTCTGTATTATTACACAGACAGAAGAATCAGAAACAGAATGCACATTCAGTTCTAAGAGTAATTGACCTTAGGAGAAATACTTTTTTAAAGTAGTCTATGGATTTGATTATCTTCCATGGGCATATGAGAAATTTGCTATTGATAAAAATGTTTCCAGAACAAAAAGGCACATATACTACAAATATGTTGCAGTCATGAAGAAAAGAATAAAATTATCACTTCTAATTATTAGCAAAAGAGTTCTATTTTTCATAGAACCTGGGGGGTTTTTTCAGGTGCCACTTCAGGTTCTGCATTATTGACAGTCAGAGACTACTCTATTTGTGACATAATACTATTGTGATCACCTAAACAGAACTGGAGCAACTGTTGTTCAAGGCACAGCTAAGATTTTATTCCCCTAAGCAAAATCTATATAATATTATTGTCACTAAGGCCGTTATATGTTGCTCTGTTCTTTTGGAAATTAGTATGTATAGGCACCATTATGTGCATTTATTATTGTCTGTTCTGGTCTAATGTATTTAAATACTTAGTCTGGTTGCTAAAACAAAGCACCTCAAATTTTGCATTATTTTGTACCACTCCAATGATAGAGTTCTGGCTGTTCATTGCCATGTTTATTTTTTAAATCAACATCTTCCTCTGAAGATTACCTGTATTTCAGATTTCTTATTTTTTTAAGGCATAGTAATTTGAATACTAAAAAACCAAAACAAAAATACTGCACAAGAAACCAAGCAGAGAGATCATTGACTGTATCCATAAGCAACAAGGCAGCTTTAAGAATTTTCAAATCTGATATAACATCAAGCTGTTGCATCATGCCCAGCTACCTTAGCATATTAATTCATAATTTTGTTGACTGTAGAGGCTTGGTAGCTTTTAAACCTTCTGACAACGAACATTACCAGAATTGTTTTATGTTTTGTTTCCCACTTAGTTGAGACAACTTATTTTTGTAGAAGGACCTAAGAATAACAAATACTGATTTCAGAATATCCATAACTCTTTTCTCAGCAATGAAGTAAGTTGCTTGGCACAACACATGACTGACACATGACACTACATGATGAAAGTAACATATTGACACTGTTGTCCAGAGTGGGCTCAATCCAGCTGTGATAGGGGCTCAAGAGTCCTCTGCAGAGCTGCATCATGCGGCCTGAACACTCCATTCCTCAGACAGCCTTGGGAATGGGAAACCTTCCTGTCCTGCATAACCAGCAGAACTATATCTACATATTAATAGCAATATCTAGACAAGATGTCCAAAAGAAGTTAATTATAGGGCTGGGGCTTTATCGCTTGTTCACTCAATAGGATTCTGTTTCAACAAAACATGTTTTGTAAATGATCATTCTTTAAAAATAGGACAGCCTCAGGCAGCCCCATTATTAATCCAGCTTGTGTCTTAAACAATCATATTGCTAGGAAAAAAGGGCAGCCTATTCAGGCTTCTGATCGGAGTCATCTCTGAAATAGACTTTCTCCATTGACTGTGTGCAGGAACCTTAGTGAATAATCTATATTTAGTTTGATTGAATATTTCACCACAAACCCTCAACCACAGTAACCCATATTCTTGTTTTTACCGAATTTGATGAACTTTGAACAGATCATAACTAGTCAGAAGGGAAATCTTGGTGTTATGATAGATAGCACTGTGAGAGTATTGTCTCAAAAGCCAAAAAAAAAAAAAAACCCAAAAACCAAAACCCCAAAAAACTAAAACCAAGAAAACCCCATCAAAATTTTACAATTTATTAGGAGTAGAATACAAAATAAAATAGAAAGTGTATCTATTTCTCTGTGTAAACTTGATTATTGTTCAAAGCTTAAAAAAAAGGTAACAAAAAACTTCAAAAGACTGATAAAAGACTAATAACATGGGATAGATAACTGTCATATAAGGGGGGGAACCCACACCACCAAACAAAGAAGACCCATGCTCTTAATATTAAAATAGAGATAGCAGGGAGTAGAAGGGACATATTTCTGTTATTTTCTGAGTGCCAAGGAGCAAGTAAATGGCACTAGCCCTTCACAGTCTCTTCTGGAACAAGAGAACATCAAACGGTTACCTAAAAGAGATTGGTGGGCTAAATGCATCCTTTATTTGGGCTACTGCGGTCATTATGCCATGGTTTTGATCTACTATATAAAAAATGAGCCTGAATAATTTCTTCCCTTATCTTCTATGTGGAATTATGTTTTATGATCTGGTGCAATTGCCCTTGCTCAGGGAAGATATAATAATAGAAAAGAGACACAGAGGGTTTTCTCAGAAAAGCTATTTTAATTTTCTCATTTATATAAGAGCAAATCAAACTGAAACATGAAAATATGAATTGTTCATTTTACTTAGTACTCACTGTCTTGTGTGAATTGAGCACATTGCTGAGAACACAGTGCAATTTATTAAAAGAACTATTGTTATGTTTGAAAGCATGGATAACCAGGGAACATGTCATCTGCTAATGCCAGACAGTTAATTCCCCTCCTTCCTTGTCAAAGCTGGCACCACAAGAGTTAGTCAGCTCCTTCCATTTGTCTTGTGTCCTAGTTGACCATTCCCAATCTTTTTGTTGATTTAAAACCAGAAGGCTTGGAAGGTGATTATCTTATTAAAGGAGCAGATCCAAAGATAGAGTTTAGTCTTTATTCTGGTGCCAAGGTATTGTTTCAAAGGATCCCATGCCTTTTGTAAATCTGGGGCATGACTTACCATAGAATCCATATCAGCATGGCTGGACTGACATCACTGGAAAACGAATTGCAATGCATTTAACTATCTGTGAACAATTTTTGCAGTTCTGTGCAAAAAACAGATGAAGAAAGCATAATACGGGATAGCTACATTTTACAAACTTTGATCACATTGTAGTATTTCTTTGGAATATGTCATCTTGCCAAAAGGTAAAAGGACCATATGATCATCTAGAAGGCAGCATATGCAAATAAATATGGCAGCAAGTAAAACATATGTTTAATCTTCCCACTTCATCAATATAGAGAGCTCAAGAGTTTTTGTCCGCACAAGCCAACAAATCTTAAGGCTTAAACTGTGTTTCTGCTACTCCCTTTTTCTTAGTTCCATAGTTATATATCTCACAAAAAGCTGTACAGAATTATTTTTTTTTAAATAACTTTTAGAAAAAATACTAGTAAGGGTAAAACTAGATGTATACAGGCAAACAAAATTGAAAAGAATTGCCCAAGAATGTACTGAATTTGTTCACCAAGTTTCACACATCATACGTGACCTATTTATACTGAAATGAGATGAAATAGTTCACAGTTTTGACAAAATATAGGAAAGAGGCATCAATCATCCCAAGGGACAAGAGAGTGGAGCATTTTTAAGTTGTACTTTGTAGATACAAGGAGACAGAAAATCTTACACGCCTCTAACAATTAGTTCCAGTAGTTAATTAGACATATTATTAAATTGGGGTGCTTTATTTTTTATCTTAATAGAGTTAAGTTTTTACCTCAATATATAATTTTTTAGCATGCCTTCCCCCTCCAGATTACACAGCCCTGTAATGGTATGTATTTTCTTCCTGTGCAGTTACACAGTGCAACAAAATCACTTCTCAGTTGTTTTTCTAAGAACAACATACATTGAGGTGTTTTGGGTTTTTTTGTGGGTTTTTTATTTGCTCACGTTATAGCATTTTCTACATATTTTGAGTGACTACGGCCCTTTTAAAAACCAGATTGCAACTTTAAGTAAAAAAAAAAATGGAGGCTATTCCAAAATTCATGTTACCTATGGCATGTGCGTTGAATCTGGGCATATTCTACTGGTTATCTTCTCAAGGATCATTTTTATTTGCTCTTTTTGAAGAATATTCATTGTGGAAGCTGGTGTTGTGTTGTTTTTCTTCCATTATTTCCTTTCAGAAATTACCATTTTAATGAATGGCCAGTATCTATTTGGGAGGGAGAAAGAGTCAGCCTCTGGGTAGAATTTCTCTTTAACTTTTCCTTAGATATCACTTGTGTTTGCCCTCCTTCCATTTCATCTTAAGATAAGAGCTCAAAGCTGGTGTCTGCATTAGCAAAAAGTGTGGCACTAGAAGATGTATCTATAGGGTGCTGGGTGTACAGTATTTACACTATTTGTGAGTGTTTGCAGAATTTCTGTGGTTCAAAGGCTTATTAGCTTTTGTGGCACATCAGGTACACTCCTAAGGTTTGCCTTCTGGCTTAGAGTCATTAGAAGGAAATCAGATCATGAGCTCTCTTACGCAATGTTAAGCAGAGCACACTATTGGGGTGCTAAGGAAAGCTACTCTGAAAGTATGCTGCTGATGTGAACTAAACACAAATGTAGGCATTCCTTAGAATTTCTGGATCACTTTTCCAAACAAAATGTTACCTGAGATAACTCATTTTTCATTAGTGCGAAAACATTTTTGTCTAATTTTTTTTGGTTTATTTTCAATATTTATTTTGATAATTTAGTTTTGGAAAAGTTCAAAATGATACATTGTTTCAGAATCAAAATTCTAAATATTTCAGTGTTCAACTCATTATCTTTTTTTATTCTTAACTTCACCTGTTAAATTTAAACAACAAATTTTACAAATGTTATGAATATTTTGTTTGAAAACAAAATAATTTTATCTAAAGAGAAAAATTACACAACAAATTATTATTTAAGCAACCATCCTTAATCATTGCTTTTTCCTCATTCACAACTTCAATATGAACTCATAGCACAGACCTAAAGGATGGAACATAAACAGGTTTATACTGAAGTCTCCTGGATCAAGCAGTAATATGCTCCAGAAACTTACCTTACTTAGGATAAGAAGACACAGGAAAGAAAATGACCAGGAAGAACAGAGCAAGGAGAAGTCATCAGTGAGTAGATAAAGGGGATTTGTTAGCATTGGCCAATTCAATGATAAACTATTGTTATTTTTCATAGCTATTGTAATGCCACAATTTATTTTGAAAATTTTTTTTTTACTGTATCCTGTGAGGATAATAATGTTTTGGTTTATATAAAGTGTTGTTTTAATCAATGTTAATTAAAATATGATACTAGTAAAGTGTCTAATATTTCTCTAGTGATCCTATTCATCTGCTCTCTGAGGGCTCAAAGAGATATCAGATTTTTAATTGCTGTTTAATATGTTTTTTATGAAGAGTGGAATTCTTTTATAAGAAATTCTTTTCATGTATTTTATAGCACAGTCTGACAAATAAGCAATTTGAATCTAAGAAGTCTTGTTCAACACAGGGTGTTTGATACTGGGGTAATAGCCATAACACTGGAAATAATTCTCAGGGCAATTCTTTGGAAAAAAGTATTTCTAGTGGTGGTCCACATAATTACAGTTCACACAAAGAAAACCAATAGAAGAAATTTAATTTAGTCTACACTTTTTATCTGAAATACGGCAGACTGGAAGAATATGGTGAAAATAAGTAAAAATAAACAAAACAAAACCCACAAAAAAGAGAGAGTTTTAGAACTAGATTCTTGTCTTCTTTACCTATATCTACTAACACATTTTATGAACAAAGAGCTTTATTTTAAAAAGTAGCAGCACATTCATATCACAGAACCAGAGAATCATAGGATCATTTACATTGAAAAAGACCTCTGAGATCAAGTTCACCCAATATATTATAAAATTATTTGAAAGATTAAATCAATGTACTGATGAATCAGTTCTCTGCCAATATTCTTCTCACCATTGGATGACTCTGATCCACTCTAATTTCAGGATGCAGTGGATATGCGTGAAGGGAACTTCTGAAAGGGGTTGATTAAAATTTTTCATTTATCAGTTTAATGGTTGAACTGAAGTGTCAGATTTAAAAAACCCAAAGAAACAAATCCAAACTGGCAGAAAACAGCAACAAATTTTTCTTTAAAATTAGGAAACAAGAAAATAAAATATTGACAGTATCTTGAAAAACATTTTTGTTCACCTTTGTTTCCTTTGAATGTAAAGAACAAAAAGGGATCATGATGGATCCTGATCTGATTACAGGTGTAAGAAGGATCTCATTTGCACAGGACTGGAAAGTTTTCTGTGTGGCAACCAAAAATCTCATTTAGTACCGTACCATGTGAGCCATAATTGTGGCTCAGTTCATGCTTGTGGACACAATTTGTGATCATGCATTTCATTCTAGAACAGAAATTATTATGTGTGTGTCTTTTTTATGAGAGATTTTTTAGGGTTTTTAAGAACAAAAGCATTTTTCTTCTCAAGATGCTCCAGACAGTTTGACATGGTCTCCAATTTCAGTAAAAAAAATCTAGTTCAATATTGGAAGTAGTCAACTTTGGATAAGAATGGAAAGTAAATGCATTTTCTTTCTTGGCTGGCAAGTTTACAAAACAAAACACACAAAAAAATTAGGTTGTTTTTCTGGCCTAATGGGGCTGAGTTACCAGCTGGGACAAAAAAAATATCTACATGGAATATTGAATCTAATTATACTGTTTAGGAATGAATCAATTTACACAATTTGTTTTGAATCTTACTCAGTGTACAAGCCTACTCCGTTTTATTTTCAAAATTGCTACATAATCTAAATTTTAGTTGCATTAAAAAAAAAGAAAGAAAAATCCCCACAAAACAAACAACCCCCACAGAACCCCCATAAAAACCCCATCAGAAAAAAAGTTTGTGGAATGCATCTTTCAACAGCATTTCTCAACTATCTTTCAGTTCTATATCAATGTTAAGTTCATTTTTAGTCTCAGAATAAGGACTAGCATTATCTAAACACTTAGAACAAACCATTAATATAAATATGGACAGTACTTTTATTTCATCAGTCTTCAAGTATGGCCATTTCACAGTTAATATAATTTTTTTTAAAATTAAATACCTCTGTTATTCAGCACTCTTCCTTCCAGATGGATTTCATGAATCCAATCTATAAAGGGTGTATGCGCATTGACCTTTATGGATATAGTAATAGTACTGAGTAATTTCTTAAAACTAAGCATTTTCTGGCTTATAATTTAGAAACTACCTGAATCTCCTTTACTTTCAGAATTTACAGTTCCTTCCTGGAATTTTATTAGACCATAAACCTGAATTTGATGCAATGAAAAATAGGAGTACTGAAAAATATTATGTGTCAGGTTTTATCTACCTGGCTGTATTGCAGTGCATTAAGTGAAGATTTGACCTGCCATTTTCCCTTGAAGATCTGCCTTTTGTTATTGCAAATCGTGTGTCTATTCTTTCTGCAAAACAATTGATTCCTTATGTAATCCTCCAAAAATAAGTATTTTCCTATAGAATCCTATAAAGAATAGGACAGTCAAATCACTACTCAGGTTCAGAAAATATCCAAATTTGCAGCTTAATTTTGCCTTCAGACATTTGATCACAATCCCTATTATACCAGTTGAAAATTAATTTACTAGTCTTAGGGCAGCATTGGCCCTATATGATTAATATGTTCTGACAAATTAAATTAAGTGTAGAATTATTCAATTTGTTTTCTTTTTTCTGGTGATCAGTTACTGAATATATCACACATCATCAGTGCTTTCCACCCAGTCTTTGTCCATAAAACTGGATTGGGGATCTTAACATGAAATTTATTATTTCCCCTGAATATATATAAAATTATTGACAATACAGAAGAGGGCAGCTTTGTTCAAAGCATCAAATTATTTAAATTAGTTATAATAAGCCAAATGGATGTCATCGTGTGCTATACTGCCTCCTACAATTACTATGAAAAAGACCCAAAAAGAAGTGGGGGGTGAGTGAGACGTCAGGGAGGCATCGTCTCTTTAGGAGGTGAGGAACATACTGTTCATGTACTCTCTTTAGATGAGACTTTAATCTATGAGGAGTTCTTGCCACCCTTAAACCAGAGAAATAATTACTATGTGACATTGTGCCATAACCTGGCCTAATTATTAAGGCCATTGTAAGTTTTCCAACTGACGTCACATCTTGCAGGATTAGAGGGGTTTTTTTTCTAAATATTACTGGACTGAAACTCACATGACACAAGATGCAGCTAAGCTGCCTTTCTTAGGTCTCAAACAAGTCTGTGCTTGGGGGGAAACCAGTTACCTTCTGCAGGTAACACAAGAGGGGCTGAGACCAGCAGGCAGGAACCCATGTGAGGAAGTTAGGAATATCCAGTATTCCAAGCAGGCAACAATGGCAATTCATAATAATTCTGAAGGAACATAGGAAGATTGAGCTAAGAGTGCTCCCTGATGTAGTTGTCTGCTACCATATGCACTCATCCCACGCCTTGAAACTTGCAATTACAGGGAATTTGGTGTCTTTCCCACCTTGGAAGGCCTCTGCAGAAGCTGGAGCTGGAGTGGTCAGACCATCGAAGTAGGACTCGAAGCTGGTGATATTTCTTTACCATTTCTTTCCTCTTGGTCATATTTAATTACACCCTTCTGCAACATGAATTCTTAGAAACATGCACAGTATTCAGCTTATGATCCCTTTGCAACTTTACTCTGTATTTTAGTAAACTAAATGCTATTGTATTGGCTTTTTCTTTAATTATAGCACAGTGGCAGGTCATAGCCATGCTATGAACAGATGCTACAGCTGACAATTAACAAGTTCTTGCTTATAGATGTTCTTGCTTTCATATGTTCTCTCATATGCAAACTCAAATACATGATACCATATTTTATGTTATTGAATTTTATGTGATAAATAAGAGATTATTAAGTGATAAATAAGAGGATAAATAGAGAAGGCACTAGTCTACAGTTCCTAGTCCAAACTGATGGACTGGAATCAATGAGTACAGAAGGCTATCTTCTATTCATAAGACTAAACTTAATATATACTCACAAATTACATCACCATCTTGTCTTGCTTGTAGATGGCAGGAAAGAAATTGTGGTCTATTCCTTTAAGATAAAAGGTGTACAGAAGGAAGAGAGTGTAAAAAATCACACAAGTTTAAAGATTACCATTTTATAGCACTCCACTCTAAGAAAGACATTTTCCAAAATGGAAAATGCAGAAGTGCACTTTAAATATATTAAGCTGTGTTAAAATGTGGTGTTCACCTTCAACATGAATAAATATAAGCATTTTGTATGTATTTTATGATGTATGGTTTTTGGAAGTAGGAAAGATATTTGCTCTTTCAGCAGTAGGTGTCCTGTATAACATCACAGGTTAAGATCTCTTAGCCAATTCACTCATTTTTAAATGAGTCAGTCATTACATTTTTGAAAAAGAAATCATATAACAGAAAACAGCTATAAAACTCTCACTTCATTTCCGCTGATCTGATAGCTTTTTCTGTGGAATTACAAAATGCTAAATGGCTCATGAGGGTGAACCATAGCAAATAGAATCCTGGTGTTCACTTTCTTTTTATGCAACAAGACTGTGAAAACGTCCCAATAGGTGTAAGAGGAAAATGGAATGAGGTGATAAATAATTTATAACTAGAGAAAACTAATCAGAACTCCTCAATTCCCATTGTCCCCATACAGGTGCTCAATTACTTCCTTGAAGGGGCCAAGAGACCAATAACCTGACGTCTGGGATATAAATGAATTTTATTATTAAGGAAGATATTAAAACTTATATTAGTACACTAAAGTAGCTAATCTAAATTCTGTGCAGAATTTCTACCAACCTTTCATGTGCCCTTCTTGATGGAGCTGCTTGCACAGTGGTGAGTTTTGCTAGAGCAATCTGCTGATCTTAGGTAAAATCAGTGATTTCACCTTTACTATAGTCAGTTCTTATGCAATCTCTGTGGGGTTTGTAATATGTTTGTTTTTTTTTTTAATACGTTTATCCTGGTCCTTTGAAGAAAAAATATTCTTTATATCAAAATAATATATATAATAAAGAAAAACTAACAGAAAACTATCCAAGTCATTCACACAAGACCATCTTCAGAGTTTACTATTCCAACTACAATTGCCTACAGAAGAGCAATCACACAAAATTTACAGTGTGAGCAGTGTGCACTGAGCATCTGTATATCAGATGCAGAATTGACTTACAAATAAGTAGACTAAACATGATTAAGGGTGAGAAAGAAATATTTGATTAGATACAGCAAGGCTGATTAGATTTTTTTTTAAAATCTGCATTAAAAAAGTAGTAGCAAATGTCATCCTCATGATTTGTAAAGTAATTTTTTTAACCCTCAACTTATCTTTGGAAACAACAACATACATACAACACACCAGTGTTCTTCTTAATTTTTCTCACCAAAAAGCAGTTTCCTAATTGAATTGTGGCTTGTCATTCTCAGCATCCTGCAACCTTCCTTGCTGGTCTGCATTTTGCTTAAATTGCTTTGGTATTTGGTATTTGGTTTGCAGTCAACAAGTGGAAGAAATGCTGGATGTTTATCTTATAAGGGTGTATGACAGAGTTGAAGACAGGGCCAAAGTAACACATTGGTAACAGATATGATTCTCCTGGGTAACGAGATTTTAAAAACAGTGATAAGAGGTGTTTATGGTTAAAATCCCCCAACAAACAGTTGACTTCTTACATACCCAAGCATGACCACACAGTTTTCCCTCACATAGGTATAAAGCTCAAATTGCCTATGTGATTCCCAAGATTTTGAAAGTAATATAAACTTATGATAAAAAAATCAAGCTTACCAATAAGCATTCCCTTTAGACACAGCTATTGAAATAGGTAATATTTGCTGAATATGGTCTGTATTCTGTGATCCTCCACACTGTTTTCCCTAATGTATTACTATTTGCTATGTTTCACTTCAAACATTGCAATCTCTTCCCAAAATACTGCTCTCATGTGTGTTACACAAAAAGGGTATGATAAAAATCCAAAGTGCTCTTACTGAATTTGCACTCTGAAATGCAGTGGATTGCTAAATGTCTTGCAAAATTTGTTCCCACCTCAGTCTTCTACCATTTCCTCCTAATCCTTGTTCAGCTTTATCCAAGTTATCTTTGTAACTTGTAATATTCCAATGACTTGGTTTATTTCTTCCTTTCAGTTCTGTTTGACTCACAGACAGAACTGAAGCAATCCTTGATTTGATTTCAGATAGTCTACTTCACATCCAAATATTCAATTAATATATTATTTTAGTTCTGATGGCAAAGACATTGTACCCGAAAATCATAAACAATACCTTGCTGTCTTGGTTTCATAAGATAAACTTTATTTTTGAATAGACTACATAACACATTTTTTATTACCTACTGATGGCCAAGCCCACTCTGCTTTAAACAGTACTGATTTCCAGTAAAACATAATTTAGGTGTAGCATACTATTGGATGGGTCTCTCATGTTGCATTTTTATATAAGGACAAAATTATGCAAAAACCTTAGCACTTTCAGAGGTATGAACTTCCACTGTAAGTATTTGTATAGGTGTAAGGCACTTGTATCCCATCCCGATGCATTCCCACCTGTTATTTCTTACTAAGTTTGTGGGATCTACTTAACTCATTCAAATACTTTAACCCTGAGAGTATTAGACTGCTAAAGATCACTTATTTCTGTCATGATTGCAAAGAATATACAATTTAAACAAAGGGAAAAAATATGGAACAATCCAGTAATTTAATGTAGAAAATATATATTTTGCAAATAAATTCAAAGCTTCAGTTTCTTTCTTCCAGTTTTTAAATCAACCTATATTCCTTTTTCTGTTGAAAAGCAAAAATATAAGCACATGCATCAACATTATGCATTGATGTTGAGTCAGCCTCTATCAAACTGTACATTCTTAAAATAAAATGAAAATTTCACTGTTAGTTTAACCCTGCTTTATTGATACAGCTGGGGGAACACAATGGCTCTGTCTATACCTATGTATGTCTATTTTTTTTTTACCTTTCCCTAGCTCTTGAGACTCAAACATTGACAGGCCTGAAAAGGAATTGATTTTTGTTCTG
The DNA here is from genome assembly GCA_013397895.1 of Origma solitaria. Lineage (NCBI taxonomy): Eukaryota > Metazoa > Chordata > Aves > Passeriformes > Acanthizidae > Origma > Origma solitaria. Next base: position 377,965 of record VZRL01005186.1, on the reverse strand, counting down.
GAAATAGCTATGAATAGCAGCATAACAAATCACTAGCTAGTAGCAGATCTCAAAGCCTATTTTGAAGAAACTAAAAGAATTCATACATTCGGGTGTGAATTTAATTTTCTCACTAGCATAACCACTAAATGTTTCAGCTTTACTCTATCTGTAATTAAATATGCTTCAAATCTTCCTGCTTTCAAATAATTGGAGTCTTTCTTCATTCAAAGAAACTTTAGCTATGCTACATCTACCTTGTCACACTGCAGACAAGATGCACATGAAAAAAATCAAAACACCAATTTTCAGTTATGCAGGTTTGTTGGTTTTTGTTTTTTTTTTTTAAATACTGCTTTTTGTTGTGCTACTCTCATTCTTCACTGCATATTTTCTGTGCATGGCTCCTGGAGGAGGGGGAGCTGATTGCCAGGGCACTGATAGTAATGTTATTTGTTTTGGGTTTTGGTGTCTGGCTTTTTTTTTTTTTTTTTTTAACCCAGAGATTGTCTAATTTTTTTCACAAGTCTATAAGCATTCACACTTTTGAGATAATTTTGTCATTATACTCTAAAAGCTTGGATTTCTCAAACTGTTACTAACGTTACTAAATCTTTCTGGAGTGGAAGGAAAGTTCCTGGTAAGAATCTCAAATGAGTAAAACTCATAGCTGTGCTACTTTGACGAGCAAATTAACTCCAGCTGAAATCAGAATGTTCTCTTGTAAATGGAATGCATAAACTCTTGCAAATTCAGGGTGTGTGAGCACCAGTGACTTTAACAAGCCCCAAAGCAGCTGGAGATTCCCTAGTATCTCTCTACAAGTTGAAATAATCACACAGTGCTCATGTTTTGAAGCTGCTTTGGTCATTAGACCTTGAGTTTAAAGTACAGAGTCTTCATATGACCATCAGAAGCAGCTACAAGTACACTGTATGACCCAGAAATATATGTGAGATAAATTATCTAAAGTATCGGTGAACACCATTACACATCAGCCTCAAAACCACCTTATAGGGGTAGATGTTCTACTTATATTTTGAACAAAGATTTGAACTGAATAAAATCATTATCTCTATTCATCCTTCAAGTGACATTACCTTACAACAGCCCTCTCCTGCTTCGCATCAAAATGTAACAAAAGACACCCCTTACCACATAATGTCAATTCTGCAGTCAAATCGTAATTATACATGGCTAGTCATTCTCCTGCTTACTGTCAGGAACAATGATAACACAGCTAAATATTCAGATAATCTGTTTTTCAGCGAACAAAACATCATGAGCTCATGTCCCATTTTCCTCCTTGTTTCTTCAGCTCCTTCCTTTCCAATATCTTCTCTGCTTAGGAAGCACCTCCTCCCTACAAATCAGTGGTCAGTCTTGACTTTTACCACAAGAAAAGGTGTAAAACCAGATAGAGGAAGAAAAAATGAAACAGTTATAACAGCCAAAAGGTATACATAATTTATTTGGGAAACAAAATTAGTAAAACAATAGTATTTTGTTGCGAACAATAAGTAAAGCAGCCCTCACTAACGCTGACTTGGTGCTCCCATCTTCCTAACATTGTGTCGGCAATTTGTATCCCCTTCTTGTATACTATACAATTTGGAGTTCATTCCTTTACATGCTTTGAAAAACAGTCCTGTAAATCCATTCCTGAGTAACGATTACCATTGTTTACATTGGGTGTTTCTACATTATAGTGTTATTCACATCTTTGCTCAAAAGAGGAACTTGATAACTTTTGATTTACTAGAAGTTTTCTATGGATTTCAATAGACTGTATGTTAAGTTTTATCTGCAAGAGTTTTATTTTATTATCATTGGAGATGTGCTGCAAGGATGTCCTGACTTTGTTTTTTTTTTTTTTTTTTTGTTTGGACATGAACATTTACTATGTATTTATTGATTATAACAAAACTCGAGTTGTTCCAGCCTCCTCAGCATATTGTTTCAATCAGGGTCCCAGGTTCAGACCAAATACCTTTCCAACTTTATCCATCCCTTCATTGGTTCTCAAAACCCAAATTTTTCTTCTTCTATTTGTTCCTTTGACCACTTAAGTGATGTCTACAGCTGGAGAGATCTTCACAGATCTTACCACCTCTGCTCTTCTGTCAGACCATTTTCTCCCTCCTTCCAGGGGCCACCAACACTTCAGCATCCCTTTCCTCTGCACAATCGTGCTTTGCACATTGCTAACCATTACTACATGTGCTTCTCTTGGTATAGTAATTTAATGCTTTGTTCTGAGGAGGTAGGAAATGGTATAGAAGTTTGACTCCATACTTGTATGAAAACATACCTGGTATTCTTTGGTTTTCATTTGGCCATTCTAGGGCTAGATTGTGGGTCCAGGGGTGGGGTGTGGAGCGTTGCCTCCAGTGTCCCAGGGATTGGCAACCACTGCTGGGCTGGGATACAGGTCGGGGCGATGGGGTGGGCAGAGCAGGGCATCACCTCCCCAGGGCAAGGCCCGATCCACCCCTTCCCTCCACACGCACCCAAAACGTTTCAAGCCAACAATCCTTCCAGTCTCTCAGAGGGCCCTCCCAGAAGGAAATGGGAGACCTGATTGCCTGAGATATGGAGAACTGTGGGAACTGTGGGAACTGGCAGAGGGAGTGGCTGAGCCTTATAGCAGCCTGTCAGTACCTAAAGGTACTGCATGGACATTGACATAGGCATGTAGTGATAGGATGAGGGGGAATGGATTTAAACCGAAAGAAAGTAGGTATAGATTAGATATTAGGAAGAGATTCCTCACTGTGAGGGTGGTGAGGCACTGGGACAGGTTGCCCAGAGAAGTTGTGGAAGCTCTATCCATGGAAGTGTTCATAGCCAGGTTGGATGGGAAAACCTGATCTAGGGGAGGGTGTCTGCCTATTTTGGAGGGGGGTGGAACTAGATGGTTGGTCCCTTCCAATCCGAACCATTCAATAGTTCTATACTTCTATGATTCTAAAACACTGACAGAATAGTATAAGCTTTTTTTCATGCAGAAAAATATTATCCATTCAGTTTTCTGAAAGATACTATCTAAGACAAAGTTGTTCTCATAATGTGAACTATATGATAAGTTAATAGCATCCTCTGTTTTATTTTACTTCCTCTGTTTGGAAATATATGCTTGTAATGCTAGCTTTCAACTGCCTGATGCTTGGCTTTGTTGTGAGTACAACACTAAGATGAATAAGTAAAGTCTTCATTGTTGTTGGAATTGTTATGCCTACCCATCTGGGAATAGAGTAAACAACATATAAGTATACTTATTTGCAGAATTAAAGTCCTTTTTAGAAGCAGAAGAGCTAGAGTCCTTTCTTTGTTTAATGGAAACTCACATATTGCAGAACTCTGCAAAATGTGGATAAAGAACCTCAGGGAACTTAAGTTACATTAATGCGCAGTGAATCAGCACTGTAACTCATTTAAACTCTAATATATTGTGCATCACTGAGGGAACAGAGGCCTAAATTCTCAGGAGATGTGAATATTCCGGACTGGCCTTTCTCATATTTCAGGACACAGCATTATCCTTTGGGACAGGTCATAACTGCCTAATACTCTGAGGCTTTATGCATTTATGTAGTATCTCAGCACCTTCTGCATAAAATCAATTGCATCAATAATTACATGAAGTGGGTAAAAATACTGCTTACTTTTTAAAAAGCCATTGTTTAGTAGTATGTAGCTACAGAAGGGGGATATAAATGGATCATTTAATATGAAAAATTTTAGTTAGTCGTTCCCATGGGTTTTGGCAATTTTATTCTGATACTATGCAGGCAGCATAAGTCTTTTATTGGAACTGTACTAAAAAAATCCTGTATCTTCTCTCTTTTCTAAAACTAGGAGATTCACTGAGTCATAACAGGAGCAAAAGAACTGTAGGCTATTTCTACGCCTTCATGCTTGTGTCCATGTCATCAGCTGATGGAAGGTTTAAGTATTTGAGTTTTCTGTCTTCTTACTGTATAAGGAGTCAGAGATACTCCTTGAATTCAGACAAGAGTACAGCCTCCAACATGATGTATTTTTCATCCAAATACTTCTGTTGAGACAACAGAAGAAAGAAAATATAAATTTCCTTTATCATTCTGAGACAGTAGTTTGCACTTCCTACAACACCGATGATTTCTGAAGTGAATGGAAAGTGAGAATGCTGGCAAGTTTGTAAGTACCTGGGAATGCATTCATAGATATTATTCACATATTTCCACTGAAACTGTGTTAAATAAAGTAAATAATGCCTCATAGTCAATTCAACATGCAGTATAGAATCAAAATGTAAGAGGTTTTGTGATCAGCAATTTTTCCAAGCCTATTTTCAGAAATATGTTTTTTGGATCACAATAAATGGCCCTTATGCTTTGTTTTCCAGACTTATTCTGAGAAATATGGTTCTTGAAACACAATGGCCCTGATGCTTGCTGGTGCTAAGTGGCTGTTCTTCAAGATTTTGCCCATCACTACCTGAGCGTGAATTAATACTGAGAACTTTGATTTATGGAAATATATATTCTTGTATTTTTGTAGCTAAAAAGAATATTATTTAACACGACAATGTATTTTTGATGGCTTTACAACTTTCTGTAAAATATTTGGCCTCAAAATTTCTGCTAGTCACAGCTCTTCATACAGGAATAAAACAAATAGTAGAACTTCCAGTTCAGCGACAGAGACAGGAATGAAGGAAAGAAAGGGAAGATTCTCATCCTACAGAATTTAATTTTAGCTTCTAATCATTTGCATATACAGTTATCAACAACTTTAATGAGAACTGAGTATTTAGATTCCTATTACAAGTTGGAAAATTTTAAACTGAAGTTCCCCTTTAATCATATTATCCCTGTTTGATACTTTGTCAAATGAGCTCAAGGTTCTTTAAATATCGGAATGCCGAGATATCAAGTACAGATATAAAGGAAACACATATGGCATGAAGTAGGAACTGGGCATATGGAAACCCTAATTACGCCCCAAGGGAAAAATCAACAGCTGGAGAAACAGAAATAGGATCAGTTCTGTTCCTTGGGAAATTTGGGTTCAGATCCAGTAGGACAAAGTAAAGATTGTACCCGGCCTTCCCATTTTCTTTAAGACACTCCTCAAAAATGCATCAGTAGATAAAAATTGGTTACCTCATCTTTATTTCTATGAAACAAGTATGAAACTTTTTTCATAATTTCCATCAAAACTGTTTTACAGATTCGATCAGAATGTCTGGGTAGTTAAATGGTGACTAAAATTTCCAATTTTGATGCTGGTGGATGACAGTGAGAAAGGGCCATATTGAATCACAGTAAAGCCACAAATGCAGCCACTGCAAAAGAAAATTAAAGGTAACTCCAATGTATTGGTTCTAGAGACTGCTCAAAATTTCAGAAACTTTCATAATTATATCATGCACATATTTTCAAAAATAAGCTTTAAACATGCTATCATTTTGTAAGGAACACAGTGTTCTGGTAGTGAACTAAAAATATTTGGGACCTTTTTTCAGACTTTTTGCCCTATAAAACTGTAGTAAATTTTCCATCAACCTGTAGAATTGCTTAAATGTCAAGATCAAGTACCTTATCAATATTTTTAATATGCTTCCTCTTATAATTTATTGTTTCTTCCAGTTGCTTCTCACATGTTTACAAAAAGTGTATTTAACTCTCATACCAGTGTTATTAAGAGGCTGTAAATATTGTACAGATATGCATGACTATCACTATTTCATATACTTAAAATATACACTAGAAGCTTCAGGGAGTAAATTATCCTTTCACTATTTTTAAATTTTAATATAGTTGAATTTTAATATCAAAGAGATGGGCAAGAGAGGAACTCCCTGGAGTTCAACCTCGAGAACCTGTTCAGCCTCAAGAGGAGACAACTGAGACAGGACCTCATCAAGGTGTGTCAGTGTCTGACGGGAGGGTGTCAGGAGGATGGAGCCAGGCTTTGCTCCAGGGTGCTAAGCAATAGGACAAGAGACAATGGGTGGAAACCGATGCACAGGAAGATTCACCTGAATACAAGAAAGAACCTTATTGCCCAGGTGTCCATGCACTGAAACAGATCATCCAGGGAGGCAGTGGAGTCTCCCTCAGTGGAGATATTCTAGAACCGTCTGGACACAATCCTGTGCAATGTGCTCTGGGATGGCCCTGCTTGAGCACAGAGGTCGGAGCAGATGACCGACTGTGATCCCTTCCAACTTGACCCATTCTGTGATTCTGTGATCCTGTGTCATTTCACTTTACTGCATGCTTCTAGTAACTTTTCTATTTCAGTAAAAGCTTTCTGTCGTGACCATCTGAATTTGCAGCATTTGTGTTTTAAATTTTCCTGTTTTAATACGTTTTGCTTGCAAGGAGGTGTTTCTTATCAAGATATGAAAAAAAGTGGAAACAACTGACATAATTATTTCAGTATATTAATGAAAACTTTAAAACATCAGAAAAAAAGAATATTGTATATTCAGTGTAATTTAAAAAATGTTTTCCAAGTAGCTAAATAGCCAGGTTTTGTCTGATTTTATGTTTTTTAAAAAAATATTTTGAAAAATAAAAATGTTGCAAAATATTTTCCCTCTGATCCTTCTTCTTGCAGAGATATACCACAAGAAAAATCCTTTCCCAAAAAAAAATGCAGAAAATATGGTTAAACAATGCATTATATCAGTTATGTTTCTTTTTGACTCTTACTCTTTTTCATTCAGTGTGAGTACCTTGGTAAGAACCTATCTCCTATTGATTCCTAGAAATCTAATGTAGGCTCTAGAATGTAAATCAAGTGAAACCGATGTGCTGTGGAAGGCCTGAGGCCTGACCAAATTAGCAGCACAGCTGGATCTTTTCCACGTTCTGAGAGAACTGGATGGCACATCGCATATGCACTAGATCTTGATTCCCCCCTGGCAGGGCACAAGCAAACTCTGCAGCTCTTCGCTGGATGGTATCCAAGCTCAGCAGTACTGAGGAGAGCCTGGTGGCACAGACAGAGGGAAGCATTTCTGGGTAGGTAAACAAGGGAGAGTACGGCTAAGAAGTTGAAAAACAAATTCAAATCATTGCTGAAGGACAGAATCACAGGGAAATGACAGCACTCTCAGCTTTCTCTGCTGAGAGCACACAAACATATTTTCTCCTTCTCTTTTTTGCTTTGTTAGAGCACAGTTAATGATAATTTTGAGTATTCAGAATAAGTCGCTGCTGAAGCATTTGAAGAAAGGGATGGCAGGTTGGTTTGAGCCTTTAGCTTGAAATATGCAGGCTCTGTAAACCAGGTGATCAGTTCAGTCTTCTAGGGTACACATAGAGGCTCAAGAAGTCTCCAGACTAAGCATTTTACGGGAGCATTTACTTCTGACAAAACGATTTTTCTACAAGTATTTCCTCTCTGAGTTTCTGAACCATATCTGTGATCTTTACTCATTGAAAATATCAAATTATTTCATAGATCAGTATTAGTCTCTTTTACTCCAAGTTTTAGTTCTGGTTGTTGGTTTTTTTTCTATTTTATGTTTTATTAGAAATCTTAGATCAAGTCTTCACTTAAGTAAGATAGTAGCAGAGATTTTCAAACAGACATTTTCATAGTTATTTTCTTTCCATGAGAGGGTCAACTGTGTACATACTTTTCCATATAAAAACTTCTTGAAGTATGTCAATATGATACTGATTCCTAGATGTTGTAGATATGTCACAGATGAATAACATGGCAAATAATACAATTTAATAATAATAACTTATTGAAGACAATATGGTCAGCAATATACTAATTATTATTTAATATTAACTCAGCACACTATTATCCATGACTAGAAAAGTAAGTACTCAAAAAATACTTGTAATACTCATATTAAGTTATCACATACTTTCACATCTCTCAATACAAGCTAGAATGGGGAGAAATAAACAAGGGGTTTTTTTTCCTGTTATATGTTTTTACTTTTGCTTTGTTTTCAGGACACAAAAGAAATATTCTATACTGCTGCTCATTTTGATTCTTGTATTCAATTTTTGATGATACTTACAGCCTTGAAAGTTTCCTTGACATTAAGGAAGAAACCAGTGGGCTGGAAACTGGCTGTATTACAAACATATGATGCTCCTGGAATAAAGCTAATTTAACAGAAAACTAACAGTCTTATCTCAGTCTAATATTAATTGGCACTCGGATGTTTCTGAGGCAAGTATTGACTTCATCTAAAATCCAGGGAACCTAGAGATAATAATCAGTGTCTAAAACTTATAACACAGAATATACTTAAAACAGAATAATAAATAATCCTAAAAAGTGAGCAATACAAGAAAAGCCTTCAGCTTTTCAGAATCTTTGAAGGTTTCTAAGTACCCCTGGAAACTCGATAGACCCTTTTATACACTCTCAGTCTCCCACTGTTTTTTTCTCAAAGCTCTTGTTTAATATTCCTTTCTACCTTCTTTCCTTACAGCCATAGTGTTCATCTTTGCCTACATTTTTGAATATCTGAGACAAATCTGACTTGTGAAATAAAACTGAGGACTAATTAGACGGTATTCATATGATCTGACTTTATTACAGAGGTTATGACAGAGACAAAAAACTTGATCAGAATGAGCATTGGGGTGAAATATCCATTATATTATATGGAATAAAGTCTGTAGCACCACTTAGTACCTCTCTGAGAAGGATTTTTAAGGATGCCTTTTGTTTTCTCTGGCTTAGCAGGTACATTTAGTTGTGCAGAATAATGTACAGGATTTTCTCTGGAATGACATGGGTTAAGAGCTAAGTTTATTATAGCTTAACATCGCAAACTTAAATTAGGGTTCCAGAAGAAAAATCTAAGAGAAAGGGAGTTTCAGTACGCCAAAATACAACTCCATCCTGGAAGTTGTTACAGAGGGTGTTGAATGTTGTATTTCATTGGCAATAAAGTGTAAGCAAGTCTGCTGACTTACGGACCAGCACAATATGTTTGCATTGTAAAGTGTGTGTTGCTGATTTTGATGTACACCAAAAGACTTAGAAAATGTTCAGATGAAATTAAATTATATGTAAATTTCTCTAAGGTCCATCAAATTGCTAATTTAATAGAAGATACATCTATCACCTGTATTTTTTCATTTAATGCTCACTTCCAGTAGGACTTTCATTCCATTTTTAGTTACTTACTGAGGGACAATTTCAATGGATTTAAGGCATATAATTTACACTCATATTTAAATTCGAATGACCTAACATTCCTAAAGATATTGATCCACTTGCTCAAAAATAAGGATGTACAGGTCAAGCACCGTTTGAAATTCTTTACAATATGCAAGACAGTGCTATGAGACCACCAGATAGCCAGATAACAAGATTTTAGGGGACCTGCTGCTCTCAGCAGCTGGAGGACTGGTAATATGCCCTCATTGCTGACACCCATCTCAAAAGACACGAGTAACCCATTAGTAACCCATCTTAAACTGACTGAATTAAGACTACAGTGTGTGAATTTCTTTTATAATTAAAGAAATGAGAAAAGTGCTTTTAAAGATCAAAAGAGGAGATTTTTCTTCTTGATTTCGTTGCCATATCTTAGGTAAAAAATTTTCCTTTTGTAAATACTAAGAGACATGTATTTATATCCACTGTCTGCCCCAGAAGGTAGACAGTTGGTAGACATAAATTGAATGTTTAGGTAATGTAGAGTGGATCTCAACCTGTGCATCTACAAAGGATGATAGTAGTTTTACAATTTTTCATTTTCAATTGTGTCATTATCATCTCCAATTGCAAAATAATTGCATTCACTTTTTTTCCTCTCTCAAGAGCTGCTTTCCCCAAATAAAGAAATATTTTTATTTATTTTTCTTTGAACAGGACATTTCTGCAGTCTCTTTGATGTTGTATCTGTGGGACAATCCGTGAAGAAAATGTCAACAATAATAAAGTAACAAGAAATTTTCCTGCAAATGTGCTAACTCTTCAAAGTTGAAAGGGTGGGTTGCTTCTTTTAATAGATTGCAAAAAAGAATATGACATGTATGCATTAGCTTTTTGGGAGTAGCCTGTGGAAAGAGTCTCAGAAACATCTGTTTGAAAGATAAATGAAACTGTTCTAAAAAAATACAATTGTGGTATTGTAGTGCATTAAAAATCTTCATTATTTATTAGCCATCATACCTGCTTTATAACTGAATTATTGAGGATACTGAATTGTCTGATTTTTTTTCTTTTGTGCATATATATATATATATATATGATACACTAATGCACTTTTTCTTCATTTACTTCTTCCTATTCTTTTGCAATGTGAAATTTAAATTTTGAGTGCAATCTGTCCATCTTTAATAAAGTCAAACAAATGCATATTTTTTTAATTCTAATGCACTTGTTTGTGGATTGAAGTTCTCTGTGTAGATGAGAGAACAACTTGACATTCCTTGCCAAGTACAATATATTTTTCAACTCTCTATGTCTGCTTTTTCTAAGACTTGGTTTCAAACACTTCTGGTTTTTAAAGATGGCAACATGTTACACAAAGGGTATTGTAGTATGTGCTTCTAGTTACACAACTATGTATTATCTACCACAATTTGATTAAATACTGTGAATCTGCAGTTCAAGAAAAACAAGTATTCAAAGTAATTTGTTTTGGCTTAAGAATACTTGTAGTGTTTCTCTTCTTTTATTGGCAGTATGATGTATAGACACATATTCTGGCTTTAAATTAATCAGATCAAATTCCAAAGTGTGAGGATCACAAATGTCCGTATGGGTTGATTAATCATTCTGGAAGGGTTTTCCTTTAATTGGTTTTTTTTAATATCTAATTTGTACTAAGAAATGGGGCAGTTTCATAGAATCATAGAATGGTTTGTGTTGGAAAAGACCTTGAAGGTCACCTAGTTTCAACCCCACTGCCATGGGCAGGGACAGCTTTCACTGCACTAGATTCTTAAAGCCCCATCCAACCTGGCCTTGAACATTTCTGGGGATGAAGCATCTGCAGTTTCTCGGGGTAATCTGTTCCAGCGCCTCAGCACCCTCATGAAAAAGTGAACCTAAGTTTCGCTGATGTGAGTTTATTTCACCTAAATAATCTTTTGACAGACAAAGTAAAATAATTAAGGGTGCCTAAAAAATTTTACATCATGTTGCAACCCAGTTTTTCTGTAGCCATATACAGCCAACTTTTCAAAGCCATGTAAGAGTCCACACACACAGCAAAACAGAAAAGTCCCATTCAAATTCTTAAGAATCTAGGAAGAGCTAAGTTATATATATGAGTCAAGAGTTTAAAAGTCCTTGTGCTTCTGGGCCCAAATAATTTCAAGGTTGAGGTTGTTAGACATTTATACACTTTTAAAATCCCCTAGGGACCTATCTGCACCTGAATAAAGACCTTTGAAAACTACGCTTTTAGGAGACCAAGTAAAAGCCTGTATTCCTTGGAATAAGAGTTATGCCCTGAATAAAGGTGAGATACAATTCACCTAATTTAGTCCTCAAAGTTAGATGCCTAATCCAAGCTTGTCATTCACGCCAACTTTTTCTTCAAAGTGAAGAAACAAAAAGAGATGACTCGTGAGGGTGATTCATCCTGTCTTAAGACCAACATATAAGGAAGGTAAGATAAAGTGTCCTCAAGAGAAGTCTATCTCCTTCCTTTCTAACACATAAAGGAGTTAAGTCAAGCACTTTAGACTGCATGCTTAACTTCTGGACAGTGAAAGATTAGCTGAATCCTGACCTTTTTTCTCTATGACACATCTTCAGAAGTGTTTATTCCTTTTCTTGGTGTTCCCTTCCCACAGGGCCTGCACTGGTACATTCATCATTGTATAAATATTAATGTTCTAAGGTACTGTAATTTGTTACTGTGATCTTAGAAATATTTTACATTATGTTTAACTTATTGCATAACAAAATATGCAAGACAGTTTTGCCCCTTTTTTTGCTTACCTTCCTTTGCTGTCTATTGACTTACATAATATTTTTCCAGAATTATATAAGTCTGAGAAAGAAACTGATGTTGTTTTTTTTTTCTTAGTAATAACAAAGGAATTGATATTTATAAATTCATTTAGACAGAGGAAAGGACCAAAATAGGAAAATATCACAATGTTACAGTCAAAGCTCCTTGCTTAAGATTTTAGTCTTAAAATTTTGCTGGTAAAATTGTATCAGAAAAAATGTCAGTCTTTCAACTACAAAATTAGAGACAATGACTTGAACATGCAGGCCAAGGGCCTGTTTCTGTTCTTCTATATCCCAACAAAACAACAATATGATTCCATGAAGTAAACAATATTTTTCAGTGATAATAGACACTGCAAATCCCAGAGTCCATCCCTTACCTTGGGGTTTATTTTGTTCTGTATTCAAGTGAACTTTAACTTCTGGAAATATTGAAATCCATCCTTTTTTGTCTCTAGCTAAGCCAATGATAGTTATGAGCTTTTATTTTTATTCAAGATTTTTGTTCAGGAAGAGACAGTCCATGCACTGGCAGTGGTGGACTTTCTTGTCCATAGATTGGACTTGAATTTTTTTTTTTTAATATACAGAGAGTAAAAATACAAAAACTTCAATAGGTGTTATTTACTATCCCTATTTTTCGTAACAGATGCCAAACACCCAAAGTGTTTGCAAATGGCCAGAAGGAAATACTTTAATTTTGTTTAGTTGCCAGTGTTTACGCTGTAATTGCAAAGATTTTCTTACATTCAACTGCTTCAGATTTTCACAGCTTTGCTGCCTGCAACCAAGCATTACATTTACTCTTAAATAACTCTAAGTTTATTGATTCTTATGGGGTATGGGGGAACAGGTCTGAATCCAAACTGCTGGTAGCTGAAGGAAGAGCAGTAGACTGTAAAACTGACATCTTATCAAGTAACAGTGAGAGTAATGCATATCTATAGATGACAGATGATTTAGTTACATGCAATTCTGAATCATCAGTTACACCTACTCCAAAACACAGAAGACTGTGGCAGGTTCTCACAACCAGTCTTTGTTGAAAATGTGTTCTCCCAGAAGGTAATTCTACAGATATTAATGTAACTGACAAAGTAAACAGCATACAGAATAGGTGGATCTACAAAAAAATGAATTTAAAATAAACATGATTAACACAGAGCAATGAATCTGATAACTCCAAAGAATTAAGTTTCATCTTGTTTCCGTTTGTGACATGCAATTAAATGTTATCTTTACTGACTCAAAGCCAACAAAGGGAAAACCCAGATCAGCTACTTCTATCTGTAAAGTTTGGTCAACAATATTTCCTGTCTCATTTTGAGCGTAAGGAATCCTGAAGCAAACAGAATTTTGATTAGTCAACCCCTATACTACTTTGCAGTTTTATTATTCGTTCATTCCAGGAGGGAAAAAATTCCAGCAAGGTCTGGGATATTATCAAAGGCATTCCAGGTGTTGAAGACAAATTCTTGGGCAGATAGCGTTATGCTGAGACTACTTCTAGTCCTCGCTTTCAGCTGTTTCAGGTGAAAACTGTCAGTACTACCTCATTTTAAAAAAATAAAAGATTTTTCTTAACATAATAAAAAAAAAATTGAAATTATGCTCATGGTTTTCCTTGCAACATGAAAGTAATTCTTAACCAAAAAATGTAGCTTTTGAATTGCCACATCAACACCAGAGACATCTCTGCTACACTTGCATTAAGTGGAGAAGGATTGCTGTATAAGACAAGAATGAAATACTTGGCTCAAAGTGCCACCTTCTTTATGTGAAATAGGTGGTATCTGAAGAATGTGCAGTGTTGTTATACATAGTCATGTTAATTCTAATCATATATATAAACCCCTGCCAGTCAAAATGAATGTATGACATGAGGATGGGAGTCCCAAAACTAGAGTGGCGCTCCTTCTAAGGCTCACTGCTTTGTGAGGGCAATGAGCCTTAGAAGGAAAGGCCAGAGTGGAGTTGAAGATAGATTGGATGATTGGCTGTTACCAGGGCTGAAGGACTCTGATAACCTTGAGGATGGTGGGTAAGTGTAAGGTAGAAGGAACTGAGGAGGGTGGTTGAACTCAACTAACTATGATAATATAGACAGCTGACATGGTTAATATGAATGTAAAAGGGGATTGAGGGCGAGTGTGTTTGTTTTTATCATGTAAAACAAGAGATAAATTCTTAAGGAATAAGAAATAGCTTTGTCTCCTCCTTGCCTGTGCTGATCTCTGGTGCCATTCTGGCACATGACCTCTACTCTTTTGTACCAGAGGGCAAAAGCAGATCTACTGGAATGTCTTCTGCAATGCAACATCTGCAAAGACTCAGTATAAGAAAAATCAGATTAGTGAGTAAAAAAAACATATTACCTTCATAAGTAATTTCATTCATATTTTGTAGGTAGGTGGTACTTACATACATATGTATTTTCTCCCATGGAAACAGACAAGCTAATAATTTACCGTTGTGTGTTTCACCTTGGGAAAATTGTTTTGATAACCATATCTTTCCTGATTATTACGAAAATCATTATTGCTTTAAAGATTTGGGTAGGGAGCCAAAATCAGAGAATCACACCTCTCTTTGTCATTGTGAAGAACCACATCATTCCGTGGATTGAAAATTCATTTATTAAGCAGGATGGCTCAGGTAGAGAGCAATTCTTAGTCTAGTGTTTCTGTCCTACACATCGTACTCGCACCAGCTACAGTCCCTGTCCCTCTGGTCTCGGTTAGACTGGCTGCAGGATCCAGGCTCACAGGACACTCACGCTGACTGCTGGATGTGCCCTCATCCTTGTTCTGACTGATGGCCCATCCCATGTGCCAAAGAGTTTAATCTTGGGCTCAGCCTTTGATATGATATCTGAGGTCCACACATGGTGCGCTGATTTCACCTCCTATTGTGTAATTGTCTTCTCTATTACATTGTAAAGTGGATCATCAGGACAAGCTGTTAATGGCCTTGTTAATCAGGCAGCCTGAGGCCAATCACTTTGACTTCCTTTATATCTAAGGTTGATTAGCAGTTATCACTGTTATCTCCATGGTTTTTGTCATTCTCCTGCCCTAGCCCCAAATGCCTTACAAAAGGGTGAAATCAGCAACAGGCACATAAAAACATTCTTTGTTTTAGGCTACAGCTTTAGGAAGGCTCATACAGATGGCTCAGTGTAAGAATGTTTTCAAAGAGCTACCAAGTCTTTCTGAATGTAGAGTGGAGAAGGAACTGTCCAGTTTTTCCCTCATTTCATCCATATACATACCTCTGCATTATGCAGTGCATTTACTCGACTCATGCTCCAGAGGACAAAGTTCTCATTGTGATTTAGCC
>VZRL01005186.1:300316-362673 GCA_013397895.1 Origma solitaria | reverse complement strand
AAAAAAAAAAAAAAATCAGCTGGTATTTTTTTGTCTAATTGGATGATTTGTAGAAGTAAAGGTTCCAGCTTATTCAACTCACCATTGCATCAATTAAATATGTGATATTAAAATATATCTATTTACATTTTTCAAGTGTATTAAACTAGCAAGACTTGGACTCAGAGATTTTTAAGAATAAAATAGGATTTTTGAGCCTTCACTCTTTTCAGATCTTGTGCTCACATCCTTCAAACAGGAGGCTTCTTCCAAGTCCTAAGAAAGTGAAAGCCCCTAGATTAAAAAAACAAAAATGCACACCATTAAAATTTCTCCCTGGTCAATAAGACTGGAAAACTCTAATGTTTATGAGGCAGATCTGGGTATGGGCTGGAATACTCAGCTTCTCCACTGCCTGGAAACATTAACTTGCTGCTGCTGAGGAAAAGTCAGAGTATAGGAGCTGATAACTCCTGATGAGTGTCCGGACACCGTCTATCCTTTCTGCCAGTACTGGCAGGAACAAAAGATGTGGTTCTTCATGTCTCTCCTGCCCTTACCAAGAGGAACTGAGGTCTTTTTGAGGAGTTCAAGTGCCATCACACTTTATGGAAGCACCACATATAAGTTTCTTTATATATAGAACAGAATTTACTTTTGAAAGCAGTGAAGAAATGAAGTCTGATGGAAAAAAATGTCATAAAGGAAGTAACACAAAAGTATTGAAAAAACTTTAATTTATATTCCAAATTAATTCCTCCACCCATTTTTTAAATGGACCTACAAATGCTTGTACTAGAAGAAAAGTAATAGTACATGGACAGATATGGGTATGTGTGGTACCATTTATTTCAGCATTATTGCTAACTAAACGTTATAAAAATTATGGAATAATATTCAGTGATCACAATAGTAATTACAGTAGTGCCATTATATTCCTCCATCCCTCTGGTCTTCTTTGAACCCTTTCTTTGCTTAGTCCTGCAGTAGTAGATTCAAGATATTTTGGGCAGGTGTGCATTTTTGTCCTGCGTGTCATGGTAATTTTTGTGCTGAATGGAATGAATCAGAAACAGAGAAAGTAAAGTTGTCAGGGCAGACTAATGTAACTGATTAGGTACTGTGACCAGCTGTATTGGATGGAGATAAATACGGTGGAGGAAGAGATATAGAGGAGTTTCTCAAATGCCCCTTGATGCTTATAGGACAGGATAAGCGTTACAACTGTAGTGGAAGGTAGGGAAGATACACCATTCTTCCTTCTCCTTTTTACCGTTCTTCTGCACATATTTGAATTCCCATAATAAAATGTGGCATCCTTTTAGGTGGAAAAGATTTGTGTCACCTGGATTCTTCTATACCCTCTAAAAATTGCTCTTTTTCTCCCATTACAGTCAGTTTTCCCAGTCAGAAGAATTAGTATAATTATCTCAGTTCACACCTCAGTTCACAGAGAAGACACTCCAGTTTAATGGTCTGAGACACAGACAAACTCAGACACAGTTAAAATTATTTTTCTCATAGTCTCTCTTCTAAAGCCACTGTTCCATGAAAAAAAAAAAAATAGAATAAAATTTTTAGCTCTTACTTACCCACTCAGTTCTCACGTTAAACCAGATGTTTTCACTCTTACTAGTATTATTTTCCTTTTTTTCTGCCTACCATCTGATTGTCTCCCTGTCTTGCTGACTTCTCTCCCTCAGCCAAACTCTTAGATGATCATCATCTTGAAAAGCAATGCCTCTGGGCTAAATTCTGTTCTGCTATGCAGATATGCCTGTGTTAGTTTAAAGTCACTTAATTGATTTTCCGGTAAGGGAAGCTTTGGAAATGGCTAAATAAGACGCCAAGTCTCTCTCAGCCTTTGGCTCCAGATGCTGGTTATTACTGATGAATCATTTCATAAGCTGCTTTCCTTTTTAGATATTTTGCTTGTAAACACAAATCTTGCCTTTAGAAAACTGTAATCAAGTAAGTGCTCTTGCTGCCTAATAGAAAACAGCGATAGCCGCACAGCACAGTTAGTGTAATCTCTTCCACAGTATGTGCTCTTTTAATCTTTTATTTGGTTCAAAGAAACTGCCAGGTCAGAACATGCAACGGCTTTCTCTTAAGGAAAAGTCTGCTAAACGTTTCCAAAGATGACTTAAAAAAATTCCGTTAATTACTCTATGCACACATTGGTGTTTTTTTTCCCCTCCTATATTAAGTGGAGTCCGTTTAAGAAGAAATCTGAGACAATGAGACTCCCTGCATTTCTGAATTTCCTGAGACAGTGGCTGGTGGGAAGGATAACTTCCATAAGGAAAAACAAACTAATTTTCTATTGTGCACTTGCTCATCTGTGCACTTGCTACTTCTTATAATGGAAAATTTTTGAAGACTCCAAAGCTGTTTCAGTCTATTGTGAATTCTGGAGCAAGAAAGGATTCAAAGCTATTTTTCCCTTAACCTTCCAGATGTAAACAGCTGAAAGCAGAGCCTGATTAACCTAAACTGTATATTGTGCAAGTCCATAAAAAGTGGGGACATTCCCATTGTATCCTATATATGTCCAGGCATTCAGGAGACTGGACTGTTTTTAAGTGAAACATTTACTCCTATGTATGACAACAACAGCTGAAGCAGTCACAGGTGGCTAGAAGTCTGAATTCTAGAAAGCTTCAGGGCACATTTCAACATGTTTCCATGGACAAAATTCCAATAAGAAGCCATGATAATTTGTTATTGTTTACCTATTCACATATTTCTCCATATTATTTGTAAACACAAATTTTGTGTCAAATTTTTACAGATGGACGGATACACTTCACATGTAAGACAGAAGTAGCAATACATTTATTAATATAAATTAGTGATTTAACAAAGTTTGGTGACAAGTGAAACAGTGTTTTAACAAGATTCTAAGGCAAGGTACACTAAATTATATACTGCACAGAGGACTGCATTCAACGAAACTGTCAGGGAGACCTGTTGAATCATGAGGTTCAGAAAGGACCACCTTGTGTTCTGAACACTTGTTTGTCCTTCTCAAAGAGGAGTTTAGGTGTGTTTGGATTCAGACTTGCTTTCAGAACTTGATCAACGGTATATGTCTAAAGGATTCTGTGTGGATGATGAATTCTTTATATCACTTAGCTAACATTTCAGTGTTTGAGAATTCAATGACAATCTGCACAATTCCCCCCCTGCTGGAATTACCTTTTACTCTGTCAGAGCCGATTTCAGAACAGTTGCTGAGTTGGTTTTCTTTGTGGATCCTTTGTGTCCATTATCAGTGCTCCCCCAGCTTTCTTTACCTTCCCCTAAGTCTGAGACAGCACCTGGAAAATAATACCACCTTTTATCTTATCTCAAATTCCCATCAGGTGGCTCAACCTACAGTCCAGGTTCCAGGAATCCACAAGGGCATACTCGGGGTGGAGAGGAGGGAGTCTCACAGTCATGTGTACACCAAAGTAATCACATTTCTGCAGTCAGAACGTAAACCAAAGGATGGCAAGAGGGCAAAATTGAAAGATTCTTTTCAAAACATTCTCCCAATCCAAAATAAAACAATAACATGGATCTTATGAAGTCCCTAATTTTACAGATTCCTAAGTTTCTTTAATACCTAAAGCTTCATTAGTAAATTATTATCTTTCTGCTCATCATCTCACAAATACTGAAAGCTGTTTAATTCTAGCAGGGTGAAAAAACCCTTTAAAACTTCAATATACACATTTTTTTCTGAACACACATATTTAGCTAGACCATACAAACCACAGCACGGTGGAAATCCGTTCTTCTTAAGGCAGTTCCAGTGCCTCAGTTGTTGGAGAACTTACCTGAGTTTCAAGGGACTTCATAATATTACTTTTGTCCAATTACAAGTAGATTGGAAACTCTACCTTTCAGGATATTTCCTAGTAATCAAAGCTGGATTTCTTGCACATTTTCAAATGTAGAGAATCAAAGTTACTATGTTTGGTATTTGAGTATAATGAATCTAGTTGCCCATCTTGTTCTCAGGACTTTCAGAGGTGAATTTTCAATAGATGAACTTGAGAGAACCTCACAGAGTACATTCAGTACGCAAGCGCTATAATAATCTGGCACCATCAGAAGGGATCAAACTGAATCCAGGCTTCTATACCTACAGTGACTGAGGCAACAAAACCAAGAGAGTTAATGCCTTTCATATTCCAAATGGCTTCCCAGGCTGCACACCTGTTGATGAAAAGGCAAAAACAGACTCAATAAAATCAGAGAAATGGCTTTATAACTTTGGTGAAAATTCACCACTGAGCTTTCCGCATCGAAAAGGGGCTTTCATAGTTTAGAAAGATGAATTTAATACTTTTCCTCTCCTCTCAGTGGTTTTTTTTTTAACCAGTAACTACACATTTTGGGAACTGGATTTTCAGAGGACTCTATATTTGCCTGTTAACACTCTGCTTTCAGTAAAGTGCCTAGACCAATTTTGGTAATTTCCTGTAGCAGAGGATTCATTTACACTGGAACATAATATTTGCCTAGAAATGCAACTGTTTTAATTATCTAGTTTAGCTTCCAAACGTTATTTTTCCTTTTATGGGTGCATAAGGATGTCACATACGCACAAGAAGTTCAGCATTTATTAATCAGCAAGGAAATATCTAATTTAGATAGGATTTGTTATTGTTATCACAGGTTGAACTGTCAGAAAGTTATTAAAAAGCTCTTCAGATGCAAAGAATGAGAGGTTCAAGTAACCTCATTGCTTGTAAATTTTGATTTTAAATTATTCTAAATCTACTTTTACAAATGTTGTTTCTGACCTAATACAGAATTCTATAGAAAAATGAAATATCTGAGCTACAATTCTGCTACATAACTGGTATTCTTTTGTTCTAATAATTCATAGAGTAAGTAGGGAAGTTGCATTCAAGAGGTATTTTGCTTAAGTCAAATGCAAATAAAAATAGCCAGGCTATTAACAGCTGTGTGTGATTACAGAATGATGATTTCCTAATGAGTTCTGGTAACATGGATTCAACATTAGTAATGTCCTCATATTAAAACACCTGTCTGATTGTCACTACTTTTGAATCTTGAAGTGTTATAATTTCCACAAACAGTGTGAATTAAAAAAATAAAATTACGAGGCTTTTAAAGCATGCCATGCTTACCAAAAGGAGCAGTCAAATCCTCTAACACTTTAACCTCCGCCATCACCTGAAATAATCCCCAGTCCCATTGCAGAATGTGAAGGTTTCCTACATGTAATTTGTCCTTTGTATTTGGTAACAACAGGAAGATGGAAGTAAAATAAATAGCAATCTTTTATCTCATTTTTAAGCCTGTCAGCATAAGTGAATACAGGAAAAAAGCCACCAGCAAAGGTTATCATAGGTGATCATTGCCCAGAGCTGACCAGAAGCAAAAACTGTGGACTTGAATTTTCCCTGGCTGTTAACCCAGGATTTTTAATTTGGCATATATCCTGGAGATGGATTTGTGAACATAACCATTAGAGGCATCAGAAAGAAAAATATTTGAGATCAAAGTGTGATAAAATCATAGGTGTGGATTTGTGAGCAAGACAGCACCACTGTTTGTTTTCACTGTATTCGAAAGGAATAAAATTTTTAATGCAAGATCTACATCTCTGTATCTGACTTTTGATACTAAATATTTTATTCATACAAAAATATTCTTGAAATGTCTAAATATTGACTGTAAAAGGGTCAATATGGGGCTAAGCCTGAGACATTATTGGTTGTCTGAAGTTATTTTTCTAATATTAAACTGCAAATAAACTCGAGATTTAAGATTATACATACTGTAGAGCATGTGGAAAATAACTGAGATCATTAGGATCTCTAAGAGGACATTAAAGCTAACCATAATAAAATGGCTCTAAAACAGTTCAGAAACAGTGAATCACAAAGAGCAAATAGTCTGTAAGCAATTATTATCAGATAATATACTATTATATTTGCACTACTCAATAGCTTCCATTCATTTTCTCTCAGCACTTCTGTAATACCATACATTCACATAAAGAATAAATCCTGTATTTTTGGTCAACTTTAAGAAGCCTTGCATAAAAATGCCATGATTTTTCCTCATTCTTTAAAGGAGGTATGCTTTTCTTTGTTAAAGCAATTGGAAATTAAATGATGTTAATGTTATTGTCATGTTTATTTTTTGCTCTTTCTAAATGGGTCTCATTCTAAGGAGCAAAACCTGATAAGGCTGATCAGTGACAACACAGTACTGTACCTATCTATAACCTCTGTAGATGTATTTGGATCTCAGTTAAAAAGAGTCAAATATTTCCTTTTGTTTTACATGTGACTGATTTCAAATCTTTGCTTAAATATTGTGTGAGCTATAATGTTGTACTTATTGCCCTTACAAAGCTCAGTCAAGAATAGAATTTCATTGTGCCTGTAGGAAAGATCTATCGATACTCTTATTGCATTTTCTAATATTCCATCTTTTTGGACCAAAGAAACAAAAAGAGCTGGAGCGTCAGATAACATAATTTCAATGTTGTCTATTCACAGGCTGTCAAACAGTTATCATTTTGAGGCTGAGACTTTATTTTTAGCTGAGAATTCATTGATCCTAACTTGCGCTCAGTATGTGGGCACTGTAATGGGAATTGCTGGGACTTAAGACTTGTGTAAAAAGCACTGAACAGTAAGAAATTGTGTGTCTACACTGTAGATGTCACCATGATTTGTGTAACGCAAAATCTGTACTAATTTTTAGCTAGATAACTTGAGTCCTCAGATCATCAAAGTGCAGTGAAGGCTATGGACTCAAACATTATATTTGACAGGTTTGCTGAGTTGCTAACTCAAATCTGTCTAGATCTCACTGTAATGACGGCAGCTGTATTGCAGACACTGGTGGCAAAGGTTCATACATATCCTTCCTGCTGTCCAAGAAGATTTTGAGACTTGTCTGTGTGAATCCAGGCTGTTTGGAAAAGCACGGGCTCAACTGTGTGTAGCGTACAGTATGTATGCAGAAAAATCCCAGATGGTAATGCAGTAAGTCAGATGAAGGAACGAGCCACAGCTCTGCAGAGAAAAGTTGAAATGATAGTTTGCTTTTATTGGATGAAGCAGGAGGTTTTGCCGTTAAAATAGGGATTTAAGATAGATCAGTTTGTATCCCAGAAGCCATTGTTTTTTCAAAATCACCAAGAAGTGAATAATTCTACTAAAGTTCTCATAGCAGAATATAAAACATGCTTTTGTTTGTAGTTTGGGCTAAAGGCATAATGTTCCTGCTTTGGCTCTTACTGCCTATGGTAAAATACAAATGAAAAGTACTACAAAAACTTGGGCCATACAGGGACAAGCAGACTATTCCAGATTATCTATTTAGCTATAAAAATTTCGAAAAAGAAACAAAATATTCTCCCAGGAAAGTACAGATGGAGGTGAACAGACTAGAATTTAGACTGCAATAAAAAAAAAAAGCTGTATTTTATTAAATACGCACAACATTGATAATGTTTTCAGCTATTGCTCTAAAAAGAAGTTTAGTATTCTACATTTTCTCATCTTGGGTACTCTGACTTCATTTTCTGCTGTTGTTATGCTTCAGAGTCTGCAGAGAAATTGAATTCTATGAAAAAAATACAATTATAAAGTAAACACTGTGCTAAAATTTATTCATCTTTGACATTTCTATTTCATATCTTGCTCAATAAATTTATTGACTCATTTCTTGGCACTCCCAGTAAATAAAGTTTTACTAGACATTGAAACTCATTCAAAGAGGTAAGAGAAAAATGAACTACATAACTGGAAGAGTGGGTTTACTGGATGACAGTCAGGTATGGTTTTAATATGATTTACCCATCTACCCTTCCAGAGAAAAAATAAACAAACATATAATCTTATAAATGGATGAAATGTAAACCTGGTAGCTTATGCTATTTATTATAGATTTCTCTGGCACACAACTCAAAAGCTAAGGTTAAACTGAGACATCAGGTCCTTGCTTACACATTTTCACAATATCCAGAGAAAAAAACTGTTTAATTCTTCCGAATAAACAAGATTTTCAACCAAATAAAACCCTAGAGCTTTTACCTCTTTGTGTGATATGTAATTTTTTGTTGAATATTTTTTCTTCTTATTTGGAATAAATATCAATTTTTGGTCAAAGTCTTTAAAGTAAAAATTATATATTAATTCTTTAATTCATTAGAATGAATTACATAGTTGTTCTCAATCTCTTACTCAAAGACTGTGCTCGTGGAAAATAAAAAAAACAAATACCCAATCTCCGCCATTTAAACCAAAACAGAAATGGTAACAAGACTTATGAAATCAAATGTAAAATATTCTTTAAATTAATAGCAGTCTGTAATGCATAGCACATGCAGTTTAAATATACAGTGACACATACTGGAGGTGGGTAGGAGTGATTGCAGGCAAATTCCTCAGTCCTGCCTCACAGATTTCTCCTGCATATTTCTGCTGCCCCCTAATAATAGAGCACAACGCATCATGGGTTAGGCTCTGACCTGGAAAGGCCCTTGGTGGGTTTTCTGATATAATCACCGATATAACCACAGTACAATTGGGTGGAACGACATCTCCTTCCTTCTTTCCCATATGGCATCTCCAAGACCCAACAATTACTTCACAGGATTAGCTGCTGGAAAGGAAATAGATTCCACGGTGTGCTATTTGCCATCACCAAATGGTCCTAAAAGGAGCAGAACAGGTCAGAGCTTTTTCATGATCATCTTAAAACTCTATGTTTTTTGCCAATATTTCACTTTGAAGAAACAAATTTGCTTATATTATTGGCTGTGAAACTACAGAACTACTGTGAACTCAGTAGAGCAGGTTTAATACAAAATCCTGTTAATTTTGTCTACATACTGTATGAAAAACAGGATGTGAAGTTTCACAAGACTTTTAATTCACCACGTGGTTCTCTCTGAAATTCATTCTTGTATCTATATTCAGCTTAAAGGGAAAAAAAGAGCTCTTCTATTTGCAGATTGTGTACTAGAATATCTAAATAAAATACTTTCTCACTTTAAAATTTATAGAAATATTGTATTTTTAAAAAATATGTTTTAATAATAATGAAATTAAATGTGTGGGCATATGAACATGCATAAAAATATATCTCTACACATATATATGCACACTCATAAATAGACAGATCTGCACAACAGCTATCATATATTCTGTATGTCAGATATACATGCAACTTTGCTTGTTATAAGCAAAAATATATCTTTAGCCATAAAAGAGAAAAAGGGCATAAAATTGTTGATTCCAGTGGATTTTCCACAGTGATTCATTGACTAAGGAGTGCTAGAGAACATAAAGGTAGCTGAATAAACAAACTATTTTAGAAACTGTAAAATTATTCTGAAACTATATACTTTTAAATATCAAGTTACCTCATCTTTCCATAAATTTTCATTTGTTCCCTTACCATCCTTTGCAAGCTCTTCCAATATTAATTATCATGGTTATGTTTTCTTTAAGATTAAAGTTGTTAAATCATGCTCAAGGGACTTCATTCCAGTAATGCTTGCAGCAACATTGCTCTGAGAGCTCATGGTGAAGCAGCATTAAAAGGTGACCTCCAAATCTTTTAAAAGTTATTGCTTTCTGAGGCAAGAATACTTAGTTGATAGTATAACCTGTGGTTCTTGTTGCAAAGTGTATTAATCTGTACCTGCATTTTGTTGTATTCTGAAAATCTGACCAAGTGATTTAGATTAAATTCTAACAGTAAACTGCCCTCCTTTTTTTTAGTATCCCATTAATCTTTGTGTCATATGCAAATTTAATCAGCTAAGATTTTATTTCATCATCTAGATTGTTTCTAAGAATGTACTGAATACTGTTGGACCAGGAATCTCTCTCAGGAGACCTTCCTTGGACAGCCCTGTTCATTGATATCTGCCAATAAGACCTTTTTTTAATTCATCTAATGTGTTTCCTCTTGATTAAAAATCTTGCATTATAGAAAATTAAAAATGCCACGTGACAGAATTGCAAAAGCCTTAGAGAAGTCCAAAGTTGCTGTCTCAATACAGTTGCCAGGTTTTTTTGACAAAATACACTTTTCCATGAGACTTGAGAAGTATTCATGATACTTTTAGGTTTATGTTCTTCAGTGAATGAGACCTGAAAAGAGGTATTATTTCATAAAAAGTGAAAGAGACCTGAAAAGAAGTATTATTTCATAAAAGCAGGGTGAAGTATCTTCTGTTGCTTCAGTCACTTCTTTTCTTTAAAATGCTTTTCACTGCCTCTTGTTTGTCTCTGAATACTGCCACGAGCTGGGACAACATGATTACAACCACTGGTAATGAAAAGGTTTTCTTTCAAAGTCCAAAATACTGTACATGCATCTACACACATGTACAGACACATGCACTGTGGAAGTAACAATCTGTATGTGTAATTCTCATTTTTCCTTAGACCCTGCCAAAATGAGTTTGAGCATTTCAGTTTGTTTCAAGAAGAAAGACATTAATATCCCACATCTCAAAATGTAATTTCTTAATTTGGAATATTCCCCATTCATTACAATGGAACAATGAGAGCAAATACAGAAATCACTTGAGCTCTCTGTGATAATTGTTCTGCTGTAGTGTGGCAACACATATATGACAATCTGTAGGTTTTTGTTCAAAAGTCTTCCTTTCTGCCTTGGCCTCCAATATTTGTGCATTTTTTTTCTATATCAAGGAAAGGAAGTCAACTTGAACATGTAATTCATCTTGCCCCCTTTTGATCTTAGGAGAAAACTGGCCTTTGACATGCCAAATCATTATATTTAGCATTTAATTTACTTGTAAGTTATGCAGTACTATAAGAAGTGTGGCCTCTGGTCCAAAATGTCCTTATCTTTTAATCTTTACTGGAGTTTTACTTCTCTTTAAAATGAAGATGCAGCTATAGGCCTTCACCTTCATCAGTCCTTTGAATACTCCTTTGGATCTTCAAACAAAGACATATTCTAACGTAAGGTTCATAAGAGACTTAAAAATCTCTGTAACTTTAATTAAGATGTATGTTTTAATTATGTTAAAGAGAAAACGAAATGTATTTACTATTTGAAATGTTGACTCTCCACATCAAAGTCAGAAAAGTAGGAAATTGACGATTTCTACAAAATTTAAAAGATTCTTTTTATTTTTAAAACCTCCAGACTTTTTGCAAATATACATAGAAAAAAACTGTGCAGATATAATTCTCATCAAGATGAAAACTCTTTGCAAACAATCAAAGCTTAAAATAAGATCTATTAGTAGACAAAAAGGTCAGATTAATAACAAAGCCAAGTAATATGTTAAAGGGAAGGAGAGACAGACAATAATAAACAAAAACAGAGACTAAAAAATCAGTTTTCACAGAAATAATGAAAAGCCTAATTAAATTAAGATGTTCACTTCTGATTATCAGGCAAAACTTATCTCTTAGCTGCAGCAAAGCTGTGGTAATTTTATGGTTTTTTTTCCTTTAATAAGCTGTTGGAACTTTGAAAAACAAATATAAAAGCCTGAGCAATCTGGAAAACTATGCCTGCAATATTAATGGAGGCATACAGGAAAGCAAGGCATAGAGCTAAAAAATAAAATAGAAATCTGGTGCATTTGTTTTTCTTTCCCCACATTCATACACTAACACATGCTTAAATTAACCTCTTCAATGGATAAATTAAGAACAGGGTTTCAAAGAAAGAATGGTTTTAAAAAAAGGAAGCTTCCCTACTCACTGATCCCTCACTGTACATAGCAAACCTTACGTACTCTGAAGAAAAGGACAAGATTCAACTTTTTAGTCTTAGGGAATTACAACAAAAGAAAATTTAAACTCTTTGTTTCTCTCTTTTTTTTTTTTCCTTCCTTCCCTGTACGAAGAGGTGGAACACATTTGCATCATGATTTGAATGAACTGATTGCTTTTGGTCTGACTGGTAGGTATTATGTACCTCAGTGTGTAGCTCAAGACCTTAAGATGTGCAGATGATCCCTCCTCCTATATTCATGGTATTTTCCAGAATATATCAAGCCTGGATTAATATGTCCATTTCATGCATACTAAGGCTTGTACTTGGTGTTGGATCAGAAAAATAAGGTAGGTTTCTGCTTATGAGTTGGTTTGGGATGCACTTAGGAAATCTAACACCTCTACCACCCTCTAAATGGGCGCCACTTAGTGCAGCACTCAAAAACCAGCAACTTGCTCAGGTCACTTCTTTTCTTTCAAAGTTAGCTTGTTTTAACTGAAGTCCATCTACCAGACAGCTATTGGTGAGGGACAGCTGTTCAAAGAGATTATTTTGAATATTTTTGTGGTAGTACAGAAATTAATTAAAGAGTCTTGAAATAACAAGCATAGAGAAAATGTACAAAATAAAAGGGAAATTTGCTGACTATTGCAAATGCAGCCTTATCAGTTGTCACACACCAGAAATTCTGGGCTAATTATCAGAGACTCCAGACTCTATAAGCTATGAAATAGCTTTGCTCTTACTGCCTGATGGCGTCATTATGAATTGGAAAGAACAGAGACTGATACAGGAAAAAACTGCTGTTCCTATCTAGGCTAGTACAGGTCTAGGAACTGCTCAGTTTTGTATTAACATTAGCTGGGGTTGGTACTAATGAAGATGCACAATGCTGTTGTTGCAGCTCTTTGTTGCAGGCTATGAGCACCCGACTTGGAGAAGTGTCACTATGAGAGCTGTGGTACTATGATATTTCCCTTCTGCAGTTTTTCATCTTCCTGTCATGCACACTTGAAGCTGCTATTTGAGGTGTTAAAAGTACTGTGGTTGGCCTTTTCCATGAGAGCAAGTTCATGAAAACTACTGCAGAAAACACTGTCAAGATCAAAGATCCTGAGAAGATCTGAGACCTGGCCTTAACAATGTGAATAAACTGGTATAATATTCATTCCCAATCATTCAGCCAAGAGTAGGGTATTTCAGCTTCCTCCAGCATTGTTGTAGCCCCAGAAGTTATGCTCAGAAACAGAAAAAGCAGAGCTCATTGTATGAGTTATTTCTGGTACGCCTTTGAGAGTCACCAAACAGCTCTGGAGGCTCCTGCCATTCATGTGGGACTCTGAAGTATTTCACAGACCCTAGACTTTCTCACATTCTGCTCCCTACAAAACACTTCTCATTTTAGTTTTACAATGTATAATAATGGATGCTGGAACCAAAAAAGCCCAAGTAGAAATATTAATGATGTATTCAATTTGCTATGACAAGAAAACTGTATTAGATTAGTATCAGATGTCATTAGACATTTTAAGGAAGATTAATTTCACAATAGGTAAATCACCACCATCATCATAGGGTACCGTTTCATCAGCTGGTAGAGGCTACTTGCTTGTGTTTTCATTTTAATGAATGTCTTTTAGCACAGAGCTTCTGCTATCGTAGAGCACAACAGACAGCAGCCAAAACTGTAAACACAGAGATTTATTCATCCCAGAAAATTATGCAAGAACCTACTCAGATCTGCCAAGAACTGAACAGGAATAAAATGTGTGTTTTAGACTATGAATATAGAGATTTTCTGTTTGGATAATAACTTTGTATGGGAAACAACAGGGATCTGAATTCATTGATATTCTGATATGCCTTCTAGCACTTCCACCATTTTCCTCAGAGAAGAAAGCAACTGAAAAAGACACCTCTTGGTTCATTATACGAAGAACACTTCTGTATCCCTTCTCTTGCCATACTCACATAGGCAGATACATGTATTTCATGGATTTAGAATAATTTACCAAATTTGTCCCCAGTGATATGAAGCAAGTCTTTTTTTGCAATAACGTACACAGTCTGGGAATATTTAAGAAAAAGAGAAGTTTTAGAGCGGCTTCATTTTCAATTTAGAAGTATTCAGTGGTATTTCCTTGCAGAAAATAAAGATTTTAAATTGGAAATATTGTAAATTGGTCCCTATTATTCTGACAGAATCTGTGTCAAATACACTGGCATTCACTAAAAGACAATCACACAATTGTGGGTTGCAGGAAAGCTGGGTCTCTAGTCTTCATCGAGAGCTCTGGAGTTTCTTTTACCCTATTAGTTTTAGTCACCTAACCTATTTTTTTCAGTTAGTAATTTTTAGTGTATGCGGCAGGAATCTGTTTTTCTTTATTCTAAGGGGAAAGATATTATATTAAAATATTTTTAATTTACATAAACGAATTAAAAACTTTTTTGCAAAAAAAAGAGCATAGACTTACAGTCATGGTGATGTTGTGGTGACATCAGGGCATCCTTGTCTCCAGACTTGCACTAACAACATTCTGCCTTGGCTCCTAACAGAGCATTATCTCTAACTTTCTTACTTTTTTCAGTAAAGAGGCAACAACAACTTGCATTTACTCCTCTTCCTGAGATCTTCTTCACTATTACAGTCTTTGAATATTCAGTTTTGCAGAATTGCTCTAAGCACAAATCTACATCAACTCCATCTTGCAGAAGAAACCATAATGAAACACCAGGAGCATTTCTGTAAAAAATTTGCATAAAATAACTCTCTCCAAATTAGAGCGGCCATGATATTCAACTTGAAAAGTCAAGCATGGGTGGCATAAAGAAAGAAAAAGTGTGGCCAAAGGCCTTTTACAATGTATTCTACTTCATAACTGCAAGTGAGTACCTGCAGTTTCATCTTTAGGCTTTCCAATTCACTTCAGTGTGTGATATTATCAGTTGCCCAGCCGAAGGTTTTTGCGCTGGTTTTCAATGGAATTGATCCTCAGGTGCTCTAAAATCTCTGTCTTTGGAAGCCTGCCCCTAAGATTTCGGTATTGAATTTTATCAGCAAGAATTCTGCTCAGTTTCCATCTAGCTGGGGGGGGAGGGGGGTGGTATTTACCTTAACAGCATATCTGTAGCTCCTTCTGGGTCTTTTCCAGAGTTTTTCATTTGTGGGTTGCTGTTTAACCCTGGTAGGCAGCTAAGCACCACACAGTCTCTTGCTCAGTATTCTCCAGTGCCATGTGGGAACAATCAGAAGAATAAAAGTAGGAAAACGCATGGGCTGAGATAAAGATAGTTTAATAGGTAAAGCAAAACTGAATGAGTGGAAAGCAAAACAAGGAATTAATTCACCACTACCCCATGGCAGGGCAGGTGCTCATCCACCTCCAGGAGAGCAGGCTTCCATCAGGCCTAACTAACTTGGGCAGACAAAGGACATCACTCCAAACATCCCCGTTTCCGTCTTCTTCCCCCAGCTGTATATATGCTGAGCATGATGGCACAGGGTATGGAATATCCCTTGGGTCAGTTGGGGTCAGCTATGCTGGCTGTGTTCCCTCCCAGCTCACTGTGCAACCCCAGCCTCCTCTGGTGGGGTGGGGACAGGAGCAGAGAAGTTCTTGGCTCTGTGTCAGCGCTGCTCGGCAGTAACTAAACCAACCCTGTTTATTAAACTAAATCAATGCTGTTTCCATCAGCACTGAGCTCTGCAACCAGGAGAGTCACTCATCCACAGCATAGCCCCATCCAAGGTACTATAAAGAAATTTACCTCTATCCCAGCAAAAACCTGTAGATTATTCATGTCGCCTTAGGGCCCATGATCGCTAATGCCGTAAAGGGTCATGAGCTGGTGACTCTTAGCTTCTGCTGGTAAATCAAATCTGAAGATTTAAGACAAATCTTTAAAACTTCTGTCTCACAAGTTCCTCCAGTCTTTTCAGCTTAGATTGCCTCATGTGAAGTAGTGCTCCTCTGGCGACTATATTCATCAGATGAACAAGAGATATTATCTCCTCCACTATTTCCACTGTCTCCCTTCTGCTCTGGGCTTGGCCTCAGGCTCCTTCATTCTGATGTATCCATTGAGAGAGCTTTTTGCCAGTCGCCTGAAATGTGTGACTCACTACTTACCTCCATCACCTTGATTAAAAATGTATTCTTTCCCCAGTGAGGGATTGTGGGTGGTTAGATTTTTGAGAAGATAGCTGAACATTTTTAGAGTACAGTAGTGAATATTTTGGAGCTGAAAGAATTTCTGCTTAAAATTTCTCTGGCATTGATAACATTGTAATTTGAAAGAGTGGAAAAAGGAATTCCTCATTTGAAATATAAACTGTATCCTGATGCAAGCACTCTTAAAAAGCTCCCAGCCATCAACCAGAAAACATCCCCTGTTAAGAGATAGATTTTCCAAATTGTCACACAGCAGCAAGCAATAAGAATGTTTTGTAAATACGAGACAAATGGCTGCAGTATATTATTTTTAACAACCAGTGAAATAATTGGTTTGCATTTCACAAAAACAAATATCCATATGTGGAATTACCACAGACTGACATTTACACAGTTAGGAAAAATAAATCAATGATTAAAATAAAGCATCCTTTTATTTCTCAAAGGCTACTCTCGCAATAATGAAACTAAGAGAAGTCACAACATTAATAGGACAATCATCAATTCTGTTCCAGCTGCTTTGAGACACTCCAGCTGAAAAAGCAAAAGCAAAGCTTAATATTGTTCACTTTCTAGCCCTTGCATACAGGCTCTTTTGGGAGAAGTGGAGAATGACCTTAGGCTCTGGTGCTTCTCAGCTGCCAGAATAACTTCTTGAGCAGCCGGGCTGCTGTAAATTGCAGTATGGATTAGATTGCCCCTGGCCAATTCTAAAGTCAGGGGAATAAAAGTATGGCTTTGTTTCCATTTTCTCAGCTGTGCCAGCTGAGGAGCCAGCCTTGAAAGTTCACCACTTGCTCAAGGCACGTAAGGGTGCCACAGACAGAGCTGATGATGGTCATGTGTGCCTGAAGGACTGAAGGCTGTCAGCTGGCCTGTGAACCACTACATATGCTGGTGTGGTGTCCTCCCATGTATTTCTGCACTGCTTTGTGCAATGGATGTCTGACACTTTCTGGTGCCTTTAGCTACCCTTGTACTGCAAATAAATAATGCTAGACTACATATATAGGAGCAAGAGAAATTATTCCTCAGTATTCAAGCAATAAGCTGTCTTATTTTACAAATGTTGAATATTCTGAGAATAAGCAACATCATGAAGAGAACATCTACGCAACTCAAGACAGAATGATGTGCTTAAAAATTTAGAAAATTATAGTCTTAAAAAATATACTGCAAATACCTTATTTTCTAAGAAGAAAACTTTAAAATGGTCATACAATAATATTTTAAAATGCTTTTTAAGAACTACAAACTTGTTCCTTTTTCAGTGATTTATTTTCAACACAAAGAAGACTTTTTTAAGTTAAGCTCCATGATATTTAGTTTGATGGCTTTCAGCTTAGAGATGAGCTAGCCCACAAATTCAACCATCTTCGCCCCATTTCTGTAACCATGCAAACCTAGCTGTGGCATCCCTTGTGTGACTCCATGTGCTGGGTGAGCTCTGGTACATGATGAATCTTACCTTGGCTGTCTCAGGTCAGCAGGGAAATCTACCAATAAATATAAACTGTAGATATATCTCAGTAGTCTTTCACCTTTGATTTTATATATCTCTATTCACACAAAAAAGAGTATTAAAAATCTTTCTATTTAGAATTTACACTGTATAGATTCCTTGAAAGTATATAAAAGCAAATTACTCTGAAGTATAGAAAATGATACCAACGTCCCATGATACATCTATTATAGAAGAAGTAAAATATCATAAGAGGTAAATATCAATGTATGCCTTCCTATACCCTTAGGAATTTAGTCCCACAAAGAAACAGCTCAAACCTTTTTCAAGTTTTATGAAGGCTTCTTTAAATATTTAGAGTTGGGAAAGCCACTTCTTTTCTACCTCAGGCTGATGAAAGAGAAACTCTCCTTTAGTCTTTTTAAAACATGAAAGGGGCAAGATCCCTAACATCAGAAGCCTCCTCCCCTTCCTCTAAGAATGGTTCTTTCAAATCTTCAAACAAGAAAATACTTTCCTCTGTAGTTCCTGATTTTCCACCACATCCAGTGCTTTTAATCCCACAGGGCTCTGTGTGCATGTGTGTGTGTGTGGTGGTGCGCCTGTGCCCATACGTATGTCAGAGCAAGAGGTAATCCTTTCATTTCCCAGCATTATGGAGATTGCAAGGAAGGATATGTTATTGATATGTGATTATTTTAGCCAGTCCACCTGCTTATATTGTAAAGAATTAGCAATAATAAACTGTTATCAAACATTTTATTAAAATAAAACAAGAAAAGCCAAGTAAACTGTAAGAAAGGGTAATGCAATTCTGTTCATTTTTCAACAATTAATGTACCCATACTCCCTTCATTTTGTAAAATCTTACCTCAATATTTTTAAATACCTTGGGCAAACAACGTTTGATTGTTATAATTTAACACACAATATCTACCCTACACTAAAGGTGATGAGAGCTCTCAGCTCTCATCATCTTCACAATCCCAAACCTGTCACTTCCTACCTTAACAGTAGTCTACAGATTCTGAAGCATGTACAAATGCAATGAGGGTAGGTATAGATTCAGTAATTGAAGGAGGGAAAATAAAAATCCTAGTCCTGTGCCCTGACCCAGGTTGCACATCCTCAAAGTTCAAGTTGAGGGGAAGCATGCTAAGAATCTCTGTGCAATCTAACAGTAACAGTATAGAAAAAGATGGGGTTGATATTCAAACACTCAAATCCCATTAAAGTTATAAAATCTTAGATTAGATCTTAAATCAGACTTCAGTGGTAATTAGGTTCTCATGCCTTGCAATGGTCCTGCAAACTTTCTCCTTCTATGTCCAGAGAAGTGTTTTGCTTACATAATCAAAATGAGTTACCTTCATACACTTTTTAAGCATGTTGAAAAATACCTTACATGCACTCTTAAAAGAAGCAGTCCTGTGGTGACATAGGGTGATTTACTTCAGTTACATGCACTTACTGAACTTTTCAAAGTGCTTGACACTAAAAGCTATTTATACATAATTTATGTCATACTTGCTGGCTGAACTCTGCTCTTATACTTCATGTCTGCCATTCTCATGAGCATAATAGCAATAATCCATCACGTATATGTATAGCATTCTGATGCTGTTTGCAGGTTGATAAGGAAAAAGATACAATGAAAAGATAAATGGATGGTGGCTGCACCAAAGCCCTAGGGTTGTTAGATTTTATGAGGGAAAACTTTATTCTTTCATATTTATATAAACTCTTGGGTACTGTGTTTTATACTACAGTGCAGTACTATAGTGGTAAATGTTGACTGTCCATGTTTCCTTACAGGACATGGTTAAACAAGGAAAAGTCCAACTGCCTTTTGTTCTTATTCAGGCAATATTGCAACTTTTATCAATACATTTAGCTCTCTTGGAGCCCCTGGGGGCTTGCAAATTTGTAATAGCTATGGAGCTCGACTTTATGTATATACTTTATTTTTCAGTGGCATCAGAGCAAATAAAGGTTTGTACTTAAATATTGCCATCTCAACAGGGTTTATTGGAGAGAGCTGATCATGCGGAGCAAATTCCATGTTTATAGCCTATAAAACTGCAAATTCGTTTTTTATCAACATACTGTTGGGGGCCAAGAGGTGTGATACTTCTCAGTGAGTCTTCCAGAAAACTGGACCTGTACAACATGCCTTCATAAGGCATCATGTGGATGGTTTAAAATGCAGCTTGTTCAATGTATGCCTATCTGACTCTTTCAACAAACAAAAGTAGAGAACTTATGTATTAAGATAATCAAACAGGAAAAGAATTGGTCTGAACAGATATGTTAATGAAGAGCTGACTAGCTTTGTGAGACATGAGCATGGATCTTAATGTTTGTAGTGTTCAAAAGAAAGAAAATGATCATCTGAAAATTACATGCAGCAAAACATGACTGGAAGTAATAATAAAGGGTATTTATCATTTACATTAAGCTTTTTAGGGCCATAAGTGATTATTTTTGAATATGTTCAAGATGTGCTACTCAGTGGCACTGCTTTCAGAGATTAGCTCTGAATAAAGTTAATTAGCTGTGAATAAATTTCTGTGAATAAATTAAAAAAGTTTTCTGAAATATAGTAGCTTCATGCACAGACACTGACAAACTATGAATCAGTTTCCCACTGTGAGGCAGCCTAATTAGACAGGTGGAGAGCTGCACTGACATGGCTGTGCTGCTGTATTGGGTTTGCATGGCAAGGTTTGGTGGTGGGGGGTCTACAAGGGTGGCTGCAGTGAGATGCTGCCAGAAGCTCCCCCCATGTTCAACAGAGCCATTGCCAGCCAGCTCCAAGACGGACCCACTGCTGACCAAAGCCTCTGGTATAACATAACTAAGAAGAGGAAAAAAACTGCAGTGGAACAGAAGTGAGCAGAGAGATATGAGTAGAATATGAGAGCAAGAACTCTGCAGACACCCAGGTCATTGAAGAAGAAGGGCGAGGAGGTGCTTCAGGCACTGGAGCAAAGATTTCTGTGATTTCTGTGTATTCTGTGAATACCATGGTGAAGCAGCTGTGCCCCCACAGCCCAGGGAGGTCCAATGTGGAGCAGAGATCCACCAGCAGCCCATGGATGCTCAAAGGAGGCTGTGACCCTGTAGGAAACCCACACTGGAGCAGGCTCTTGGCAGAACCTGTGGACCCTTGGAGAGAGGAGCCCAGGCTGGAGCAGGTTTGCTGACAGGACTTGTGACCCCTTGGGGCATCCATGCCAGAGCAGCCTGTCCCTGAAGTACTGCACCCCGTGCAAGGAGTTTGTGAAGAACTGTAGCCTGTGGGAAGGATTCAGGTGGGAGAAGTTGGTGAAGGACTGACTGTCTTTTGTGTGAAGGACCCCACACTGGAGCAGGTGAACACTATGAGGAATCTTCCCTCTGAGGAGGAAGGAGCAGCAGAGACAGAGTGTGATGAACTGACCACAACCCTCATTCCCTGAGCACTGCTGGTTGGGAAGGAGGTACAGAAATAATGAGTGAATTTGAGACTAGGAAGAAGGGAGGGGTGGGGGGAAGATGTTCTAAATATTTGGTTTTATTTCTCATTACTCTACTCTGATTTTGACTGGCAATAAATTAATTTACCTGAGTTAAGTCTGGTTTTCCTGTGACAGTAATTGAGTGATCTCTCCCTGTCTTTATCTTGACGTACAAGCCTTTTCTGTATTTTCTCTTCCCTGTCCAGTTGAGGAGGGCAGTGATACAGCAGCTTTAGTGGGCACCTGACATCCAGCCAGGGTCAACCCTCCACAGCTGCCTTCAGTTCTGGTGTGTGACTGGGATTCCATGCATGGCACTCTCTACTCCAAGGGCTGTTGTGATTTAACCCCAGCTGGCAACTAAACTTGTCTCAGGGACTTTGTCACTACCCTGCAGTGGGATGGGGAAGAGAATTGGAAAAGTGAGAAAACTAATGGGTTGAGGTAATAGGTAAAGCAGAAGCTGTGCAGGTAAGGAAAATCAAAAAAGGAATTCATTGCTTCCCATGGGCAGGCAGGCAGCTCCAGGAGAGCCTGGTCTTATCACACAGAAGGGTGAGTTGGAAAGGCAAATATCACCAGTCTGAATGTCACCACCCGCTTCTTTCTTCTTCCTCCAGCTTTATATGCTGAGCATATATGCTGTGGAATATCCCCTGGGTCAGTTTAGATCATCTGTCCCTGTTGTGTCCCCTTTAACTTCTTGTGCATTCCCATCCTCCTCGCTGCTGGTGTGGAATGAGAAGCAGAAAAGGCTTTGTGCAAGCACTGCTCAGCAGTAATGAAAATATTCCTGTATTATCAACAGCATTTTCTGCACAGAATCGAAAACATAACCCCATACAAACTACTATGAAGAAAATTAACTTTATCCCAAAAAAATCCAAGCCCTAGAAAAACCTTTGAATTTTAGGATGAAATTCCTTCTCCGTGTAAGTCACTGGCAATAATTACTATTACCTTTAACAGAACTCATCCTGACCTGTTTTAGAATCTGTTCCAATATGTGGCTAAGTATTATGGTGCTCTAACAATAAAGAAGAAATTGTGCATGAACAAAATTAGAAAAGCCGAGGAGCACACAAGAAGCTTGGATAAAAATAATACAAGAAAGTTCCTCAAATTCATTAAAATAAAGAAAAGATGAAAGAAATAAAAATTCTATTATTTAACAGAAATGAGGACCAAATAACAGATGACAGAACGAAGTGCAAAATCTTCACTATATTTTTAATTCATTCTTCACCAAAGAGGTTAATTGTGACCAGAAGCTCAAAATAATTAACATTAGCAACTAAGTGCTGGAACTATAAGCCAGAATTGGTTAACAGACAGAAAAGTTCTTAGATCACCACAATGTAACAACATTTTTCCTTAAAGTATTTATGATCTGAAATCAACTTGTAACCATTAGCAGTCACCTTTGAGAACTTTTCAGAACAGATAAAGGCTGAGGGGGCATCTAAAGGAAAAATACAGCTAGTAAACGGAAAAGAAAAAGGATATTATGTATCATCCCTATCTTATACTTAGAATGTTAAGACAATAAATAATTAATCAGTGATTTTTCTCTCTGAGCACCTAGAAAATCTGAAGTTGATTAAAAGCAACCTCAAGAGAGTTACTGAAATCGCTACAGAGCTGTAAATCACATCAGGTCAATCTGATACCATTCCATGGCAGCACAATTCAGTGAGCAACAGAGAAGTATTTACATACTTCTTCTTTGCTGAACATGTGGCAATTTCATATGACACTTTCAGAAGTATGGTAGTATGTTCTCATTGAAAATTACTGTAAAATCAGTTGAATCACTTAGCAGAAACATTTTAGTATCTGTTCAGTGACAGTCTGAAAGAAATAACTTGAGTGCAGCATTATGCAATATTTGTATTACAATTGAAGGACCAGTATTTGTGGATAACATTAACCAGGAAGGTTGTAGAAATTCTGGAAGGTAGAATTATATTCAACATGATTTTGATTAACTGGAGAAATGGTACAAAGCAATAAAATAGGATATCACAAAAACATGCAAACTGCCTAGGAAGGAAAATGTAAAATGCGGAATGGCTCGCTAGGCAGATATACTGCAGAAAAAGGGCTCAGGATTACAATGGGTTGCAAATGGAACATTAGCCAATATTGCAAAACCAGCAGAAAAAGGATGATTTAAAATATGTAAGTCCTGAGACATACAGAGTAACTATTTCTCTCTTGTCAGCATTTGTGAAGCCTTAAGAGGATTACAGAATGCAGTTTTAAGTCCTAAGGAAAGAAGGGGATGAGATAGAGGCAACAAAAGGTTAATAGATATGGAAAATATGACCACTGAGCAAAGAACGAATGAAAAATATTAAAAGCCTTTCTTATTTAGTCTTGAAAAGAGAACCTTGGCAGTTCTGTTAACAGTCTTCCAATACATGAATTGTTGTAAGGAGAACAATTGTTTGTCAGTGTTGCCATGAGACACAAAACAAAAATAATTTTGGTCGCAGGAGCAGGGATTTGTGTTTTATATCCAGAACACCCTTATAGCACAATTAAGAACAGCCTACCTACATCAGTTGTGGACTGCCTGTCTACTTTTCCAGTCTACCTCGACTTTCTTTAATAAAGCCTTTGACGCTGTTTGACACAACTTTTTCCTGGAGAAATTGGCTGCTCGTGGCTGGGATGAGTGCACTGTTCACTGAGTAAAAAACTGGCTGGATGGCTGGGCCCAGAGACTGGGGGGTGAGTGGAGTTCCATCCAGCTGGTGTTCCTCAGGCCTCAGTATTGGGCCAGTCCTGTTTAGTATCTTTATCAATGATCTGAATGAGGGGATCAAGTGCACCCTCAGCCGATTTGCAGATGACACCAGTTTGGGTGGGAGTGTTGGTCTGCAGGAGGGTAGGAAGGCTTTGCAGAGGGATCTGGACAGGGGAGGTAAACCAAGAACAATTTGATGAGCTTAAGGTGAAGTGCTGGGTCCTGCACCTGGGCCACAACAACTGCAGGCAATGCTACAGTCTTTGGAAAGAGGAGTTGGAAAGCTGTTTGGGGGTGCTGGTGACAGCAGTTGAACCTGAGCCAGTGTGCGCACAGGTGGCCAAGAAGGCCAATGCCATTCTGGCTTGTGTCAGAAATAGAGTGGCCAGCAGGACCAGGGCAGTGATCATCCACCTGTTCTTGGCACTGGTGAAGCCATTCCTTGAGCGTTGTGTCCAGCTCTGGGTCACTCCCTTCAGGAGCTGAGGTGCTGAGTGTGTCCAGAGAAGAGCAATGGAGCTCACGGACAGTCTTGTTACAGCTCCTGTGAGGAGTGGCTGAGGAACCTGGGGTTGCTTAGCCTGGAAAATAGGAAGCTCAGGGGAGACCTCATCGCTCTCTACAACTGCCTGAAAGGAGGCTGGGGACAGGTGGGGGTCAGCCTCTTCTCTGAAGTAATAAGTTACAGGGCAAGAGGAAATGGTCTCTAGCCATGCTAGTGGAAGTTTAGATTGGCTATTAGGAAGAACTTTGTCACAGAAAGATTTGTCAAGCAGTGGGACAGGCTACACAGGAAATAGATTGAGTTCTAATAGATTCCTGGAGGTATTTGAAAGAACTGTAGGTGTGGTTCTTGTGGGTGTGGTTCAGTAGTGAACATTTAAGTGCCAGGTTAAAGGTTAGACTCAATT
The DNA here is from genome assembly GCA_013397895.1 of Origma solitaria. Lineage (NCBI taxonomy): Eukaryota > Metazoa > Chordata > Aves > Passeriformes > Acanthizidae > Origma > Origma solitaria. The sequence continues at coordinate 338,134 of VZRL01005186.1, read as the reverse complement.
ATCCTAGAGGTGTTTTCCATCTTAAATTATTTTATAACTATTAAATTACAGATGCTTTCAAATGTCTTTTACACACACACACACAAAAAAAGAGAAAAAAAAAGAAATTACACAGCCTTGATATTAGAACATTTAGGAGTTGTTCTACTTGGTCATTTAGTGTAACACTGTGTATAATGAAGGAATAATATTTTCAATATATTATAGCAAAAAAGTTTCAGTAAAAGAGTTTAGTAAACTTTTTTTTGCACTGTGCTGAATGGAAGACACAATCTTACTGTATAGCAAATGTAGAAGCAGCCATTGCTTCAGCATATCTTCTCTATTATATTTATTTTTATTTCAGCATAAAAGATTTTTTCTGACTGACTTGGATCTTGAGGTTTCTTAAAAAAATTCCACCTTATCTGTGCTTATAACTTCTTTTCAGTCTCCAAACATATTAAAGGTCACTGAGACAGGAATTGACTTTTACTAACTTGTGTGCAAAGGGGAAACAAATCTTTGATCAAAATCTTTAGTCACTAAATAATTAAGGATTATCAGAATGGATAAAGTCTTGGAAAAACTTATCTGAAGGTCAGTGTAATGTTGTTTTGGTTGAATGGATTCATCAATGCCTTTAAAGGTGTTTTTGTTGCACTAATAAAATTTTATCTAAATGTGGGAAGGTAAAATGAGCTAAGTTTTGTGTTGGTGACTTAATAATGAAATGAAATGAACTCTGATGCATGGGATGGTCCAAGATGAAAAAAAAAATTCAATTTTTAGCAGTTAAAAATGTATTTCTTACTTTATATAGAAAATACCATAATGACATATATATCAAATATTTCCTGATAATGACACTGGAATGTGTGATATTCTTTACATTCAGTTGTAGTTAGCTGTGCTTTTCATTCTATACCTGGTATTTGCGGATATTTAGAGTCAGACATAATTTCATTATTATTCTGACTTATCTCAATTAGTCACAGTTAAACTATGCAAGCATCTGACCCTGACCTGTAATGTGCCACCTCCACCAGGATGAGATCTGTTCTGCCTTAATTGTGAAACTCAAGTTCCTTACATTGAACAGAAACCACCCTACACTTCTAGTGTACTCACAATTTGTTTCTTTGTTAAATCAAAATGAAAAAGAATTCATTACACTGCCTCACTCTTTAGGGAGTCCCTTGGAAATACCTGTCATCTTAACAGGTTCTATCACTAACCAGACACTTAAGAGTGGCCAAATAGTACCGATGCAGCCTAATTTTGGATTTGCTTTTTATGATTATTTCTTGAACTCAATCTGGACAGCGCATACCCAATGGACATAAAATACATTCATCTGCAACCCCTGACTTTTCGCTAATGTATTTTCAAAAATATCATTGAAATAAAGGAATCATTTCATAATAGGATTCCCCTCTTTTCCTTGCATTAACAAACATAAAAGAAACATAAATAAGGATTATTTCAAAATTAATTAAAAATACATTTTTCCAATATTAGATTTAGAACTCACTTCTTAACCCTTAGCCCCCTTAGAGGAGATTCTGAGGGGAATAAATATTATATTTTGCCACTTTTAATTTGTATTTTATTTAAATATTTTGCATTTATATAATATGGTATTTTACCACTATTGTATTTACCCTTGAAGTTATATGTTTAAAAAAAATGTTTCCATTTATAGGACATGATTTAATTATTAAGTAATGAATGATAGCTTTCTCCTATATAATCAAATAGGAATATATACATCATAGAAAAATCGATGAAAGCATAAAACCACTGACAAACCAGAACTTGTGTTAGTCTCTGGGAGGGTTAAAATGACTCATTTTATACAGATTGTCCATGCAGTCTCTGACTGTTCAGGAGACTCAGGAGAAGTGGCACCAAGGGAGGACAGTTCCGCAAGGATCTCACAGATGTTTCCAGCAAACATGCCATGGCCAGTGGATGTTTCTATGCCCTGGCTCAACCTAAAGTCAAGTTCATCAGGATAGCTGCCTGGCACAGGAAAGCAGTGTCAAGTCACTAATTCAGATGCTAAAGTCAATGTGATTAATTAACAATGCTGAGTGCCATAGACGGAGGCTCAATGAGGCACTTGTGCTGCTCTTGGGACTGGGGCTGCCGTCACTGCCAGGCTTTGGTGTTCGCTTGTGTCACATGGGACCCTGAGCACAGAGTATGTGTTCAGAGGGAACTTCTTTTGAATCCATGAAAATGTCAAGTATTTTCATATCTTTCTTCAACGTTAAAACTCAATTCATGCAGATAAAGAATAGTAGAATAAAAAAAACCCTGTTATCAAGGCATATATGACTTGACTTCTTAAACAAAATTATGAAAATAAATTTTAAAAATTGGGGACATAAAAATAATATATTTTATGCCTATTAGCTGAATAAGATACACCATTTTCCATATATCTTTTCTAGTCTCAAAATTATTTTAATTTTTTCACATCAATATGCATTTCACTCAGAAAAAATGCTTCACTTCAGATGTTACTTTCATAAAGTATAATTATAATATCATCATATGGGATTTTCAAAAACAACCGCACTGACCGGTGAGCAAAGTCAAAATTGTTATTGACTTTGCTTATGGCAAAGCCATAATCATTCAATCCTTCACAAAGTGTTTTGAAACCAAATTTCAGAGAAATTTGAAACAATAAGAACTGAAAATTTCTTTTACATATACACTCCTGCTGGATTTTTAGTTCTTTTATTGTGACTAGCAATCATTATTTATCGATATCTACATACTGTTAATCTGTTATTCATGCTGTCTTTGAGATCTATCATTTAGTTTTAAGCAAACTATTGCAATCTGTTTGTTTAGCATCCCACGCCAAAAGTATGCAATGAGAACAGCATGTGTTATTTTGTGTAAAATTAGATTCCAGGCAATAGGTACTTTTAATCATCAAGTTTACATGTTATAAAATAGCAAAAAATAATCTTAATTCCTTTCCTGGTAATTATAATTGGAGTGTGGCTGCTGCAAGTGATTGTGTGCATGAAATAAAAAACACATAAAAGCTCCCTTTAAAATACTATCAAGATTTTTTTGAAGCGCTCATACGTTAAAAGACTACCAAATGTTGCAGTCTGCACTTCTGGTATTAGAGCTGCTTTTGTCACATCACCACAGTCTTGAATGTATTTAGCACTAAGGGAGGCTGACACAGAGCTCTGCTTCAGGGATTTTTGAGGCTCAATTTCATATCATATGAGTTATAATTACACTTCTTGAGAGTAGGAGGATGCTTTGTCAAAATCTTCAGAATGTATAAGATAGCATTTCAAGACCTATTTGTAGCTCTGGAACAACAGACAAACAGATACATTGAAAATATAATTAGGTTCTGTTTGCTGTGCGCTACACTGATACAGCTCTTTTAATCATAGTATCTATAGTTTTGCAGGATTTCTATTGTCTCTGCTTCTGTTTAGAGACATTTTCATGATGTTCTATGAATCAAAATGCTTTGCAGCCCAAATAAAATTAGTATTAAATATATTTTAAAATTAGATTCCCCCAAATTTATTTTAAGGTCCTTCTTCATGCCCTGGTAATAGCCAGAAGGCAAAAAACAAAAAAGGATATGATGAAGGAATTATATTTTTTGTGCTTTTGATTTTCCCTTACTGCAGTCAGTGACCATTTGAGATTGAATTACCTCTAAATTCAAGCATTTGCACATATGTGGCAGAATAAGATATGAAAGGCTGTGGTTTGATAAACACTCCTTTCAGCACCTGTGCTGTCTCAGGCAGTTCCTACATTTCTAACACTCCTTATCTTCACTTCCCTTTGTTAAAAATAACTAGGAAAAATGGCTTATTTTTACCCTGGATCAATTTTTCCATCACAGTCCAGACCTGCAAACAGTTGTGCTAGCTTAACTGAGAAAACGGCATAAGAACTACACTGATAGATGAGAACTCCTTAAGACAAACTAATGCTGAAAAAAATGTTCTTTGACATACAGGTAAAGACAGGTAAAATACAGGTTCCTTCCAATCTGGTGTTCCATGATTCTATGATCCTACTAAAAGAGATGGATGCAGTAATTTTTTTAAAGTCTAACCCAAATTGTTCTAAGATCTTACTTTTAAAATCCTGTCCTTTTCAAGGAAAAAGAGATAAAAATATTATTGATCCTCTTTATTAAAATTTAGTCACTTAATGCTTCTTTACAAGGGAAATATAATAACAAATACAGTTGTGCACAAAGGAGTCTGTGGATTGTGAAGGAACTATCTCAAATGTCTTCCTTTTTTAATCTCAGTAAGAGAAGATATTTATTTATTTTTAAGAGGTTTTTCAGCATTTCCAGTCAACGTCAGATACATCTATTTTTCAGTCATTCTTTTCTCCAGTATTTTTTTCTCCTTCATCTGCATGGTATCTTGATTTTTTGAAAATATGATTGGATAAAACCTGTATCTACTTTTCTATGCAGTAGTGCCCTATTGATTTGTCGTTCTTTCACAAGTTGGGGTTTTGTTTGTTTCTTTTTAAATGTAAAATTCATTTTATATCAAAATGTCAGAAAACAAGCACATTTAATTTTGAGCCTCAGTATACAAGCACCTTAGCACTTCAAGAGACTATATACATTCATCTCAAGTACTTAAAGAACAGGCTTCATGATGACTCTGGAATAAAACTGCTCATATATTTATTCCAATGTCAGGGTTAAAAGTCACTATTCCACAGCTGAGCTTGTTACCTCTTTTCCTTCCAGGAACCTATTTGATTTTAAATATTATTTTGAATTGTCAATATTGTATGCGGTTGTTTTCGGCCGAGCTGAGATTAAGTTATTTTTTCCCACAGCAGCCCTCCCAGAGCTGTGCTTTGCATTGGTAGCTGGAAAGGTGTTGATAACACTCCAGTGCTTTGGGTACTGCTGAGCAGGCACAGCATTAGCGCTGTGTATCAGCATTCCCCCCATCAGGGGCTGGGAGTGGGCGAGATCCTGAGAGGGGACACAGCCAGGACAGCTGACCCAAAATGGCCAAAGGATTGTTCCATACCATGTGATACCAGTTCAGATATAAATCTATGAAAAGGAGGAGGAAAGGGGCGCATTTGTTATTTGCAGTGTTTGCCTTCCAGAGCAACTGCCCCTTGCGCTGAAGCCCTGCTTCCCAGGAAGTGGCACAACATTGCTTGCAGATGGGAAGGAGAGAATAAATTTTTTTTTCTCTTTGCCTATGTGTGCACAACCTTTCACCTTTGCTTTAGCAAACTGCCTTATTTCAACCTATGAGCTGTTTTGCATTTTATTTTCTCTCTGTCCAGTTGAGAAGGAGGGAGTAACAAAGCACCTCAGTAAGAACCTGGCATCCAGCCAAGATCAACCCATAACAGTGGTCTATTCCTTTTAGCACCTTGTCAAGATATATTTACCCCCTCAGCTCTAATCTTAGCCATTTTTATTTTCATCCTGTCTGACTTAATTTTTTCTGTGTATGACAAGCATTTGTTCCTGTCCTAGCTACAAAGTATGTGTTTTAAAATACCGAATTAACAAATACTTAGCTAACATTCCACGTGGATGATCCATTGTACTATTAATTCATAACTCATAATTTGAAAGAGAGTCACTTTAAAGAAACAAGGAAGTGTACAGAGGGCAAGAATAATGAATCTATATTTGCAGTTAAGCTGAGGTTTGTCCAGTGGATCACAGCTTGGGAGACTGACTCACAGGTATGATAATGTACTGGAGTTGCTGCAGAAAGTCTTGAACCCCTTGTGTGGCCTGCCTTGCTCTGCCACCTTTATGCATAAACAGGTGAGTCAACAAAAAATGATGAAATGCCTTCACTTCAGAGCTTGGTATGTTAAGGAAAATCAGCCCCAGTGAAAATTTCCTTCTTTCTAGGAGTCTGTAGTTTGCTCTCATTGAAAAGGATTGCAAACCTCCAAATTAGGAGCAGAGTGTACAGCTGTGGATAATGTTTTCTCTAGCTATTTATGAATCTGTTCATTCATATATACAAAAGCTATTATAATTCACAGTTCAAATACTTTTAAAGGTCACTAACTACATTCTTCTCTGCAATGACTTTAAATTTGCTGTGGGGTTTTGCTGGACTCTATCTCTTTCAAAAACAGCCTTTCAAATTTTATGGAAAGCAGACTTAAAATTAGTGATCCAGTTATATTTTTGTCAAGAATAATAACCACTCCATGTTGCTTGTTTTTGTTTTCTAGTTAGTCAAATATTTTACTAGCTGTAGGCTATAGTATCTGTCATTTATTGTAAGAAATGGGGTGGAGTAGAGTCCTTGCAGTCACAGCTGATGACACATAGTTATATACCAGAAAATAGAACTCCCTGGGGAAAAAGAGAATTCAGATCATGCTCAAGTGAAATTGTTTAAGGCTATTTTGGATGGCATGGGTATTTATGAGCTCTATTAATAATAAATGAACTAATGTTGTAGTTCTAAAATTTGGAGACAACCTCATCTGACCGTTGAGAACATGCTGGCTTTCTGGCAATAATGAAAGTGCATAAATATTAATATCTTAAGAAAATAAAACATCTTATCACTGTATAACGGTTAAAAGTACATAAAATGTAATGAAAATATGAAAAGTATTGGGTAATGAAATTTGTGATAGCTATGTTTTTTCATTTATAGTTTAAAAGCCACATTAGATATTCCCTCAGTAGCAGAAGCTATTAACCCTTCAACCAGTTACTTTGCCGAGAGTATTAATTACTTGTTGAATTGCAGAGCTGGAGAAATATGCAGATGCATGGAAAATTTGTAAGCCTTTGCAGATAACTTTTTGACATACTTTTTATACCTGTCCAGAAGATAAATGAATGCTACCTTAATCAGGTAGGTGAAAAAAATAAGAAATAAGCCCCATTGAAAAGAGCTCTTATCATACTCACTTTGTTATTTTATGTTATAGACACAAAAAAGACCACACAAATGCCAGTAAATGCCTTCTAAGCACTTTTCTGTTTGAAAATCTTTTTAGTTATAGAGCTAGTTAAGATTCTTTGGGAAGTTATTCTTACTTTGCAACATAGTTAATTCCACAAAAATTGTACCACACCTAACAGGAAAAGTAATTCCTTCATGCTTTCTAGTTTTTGTGATCATCATTAGAATGACTATGGAGCAGGACAAAATATGAAACTAGAGTTTGCCTTCATTTATTAAAATCTGAGGACATGCATTTTCCCATGCTTGTAGCACATAGCATAATTAGGAAATAACACAGCATAATTAGGAAAATAAGAAGCACCCTCTGAACTGAGGATCAGGGTGGTTCTATTCTTTCCACTTGGTTTTACAGCAGACAAAGTTTGCGCTTGCTGAGGGATTTCTATGCCTGCATCTGCGTCCTTGGAGTCTTAAACATCCTGGGAACTGGCTCAAGAGTGAAGACAGAGAGGAAATGTTAAAAAAACTTCTGCAACTCTGCAAGTCACATAGGTTTATTTCCCTGGTGAGTCCAGCAACACTGCAAGTTTTTTTCACTTTTTCCTACAGCTAAGATGTCAGTTAAATCAAACATGGAAAGAATATTTTTATCTCTGAATTTAATTGTCGTAACCAGGGATGGCAAAAGATTAAAAAACACAAACAAACAAGAGAAATTAGTTGTTCTTTTCTCTTGTCAATGAATTTAGTAATTCTCTTCAGTATCCTAAACATGTTATCTGTATCATCACACAATTTCACGTGAATACGCACATATTTATATATCAGATCTAAGTGTTAAATAATGAAAGGATCCCCCAGCAGGACAGGATGTAAGCTTGATTTTGAAACCCTGATTCCAAAATGTAAAGCAGTGCCAAGGTTACAGCTACAGTTTAAAGTCTAAAGTAGCAACTACAAAACAGATCTGGCTTTTCCCACAGCTCGATACAACTCTATATATCAAGCCACTTAATAAACTACACTTCAATCAAAAGATACAGCTCAGAGAATGATAGCCTGACAAAAATTAGAGTATTAGGAGAACCAAATACAAAAATTGTACAGGATATAGGAAAGAATACTTTATTGCAAATTACCACAATTTATATGAAATGCAAAAAAAACCTTGCCTGTGATGTATGTCTGCATTGGAATTTTGCTGGTTACACCTAAGCTTACAGAATTGGGCATTTAGTAATTCAGGCACAGTGTAAATTGTGACACCCAGGATCAAGCTATAAGATCCTTTGACAAGGAGGCCATTATTTGTTTTCCAACACATAACAAATAATAGTCTCTCTTAGTATTATCTTGATAATGAATAGCCTCTATCAACCTTATTTTGTATGGTGTTCATTAAACCTCTCTTGTATTGTATGCATGGACATACTTGTGCATCCACATATACACATGACTATTTCAAAATTTTTGTTTTGTACCCCACCAACAAAAAGTCCTAGCACTAAGTGTTTCTAATTATTATATAACTCTTGCTGCCTCCCTACTCTTATATAGCTGCTATAATAGAGCTGTGTGATCCCCAAAATTCTAGACATCCATCTCTTTTCTAACAAGGCATTAAAAGGGTCAAAGATTCACCCTTGTTCACTGAGCAACGTTAAACATGAATAATTGGAGATACTCGTGCTATTTTTAAACAGCTAAGGGAATCTCCATACCAATAATTTATTTAAACCATTAGCAGTAAGATGGCAATATTGAATCCATTAATAATTTCCATTTTATGAATTTCTGTTTTACTTTTCTGAATCAGAAGTATAAACCTATCCTAATTATAACAATTTCTAGAAACCTGAGGGACTCTTCTGCTTTCTGTTAATTATGATAAAGCATGTGTACCATTGCAGTTGACCAGTACATCAGGGAGGGAGGGCAAGGCATACTTTTCTTTGAGATATTGCTAATAGGAAGAACAAGCAAAACATAAAACCTGTAGGCAAGTGTTGGTAAAACCAACATCTACTAAATGCACCATTCTTCATTGAAAAAGGGAGGTCATTTTCAGGGCGAAATGCAGGTGTCCTTGCCCATGAAGAACTGAGTCTCATACCACTGTAGCTGATGATCCAAGTCTTCTCGTAACAGCCCCACATCTCCCTGAGGTCAAATGAATTTCCTTCACTTGTGCAAGATGTTTTTTCTTGGGGCAGGGTACTACTCCACACAAAAAGGAATTATAGTCTGCCCAAGTTTTCTATCACCTTGATTAATACATAATGGAATATTTTCCTGATTTTAAAATGTTACATACGATAATGCTCCCCCCACCCCCCATACCTTATTACCCAAATACTCTCATTTTGTTTCAAACCACTACTTATATAGCAAATAATGTACTAGAGATTAGATACAGACAGCATAGCTGTAATCTAGACAGATAACATCTACATGTAATATGAGACCAATGTCTTAGATTGCTGCTTTTAAACATATGTTTTTCTGAGACATTTGAAATCTTTCATGTTTTCCCTATGTAGCTTATCTCTATAAAATGTTTCTGTTCTTTAATCATTTACTGTCTAAAAGTATGACAAAAAAGTCATAATTTGAATATAAATTCTGAATATTAAGGATTTTTTTCAGTATTAAGAGAGTCAAGCATTTGGAGCAATCAGACAGGTTGTGAAATATCCATCCTTGAGGGTTTTCCAGACCCATCTGGATAGCCTGGGAAACAAGGTCTGATCTACCAGTTGATCCTGGTTTGAGCAGGAAGTTGCATTAGAAAATACACCAGGTTCCTCCCAGACTGAATTGTCCTATTAACTTATGCTGCTAATTCAAGTAATTATTGAATGTTAGGTATATTAAACTTTTCACTTATTGACTCTTACTTAATCCTAAACTCTACCCAGTTTTGTCCAGCCCTACATATAAACAAGACTGGTAAATCCTACCAGTGGCAGGGACTGTGGAACTTAGCACTAGTGTACTATCTTAGAAAGTGTGTTCCTCCTTTCTTAGCGCCTCAGTATTCTGCATACTAGGTACTACAAGTGAAACCTTGTGTTTTCTATCCTGCCCCATCTCTCTCTCTAACATCCAGGTGGTTATAGACAGTTGCAGATTTAATCTTATTTTAGTCTGCTTTGGTTTATGCTTTAAAAGAGACTTCACAGTGGCATTTTTGCTTCATGGCTGAAGGATGAAATGGGAATTGACAATTAGTCACAACTTTATTTGCAGAACATTGGGGTATTCTGTTCAGTGTGTTTTATATGAAATGTAAAGTTACCTGTGAAAAAATATCTCTGGCTTTTCACAATTTTCCCACCTTTATCCTTAGTCTCTATGAGAAGTTATTTGCTGAAACTCAAGATCGGATTTAAGTGGAAACACAAGATTGGAAGTTTTGTTCTCACTCTGCCTATTTCACTGCTGACTTCACACTTTTACTTCCAGTCTATTCTTCTCTTTACCCTTTCTGGTCTGTACTGGACTGTATTTCACTTGAACTGATCAGTTTCTTTCTCTCACATCTCTAGAAGAATACCATCAGCTAATCTACAACTGCTATTTAGCAAGGTCCTGGAGCTGGAAATAAAAGGAAATCCACCTTTGTACTAGAACAGAGAATGTTCTACATAAGCAAAGATATATGAGGTTGTTAATCATCTTTATGCTGTATATTAATATTGGTTTTGAAAATACTTAGCAGAGAAGATTTTCATATAGAAGACTAAGAAAATATCTTTTAGACAAAGGGCACTCCCAAATAATTTCTAAGTAACTGCTCCAAAGCGTGATGCTTTGTGATGCTTTTAAAAATGTCTGACAATTATTTAACATTGGCAAACAATATATTATTTTCTGCTTTAATTCTCAGAAATAAATGAGCTGTTTTATATGACATTAAAACTGAAACAAAAAAAGGAAAACCACAAAGAAAATCAATCTGAAGCAATCACTTGCAATGGAAAAATGTATACCCAAATAGATGAAGTTTATTGATGTTCTGAACAAATAAGAGTAGAATCTTAGAATGAAAATAATCAGACTACCTTAAAAATAATTGGTATTACCATTGTCTAGAAAAATATCTGTTCAGATATATTTGGAGAAATTAATGCTTGCCATTATTAAAGGCCAGTGTGGTTCAGAAACCAAATCAGACACCTGTTGTCTCCACTTTTAAATATTATTGTATTGCAATTATGCATTTATTTATGTCCTGTTATTGAAATCCTAGCAATGTCCTACAGTAAGCATCTCTGGAGTATTCTGGGCACACACACTACAGTCATTTTGCTTTCAGTGGCTTTCAGTCACTGTCAGCTATGGATCATTAAGTGTTGAGCATAGCATGCCATAAGAATAGATTCACTCTCTAGGTCTAGTTCTGGATAAGAACGGTTAGTATGCATCGATGAAATATTGTGGGATTTGGGATGATGAGTAACAAGCAAAGTACTTTCAGCTTCACTGTATGCAAGGAAAATTCAAGAACATATGTGAAAAGCTGGTCCCTTTTCTAGATCTCAGTCTGTAATTTCTGGGTGAAACTCTTCTCTTTCTATGCCAAATGAGTTCATTGTGATTAAAATGTATGTCATCCAAAGCATTACGGAAATCCAAAAGTTATGATCTGTCCATAGCTGAAAACTGTCTATGTTTTTATAGAACCATTGTTGTTGAACTGAAGCTATTTTCATGACTTATTGGAAAATAAATATGACTCACACTCCCATTCAGTGCACTCCAGAATCTAATTGAAAACACTATCAGGTTGTAAAACAGGAAGAATATTTGCCCATGCACACACGTCAAACTCTCTGGTCATGGGCATGAATCTTGTGTGCTCAGGAAACTTGTACCATCTAGAGTTTATTCATGTCCTGGTGGGGATCTTATACAAATTCAGTAACTGAACATGGCTTGGGCTGACACAAGCAATTTGGATAATAATTTCTATTGTCCTTGCTTTTTCCCTTCCTCTGGGGTTTGACGTCTCTCTAAAACAACAGCAGAAACAGAGTTCTATGTGAACACTGGGAATTACGTCTCACTGTCTCTTAACATTCAGATACTTTCTAAATAAGTGATGTTCTACATTTTCCATTTGTTAGTATCTCTGTCCCACAGGTTTGTTTCCTTTATGGGGAATGCCATCTTCTTCATTCCTTAATTACCACTGTCCCTCTGACTTACTGCAACAGAGAGAGAATCCTTGCCTGAACCAAGTACCTGGAAGGGAACTCTGTCTTTTTGCTGTGCAACCAAACACCAGCTTATACACATGCCTGTGGGAAGATGGTTGGGTATCTACAACTGAGTGGGTATCAGCTGGGAGAGCATTTATGTGGGAATATGGCCTGATGACCAGGCCCATGAGATAGTAGAATCCCTGTCTCTGCAGGATTTGCCCCTGCAGAGCACACAAAAGGCATTGTGCGAGCAGATGGCAGAACCTTGAAGATGAACTGCAAGGACAATGTCCTTGGAGGTCCGGAAAGTACAGAAGTTTATGAAAGAAGGATTGCGGTCAAAAGGATACAGAAAATCAGTTAGTGGACCCACGAGGGGTCCACGAGCAGGCAGGAATAAAATGATGTAGCTGTATGCAACTAACCAATAATAGTATGGCAAGTAGTTTTACTAACCAATGACATTATGACATGTAGACACGCTAGGTGCTGGAAAAAATGTACTTAAGGCCGAGAAACTGTGAAATAAACGGACTGAAGCTTATCAATCATATTGATTGGGACCGCTTTTTTCCCCTCGTCGCCGATTGCGGGGTTTAGTCACGGTCCAGGCTTCTTTGATATAAGTTTTCTTTTCAGTGAGTTTCTTTTCTATAAGTTTTTTCTCGCCCTGCAACATGTGGTGACAGGTCTAAGGGTCCTGGGATTCCTGGTGACCGCGGGACCATTACAACGTCCCGCGACACATTTAAACCTTTGCAGTTTGAATTTGAATCAAGACAGCTCCTAGGCTTCTGTATTTTCAGGTTCCCTATTGCTTTCCAACCCCTGGCAGAGAGGCAGATTTTTTAGCATAATTCTTGCTCTGTTTTCCAGTGTGTAGATATCAGTTTCTGATCTCTCAGTTGTGGTGGTGTATATATGCAAATGAAATGACTCCATAAAGACATAGGAGAAAAAAATTTTGTAAAGATAAGGCTCTGTATTGTTCCTCTGTTGTCCGACCAAAACAAAATTAATTTTTCAAGAGATTTAAGAAATGGTACACATTTTCTTCCTCAAATATTAACTATAAAAGGCCGACTAACAGAAATCCAAAATACTTTCAAACTATTTCAGCTCTCTGCAGTAGAGTAAGACCTGAGAAAATTCTACCACTCTCCCAATAGCTTCTTCAGGTGCAACTTAAAATGGCCTGATTAGATGGTGGCTCAGACTGTCTTGCTGGAAGGAAATAATTTTTCCTTCTATCTTTTTTTCTGAACTTTCAGCTTCTGTTGCATACACATGATCTCCAAATACTGTTCTCCATAAAACAGTCCCTTTAGAATGTAAATGCCTCCCAAAATAATTCTGCCACACTGAATCTGGCTCCCCTGAGCCCCATTCTGTAAAAGAGTTTATTTGCCATTTATATGAAATAGATATGAAAATGCATTGCAAAAACCCCAAACTAAACAGCTCTGTTTTTGAATGCTATTAACTCATTGACTGCCACAACCAACTCTATAAAATATCTGCAAAAAATGTGTGGTACAGCTTGCCAATTCTTTGCTCAGTCAAGCTTTTTGTTCAGTACTAACCTAAACTAATTAGGGTAAATAACGATGCTGGATTCTCTGGATATGATCTGGTCAAATCCCAAAATGTAACTCAGATTGCTTAGAACCTTGACCAGTCAGACTATGTCACATTTATTTCTGGTAAAACAAAAAAAGTGGAAATCCTCTGTAGTCTGGTATGATTGTGATATTACAACCTTGTTGTTCTTTCTAAACACTTTAGCAGCTTTCATTTAAAAATTGACTCAATTAGCTAATTAATGTAACAAATTAATTTTAATTCTATAGCTTTTTAATTATACAATTAATTGCTAAGGATGACTAATACCCATATTTACTCTCGGTTTCTGAAGTCCTCCATCTATGACATTATTAACATTCTGATACAATTGCTAAGACATATATTACCATAGCCTTAGAAGCTGCAGCGTATTTCTAAGAGTTTTCAGTTAAAACTCAATACTATAAAGCCAGTGCAAACTTAAAGTTTTCTAGCTGCATTTCACAGTTCATATTTAAACAAAATATAAAGTTCACAAGATTTCTTCTACTTAAAGTAGTAAAAAAATTCAGGACCAAATTCTTATGATTCTTAACAGACTGTGAAGCCATGGCAGTTTACATTAGCCAACCATTTTGTTTCCAAGAGTGAAAAGAGTCAAAGAAGTGACTGCAATGTTATTAAAAGTTACTTAAAGTCCACAAAAAGAAATTGATGTCTGTGTATTAAAGAGTATAAATGAGAGAACAGATAGCAAAAAAGCAGATGACAATCACCTCCTCTACCCAATGCAGCATGGAAAGAAGCAATTTCCTGGTCACCAGTCAGCACAACTTGTGTGTTCTGGAAACTTCCCTCATGAATTCCAAGCAGGGAAGCAAAACATGGCCATAATGTTGAGAAACTTTCTGACTGATGTCGCAGGTTTTATCAACAGGGAGAAAATGACCAATGTCTAATAGAAATATGAAGTGAGGAGAGGCAGTGGGAACATTGAGCAATGTGTGTGAAAACCCCAGATGTATTTGAAGCTTGACAGTAGGTTAAGGAAAGATGATTTCTGGAGTTTAGTTGTCTTTGGTTAGTTGTTATAATCTGTATAGCTTTCAGCTTCTGCTTAGATGTGACTCTCAAATATTTTTGAGTGGTAAGATAGGTGATACAGCCAACATACTTTTCATCCCAATTTAGTTAGAATTTTAGAATGTTATCTTTCAAATTGTCAAGAAAATGTGTCAAATTGTTAAAGGAATATTTCTACCCTCTAGCCTTTAAATCAAGGTACACTTCTTTCTGCTGATTTGCAGTATTTAAACTCATTCATTCCTACTGACAGAAAATCCACATTAATAGTAATAATTTAAAACTGTCACTCAGCAAGTCCCAAGCATCTCTCTTTTAAAAAGAATTGCAGAATCGTGGAAGGGCAGAGGTGTAAAGGGACCTACATCATCTGCTTTAGCCCCTCTGCACAAAAGTGTGCTATAGTAGATTGATTAGGGCCATATTCTGTCAGGTTTTGAATATCTCCATGGATATCTCCAAAACCTCTCTTGGCAACCTGCCCAAGTGCTTGATCATTCTCAGGATTATTTTTCATTTTTTAATGTTTAAACAGAATTCCCGTGTTTCTGTTCATACCCGTTGGCTCTCATTCCTTCACTGGGCACCACTCTGTTTCCACCTACTTTTCTCTCCCTCGTCAGGTATTTATGCACACACACAAGACCCCTTCTTGAGTCTTCTCCAGGCTGAAGGGTCCCTGCTCCCTCAGCCTCTCCTCATGTGACAAATTCTCCTATGCCTTAATCACCTTTCTGGTTCTACGCTGGATTCACTCCTTTGAGTCCAGGTCTCCCTTGCAGAACTGGACCCAGCACTCCAGATGGGGACTTGCCAGGGATGAACAGAGGGACAGAATCACCTAATCTAATCATCTAATACTTAGAACTCTTGCACATATATACACTCCTTATAAATCAGTTCCTTTCTTTCAGGTTCATGGCTGTCTACTGAGCATGTTAAAATTAGATGTTTTGCACATTTTCTCATTAGTGCTACTGAATAAGTAAAGGGATGAAATTGGACAAGAGCCCTTGGGATTCCCAAAAACTAAAATAGACTCTCAAAGTCCAGTGTTCTGTAACAGTATAATCAATATTGACAAAAGAAATGAAGTAACTTTTTACTTAGCAAATGAAACAAAAACTGCAATCCATCTAATCTGCAAAGCCTATGTGGTCTAAAGCTGACTTTTTCCTCACAACTTTTCTAAATTTACAAGAAGAAAATTCCCTGGTTTTGCTTGCAGTGCAACACTATTTTTCACACTGTTAAGCTGTAGCCAACATACTATCAAAGCTTCAAGAGGAAGTCAGTGTGCCAGGTCTTTCTTCTCAGTTTAATATCCCTGACAGTAGAGTGAATATCGATGACAGCATTAAATGTCTTCTGGCAGGGCTTTGCTAAATCTGAAAGTAAAAAAAAAAGAAAAAAAAGAAAAAAATATATAACCACTCAGTAAAAGCATGCACGAATCTTTAAAGACAGTACAAGAAAAAAAATCTCCTTATGTGTAAATTGAAACATGAAATAATTGAAAACTCTGTACTTTTTTAAAATTTAACTCTTTCTGGAATGACTAGTGATGAGGCAACTGTGAATAAAATATACAGTGGAGGAAAGGGGTAAAGAAGAAGGTGATATGCCAATTTTATCACAGTTCTGAATTTTTAGTAGATACTTTTTATAGTATTTAAGGGATACTGAATAAAATGGCAGTAAGAAAGTGGCAGGTACTGCTCTAATAACTCCCTTAACAGCTTTCTGAGGAGCACATTGAAAAACACATTAAATTTTGAACAAGACAGTTAAAACTCCTCCTGCTGAAAAATGTGTGAGTTTTTTAATATACCAGTTTTAATAAACACAACAGAATATTAGATATGAACAAGTCATATCCCCTGCTTATGGTATCTTGTGTAGAGGTAATTATTTTTCAAGTACTGGCAATCTGGACAAGATTGTAAAGATAGTCAATAGGACTGCTAGTGTCCCAATATGCCATAATGCAATGCATAGAAAAAAACCACATGCTCTATCTATGAACATCCATTTGCTTTTTGTCTCTTCTTTTTATTTCTCTGACCCTCTGAGTAACTTCAGGAATAAATTGTGGCCCAGACCTGAGAAACCTATATATTTTGCTTTTGTATCAAAGCTGAGTAGATGGTTGCTTTTGTACTGTTGGAAGCCACTAATGCAATAATAAAAAAGCAGTATGGGAAGATGTCCCTGCATGAATTCATTTTTGAATCAGAAAATACAGTGAGTCTTGAGTACAAATGTTGTCATATATTTAAACTACCCATCTCAAGCATTTATTCAAAGCTCATTTTCACGGAGCAAGTAAGGATATAGTTACTAAACACTAGGCAAAGCCAGAATACCAAGAACAGTTTTGTAGGCAAAGAGAAAGATCTTTTCAGCCTCAAAGTTGCTATTGTTGATTGGGGCTGTTGCTGGTGATACAGATTTATGATCAAGGCACAGGTTATTTACAGCATTATTGTAAAATAACATCGCAGTTTTGCCATGATTTACTGTGTAGTTTATGCAAGATACCAGCTGGTATTTTACAGTAGCTGGGGAAATAATGCTGCTGTTCACTGCAGCCTTCTTACAGTGACAAGGATGTCACCTGCAGATGAGAGGTTATGGAGTAAAAAGAAGGCCTTTAGTCTTGTATTTGCAGCCGGCATCCCACTACCACTTTATATGTTTTGACATCTTGAATTAAAGAACAAAATAAAATGGTCTTGTGTGGCGCCAGGACCATTTTGCTATAAGACCACTTATATTTTACCCATGGGAAAATTTTTATTAGAAACTCATTAGCATGATCCTTCATGATTTTTTAAAGGATTAATGACTATTGGCATATCCATTTTTAAATGCCTAACCTAGCACCCTGTTCAGAAACAAATCACTTTACAAAATGAAGCACATTTTAGGTGTTATTCTTTAACAGCCTAGTGGAGTGATGAATCCTTCTTATTAGTATAAATTTTCAAAGGCTGTTTAAAATATGTTATATAGAAATAGAAGGGGAGTCAATAAGAACCTAGGTACAAATGATATTAGAAAGATCTCTGTCAAATGATAAACTAGCTGCAGGTAAAAGTGAAATTCTTCTGTATTTTTAGAGATTCAAGCAGATGGAGTTCAGAAAGACTGAATACTTCTTGGAAATTTCAGAAGTAGTCCACAGAAATAAATATTGCTAAAATAAAAATAACAATCTAATATTTTCAACTAGGAGGGCAATCTTCTTCTAGATAGATGAGAATGAAGTTAATAATGTTTAGGCCATGTTTCTTACCTGAGTACCTACACCAGACTCACAAATTCTAATAGAGCTGTTTGTTAATTTCAATAGAAACTTCAGGAGCAAACAATGTATTTGTGTACTAAATCTTGTATATGTACCTATGGATCACTCACAATAAGTAAAACAACTACAGTCCCTGTTGCTGTCACAAGATAAATTAAGGCTCACTACTTCTAAATCAAGGCATTGACCAAGCAACTTTGTTCTACTCTGATTTTTTCTTCTAAGACGTTTTCTTGAGTGACTTATATATTGTGTAGTATTGCAAGTTTGTCTACTCTGTGTTCACAGTAACTCACAAGTTGGCACTTGTACTCCTATCAAACATTCTTCCTTCTGTCCTCCTTCTCTAGCTCCCTCCACAAACAGAAGAGCAAATGAATGGTCTTCTTGAGGTAAAAAAAAAAAAAAAATCAAAAAAGGACAGAGTAGGAAAGAATGGAAGAATGAAATGGGAAGTATCATTAACAAACCAGCTTGAATCACAGAGATGAAAGAATAGTTTGGGAGTGTGATCAGTCTCATCTGTGAGTGTTTCTCTCATCATTGGCATCTTGATGCTCATGGTTTAAGTTTGATTGTGGAACTCACGTCTTTCACTCCCTTAGGACTTTCGGTTTGGTCCAAGTGCAGAACTAGACTCTCTGACGCATACTTAGGTTCCTAAGAGTTAACCTGTAGATTTAATATTCTGTGGTTTTGGCATTAAGAGGGTTTTGGTTACTTTGAAAATGAACTATAGAATTTGCTGATGTTATGTCTTACGAAAAGAAACTTTGCAGAGGTGCAAATTCTCCTCAGGATGTATCAAGGATGACTAAAGTGGTAAGCAGTCCTAGCTCTTTACCTTGACCATATGACAGATTTTATTTTTCCAAACGTAAGGACATCCTGAATCTATCCTGAATAGATACTTGAATCTATCCTGAGTGGGATACTTGTTCACTCCTGACATGTTTACAGTCTAGAATATTAATATAAGCTACTTACAAAAAATTAAGAAGCTGACATAAATCTGCTGGTGGACTAAGAAAGACCAATGCTACTTTAATATTCTGTCTGCACAGTGTGATGACCCAAGAGTGAACACATTCTGCTAAGCCATGTCTGTTGCCAGGGTGGTGCTTTGTCAGATGGAGAAGGGCTTAGGGCAGCATTCACCTGTGCCAGCCTATATGTTACTAAATTTATCAGTTCCCCTGTATTCAAATACATTCCATTTAGCTTCATTAACACGGGGTTTATGGCTAAATTAGAGGAAAAAAATCCCCAAAGTCTGAAATATTAACAGTCATCACACAGAAAGTGTTGAAAAAAATTAATATGCATTTCATAAATAAAATAAACCACTTCTTTACAGTCTTTCTTTTAACTTTTTTCTTCTAGAAATTATTTGAATATATTTCTTTACAGTACATTAAATTGTATAAAGAACACAAACTTTGTTCCAGAAATAGTAGCTTTTTCTTTTCTTTGAGAAGAAAGTCTTCAGTCTTCTTTTCTTCAGTTATTCAGATTACTTCAGTTATAATAGACATTATGATTTTATGGAAATGATCAATACTATAATCTGAAGAAAAGCTATTAAGTGTAGGAAAGATAGGGAGGAGCTACAGAAATGCCATTTCCCACTGAATAATCCTCCTGAAGAAATGTAAAATTAATCTGATACCTTTATGTTAATGGCTCAGAGTGGATCAGAGATCCGAGATCTATGAATTAAGAGATTACCATTCGGACTGTAGGAGTACAGAATCCTCTGTAACAGACCACATATTTGAATTCCTAGTTGTTTTACTTTCACTGTATGAGATAAAGCACAGGTTTAACAGTCTCTTAGTAATTCAATTTTATTACCTCATTTTTTTAAAATACAGCCATTATTCCACAATCCAGCTCACATGTAATACCTTGATCTTGATCCAAGCTATGCAGACCTCATACATGAGCAGAAGTGAACAAACTCGATTAACTTGTTGTCTCAGTTAATACTTCTTATAAATCAAAACATTTCTTATTTCAAGGAATCTGAAATAAACTCCACTGTATCCAGTTGATCCCCATCAGCAGTTTAACCGACCTAACTCTGTAAGAGGAGTGAAGATGTTCATCTCTCAACAGGCTGAGAAGACTATTTTGACTAAAGACATTTTAATTAAATCATTTCATTGACTGAGTAAGAGAGAGAAAAAAAATCTGCTTTCATTTTCTTGTAACTTTATTGCTTCTACAGTTCTAATAGAAAAAAAGCAATCTAAATCTTATTACTAGTAGTAAAAGGCATAGATATACTTCACAATTAGATCAAGGTGAATATTGGTGAATTGCTAACTAAAACACTAGCTGAAGAATTTTGCTGAAATGTTTCAAAATTCACTAAGTAATGTTTCCAGTTATATAAATATTTGTCTAGAATAGTTCCTCCAGAGTGAAGACAAATATCATACTGCAAGAATAAAATAGTTCCATTACACAATTCCACTACTGACTATACAAGTATATTAACCTTTAATTACAGAACAAAGATTATATTAAAGAAATGAATGGAGTATGGCAGGTCATTATTGATGGTGTTTAGTCTAATATGTGCGCTGCTAAGCACAGGAATTGGTAAAAATGAATAAGGACATTCTATTTTTATTTCATACAGTGAAAATCTGATAATTATTAGCGTGTTCTTGCCAATACAAATGTAGTTAATCATTATTGATTCTAGCTGAAGCATATGCTTGTCTTCAGAATGATCTAACTTTTTTAGTTAAAGCAAAAGTTCTTTTTAACTGAAAGATGTTGGTTTGCTTTTTTTTTTAATATGGTCTGTATATATTTTAAGTCTATCTATTAAATGCTTTTTCACCTGAAACAGTACTATCAATAGATGAAAGCAAGTAATTTCTTCATGCATGTTATGTCAGAGAAATTGAATTTTTTCCTGTTTTTTTTTAAATTTGCTCTTTTCTCCATTTAATACAGTCTTTTGTTTCTGTGCCTCTATTTTAGTGCAGGAAACAGATTTCTTATTTAATAAATTAACAGTGCCAAATTTCATATAGTTTAATGCCCAAACAACTCTTGGAGTAGTAATGATAACTGCCATTTCCTAACAGGTGATTCAATAAATCTAGTGAAAAAGGAATTTTGCATGGGGATTTATAGACTGCTGAGACTTAGTTGTAGCTTTTTCTTGTTTGGGTTGAAATGTATTAATAATAGCATTGATGTCAGTAATAGCTGAATAAATTATTTCTTTGCTTATTTTCCTATTTATACTATGAATTATGGACAAAAGAATGAATCTTTAATTACCATGGCCTCAAAGTATCTAAATCATTAACTGTGAAGAGTCAGCTAATCAAAATATTTGGTGGGTGGTCCATACATAACATGAGTATTGTAAGGTTTTCTACCCTTACACTAATACTGAGACTAGTACGCCATTCCCTTGTTCTTTTATTTCCCACCAATTTATTCATGCATCCAGAGTTGTTATTTTAGTGGCACTACTAATAGAAGATGACCACAGGGCTAGAGCAGCTCTCCCATGAAGACAGGCTGAGAGAGTTTGGATTATTCAGCCTGGAGAAGAGGAGGCTCCAAGGAGACCTTATTGCAGCTTTCCAGTACCTAAAGGGGCATCCAAGAGAGCTGCAGAGGGACTTTTTACAATGTCATATAGAGATAGGATGAGGTGGAATAGCTTTTAACTCAAAGAAGTAGATTTAGATTGAACATTAGGAAGAAATTCTTTGCTGTGAGCGTGGTGAGATACTGAAATAGGTAGTCCAGGGAAGTAGCAGATATCATTTGAATGTTAAAGGCCAGGCTGGATGGGGCTTTGAGCCGCGTGGTCTAGCAGAAAGAATCCCTGCCTGTGGCAGGGGCTTTGGACTGGATGATCCTTCCAACCCAAATCATTATATGATTTTCTTTTTAATTTAGTACATGACTTGATATTTTTTCATTATTATTAATTTATCTGCCTTGAAAGCCATCTGTCACCTTTCTAAGCTGTATTCTAAGATTCTTCTGCATCATCTTTCCCTTTTCATATCATTTAACTAACAGAAAGAAGGTGCTACATGAATAAAATTCTACATAAATGGGATTTTGATTGATTTACTCTGTGTTATTATCTCTCTAGGTCATGTTACCCTGTGACCTGAACAATTTTTTAACCTTAGATTTAGCTGCTCAGATGATTTAACCCAGAATATCTCCATGTAGTTGTTATTTGTTCTTGTTAGCATAGTTCTCAAAGCACAGTTGTGCTATTTTTTAGCCCCTTGTAGCTAAAACTGCCTGTGGCAGGGTGATAATGGCTATGATACCTTCATGTTTTATTCACAGTTCAGTGTCACCCAGTACACAACCTGGTTTGCTGCTGCTACTGTTTATGAGCCTTTCCTCAAGTTCTCTCTGTGACTTTCCTTCAGCTCTGTCAGCCCATCATGCAGTGCTTCTCTCACCCTAAGTTGTAGTATGTCTTCCCAGTGCTCTCTCCACACTTCTTAGACTATCCCTTATTTGAATGAGCTTAGCTGCTCTCCTGTTTCCTGGATACCTGTTTAAACCATTCCTAGCTTTATTCCTCCCTTACCACTAGAGTTCCCTCCTTGGTCTGTTGCTTTCCATCAGCTGGTCCGTGCCAATCTGATCTAGAGCTCCCATGGAAAAAGCCTTTGCATTCTCAAAGAGTTTTGTTAACGATTTGCTAACTCAACATATCAAATAAGCTTCCGTGAAACCAATAAATTTATAAATCTTTTGTGAACCTTTTAACTTTTGCAGCAGCCTCACTGCTAACCTATTAAGCTGGATCATGAAGGGTCAGTAATGGCTAAAAACACAGTTAAAAATAGAAGACTTTAATCATGGAGTTGTAATAAGCATTCACAGGGGAAAAAAAAAAAGAAAAAATATAAAAATGTTAAAAGGGGATCCTGTAAGGTGATCTTACCTCAAAGCAGTGCCAATTGAAAAGTCAGAACAGCTTGCTCAGGGCATTGGCCAGTTGAGTTCTGAATATCTCCAAGGATAAATATTCCTTAATGTCTCTGGACAACTTGGTTCAGTATTTTATCACTTTCATAGTGATCTTTTTCCATCTAATACCCACTGAGAATTCTCTTTTTTGCAATTGTTGTCTATAGCTCAAAAATTCCATTTCTGTGTACTTCTGAGAAGGAGCTGATCCTATCTTCCCTGTAACCTCCTACTAGGTAGCCAAAGAGAACAGTAAGATTCCCCTCTTATCCTTCTTTACTTAAGCCAGCTCCCCTAGCATCTTCTTAGTTCCTTTTATCATCTTGCTTACCTTCTGAAGGACTGTCTCCAGGATGTGAATTTTTTTTTTCACTGAAGAGCCAAAAATCCCACAGTGCTCCAGGTGTGGCCTCCCAAGCTGCACAACAGAGAAGAATAACTACTTCTCTTGATGGTCTGTCTGCACTCTTGGTAACAGAGCCCCATATGGCCTCATCCTCCATGGTCACAAGGTTGCACTGCCAACTTGAAATCTCTTGAAAATAAGCACTACGTTCCAATACTAACTGGGAATAGGTGAGAGCCCTGGTTTCTTAAGTGACTTATGCTGTCCAAGCAGAGAAGAGTTACTTTAGACATCTGGGGATCTCTGTATATAAAATTCACTCTGCTAGGTTCCTTGATGCTTAATGTGGGCAGGATCATGAGAAAAGAGGTACGACAAATAATGCAGAGATACCAATCTAGGGTAAGTTAGTCTCAGCTTCTGAATAATTTTTAATAGAAGTTACATAACTATTTCTTTTTCAGTCCTTCACATATGAAGAAATCCTGTAACATTACTTGTCTTATTTCAGATCTCAGACATATTTTGTGGTAATGATGTGGCTGTGAACCAAGCATTTGCATGCGGTCCATTGGCACCATGCAGGCAAAGCTTGCTGCCTCTAAAAGAAAGAGTGACAATTGTGCTGATTTCCTAATTATGCAGTATCTCGCTTGCCACACTGACAAAAATTGTAGTTGTAGTACATTATGTTACATTTTCTAGCTCACAGATAGCTTATCTAATTGGGGTAGCTTGTTGGAAGTTCCACAAAGAAAAAAGCCCAACAACCACCAACTCAAATATTATGACTCCTGTTGTGTCATTGCTTAATTAAGCAAATACAATTATATTAGAAATCAAACATAGTCTTTGGTTTCTCCACTAAGACCATCACCCTAACTGTAAAAGAAAGCATTAGATGCACAGAATTTTAGATAATTTTTAATCATTCTTTTTCCAGGTCATTTGAAACACCTTTTTCTTGAAATTTCACTATAAAGACTTAATTTTTCTTTCAATGTCATAGGCACAAATTACATATAATATCTTTCCTGTCCCTTTCCTTCTTTGCACTCTCAACAAAACCAAACATATAATCTCAGATAAATCTTGGGGAGAAAGGAGAAACCTCTTCCTTGTGAGAATCATAGAATAGCCTGGGTCAGAAGGGACCTTTAAAGACCATCTACTTCCAACCCCCCTGCCATGGTCAGGGACACCTTGCACTAGACCAGGTTGCTCAAAGCCCATTCAACCTGGCCATGAACACTTCCAGGGATGGGACAGTGAGAAAGGCTTCCAGGGAGGTTGTGCAGTCGCCATCCATGGGGGTTTTTACGAGTGACTGTGCAATCACCTGAGCGACCAGGTCTGACCCTCTTTTGAGCCTAAGGCTGCCTGGATGACTTCCTGAGGTATCTTCCAACCTGCATTACTCTATGAAACTACAAACAAACTTAGAATGGTAAAATATAAAATGAAGTAAAGATGGGGATTAATCAAGTCTGTTCCTTAACTCCTGAATTCAGTTCGACCATATATCAAGCCAACACCAATTAATTTTATTCTCCAAATTAAAGTTAACTGGAAAACTGAAAATTTTTAAACAATCTGTTTGGGGATATTTGTTTGGAGAATTTGATTCAGTTTATAGCTGCGTATATCTATGGACTATTTTAGAATTATTTTCTAGTGCTGTTCTGTCAGCCCATCTAGGTAAAAGTAATGGATTCTCTTCTAAAACAGCAACAAAGCGAAACACTTGAAAACTACTTAGAAATTTATGAGTCAATGTCTATTAAGTTGGAAAGACAGTAGTCTGAACATCCTAAGCATATGGGACTTTTTAATTCAGTATAACCTAACAATAGATTAATTGAAAGAAGATTCCTTCCTCTTGTACATGGCCAAGGACAGCAACTAATTAAAACTCATTTGTTATAAAAGATTTATAGTTATGGAAATTAAACTGACTACATCAAGATTTTTTAAGAGATTGAATTTTCCTTTTTACAAGGGGATTAATAATATAAGAAATTGAATTCAATATAAAATGCAGTGCTTTTGAATACATGCAACAGTACTGAAATAAAAGGGAAATGTTTTAATGAGGTGAATTAAATTTGACTGTAATAGCAGGAACAAATATGTGAACATTTTTCCTAATGATAAAAATTTTGACTTCTTATTGTGCTTCACAATGCAATACACATATATATAGCTAATTCTTTCCATAATGCTAAAAAAAATCACTTGTCAGGAAATATCCTAATACTTTATATCACAAAAACATTTATGTTCTCAGTTCTCTCACTGATTCAGATCCTGTGCCACTGTTAAATTAGTATCCTTTCCTTGATGACAGTGAGATGTGTAAGTGTCCAGCTGAAGGTATTTTTGAACTTATTTGTAGCATTAGAGATGTTGGCTAAGATTTTAATGGAATGCATCTTAAGGAAAGTGTGTTCCCCAAAGCATTCAGCAACTGGGACAGACAAATTGCATCCCTGAAGAGCTAAACAGTATCTTAGTGCCATAGCTTAGATTAAAATTCTTTGCCCAGTGATTTTTCTGTTAAATCACTTAATTTAAATATACCTCTCATATATTTAGCTGGAAATAGCTGCAAACACTAATAATACCAACACCAAAACAACTCACTTCAAAGAATAAAAATAGGTATGTTTAATATATTCTTGTTGCTAACAATTTTTATTCAGAAGCATATGTATCTTATAGAATAGCTCTGTCTTTCACATGGGTGCTTTGTGATTATACTGACATTTTTTCTTTCATCGCTATTAGGCTGCCCACAGTGTCACTCCATGCAGTGCAGTGATAATCATTACTTTTACACAGCTTTAGGTACCGCAGGATCATATTCCTAAAGCAACACTCACTTCATTAAAAGTATTACTGAATATGTGAAGAGTAACATAAAAATGAAAAGAGAAAGGCTCCTTCAGGAAGCTCATTTTTTTTCTGCTATTAAGACTTATCACAAATCTTGATAAGAAGCAAGAATAGAATATAAAGTACAAACTGAATCCTTATAAATATCAAGCATTCTTGAAGCATAATCATATACTAGAATACCTCCCTAAGTACCAAATCATAGGAGTATAAAACATTCCTAATAAAAACCTAGCTAAAAAGATTCTCAGTATATTTTCACATATTTTAAACAGATGCAGGGTTTTTTTAAGCATCAGAAATATACAACAGAGATATAGCAAAAATTAAGAAAAATATCTTAATTGTCTATTTTAACCATATATGAACATCATCCTGTGATAATTTTTGTACCTTTTATGCTGAAATTACCATCTTCATTTATTATTAATTCTACTGAAAATAAAGGCTTCTGGTTGCTACAGGACAGAATGGCACAATGTGTTTAGCTACAACCACACTATGCTAGAAGGAAAAAATGCAGCACCACAGTAGTTAAAAAATGAGATTTCCTCTGAGTTCACATACCCTCCAAGCTAAAATGTGGTTTGACGTCTCCTGGTCAACTCATGTACTGGGGATTAAGTTAATTAAGAGTTGCCCTAGTCTATTAAGGCTCCCTGTAGACTAATTATTAAAATGCCTTGGACCATTACAAACCTACAGCAAAAGAAAGTCACAAAAAGGGTTGCTTATATTATGAGCACTCCAGTACCCAGTAGATTATCCTTTGCACTAAAGAGATTCTACAATAGAAGGAGAATGCCTTCCCCTTTCCTCTTCTGCCACGTAAGAAATAGAAAAATATACCAATAGGAAATCTGCATATTCATTAGTGTTTCTTTTTTATATATTCATATGCGTATGCTTTTATCAGTTGTCAAATTCCTTATAGATGGAAAAAGTCAGCTTTCTAATTTTCTACTTTTGTTTTCTTTTCCTAGATTGAGTTACCATATATACAATACTTAAAAATTTTAAAAACTCTAATTATGAAATTTTAAAAAGCATAAATAATTAAACAGAATTTCTTACAGAAGTGCTGAAGCTATCTACAAGGTTACTACTTAGAAACAGCAGGATATTTTCCCATATAGTACAACTTCTTCCTAATTTTTTCTGTCCTGCCTTTTAAGAATAACACAAGGGCTCTGGGCAAGTGATTCTATTATCTCAACCCAGTTTCACACCTGTGTGGCTCTGCTCATTTCACATTATCAAAACCATGGTGCAGAGAGAGCAATAAAACCAATGAAGTGATAAAAGTGATCACATGGACTATATTCTTAAAACCTAATTTTGTTTACTCTTAATTTCCTCTTAATTCTTAACTGAACTGAGTATCTCCCGAGCATAGATGCATTATGTCTCTGACAATTGATTTTCCCTGAAGGGGCTCACTGTATCTGCCTGCTAGCCACCTGTGTTCGTCAAATATTCCAGGAGACGCATCCAGGCCAACTTTATGTGCTTTGCCAAATCTATCTTTGGATTTCACCTAAAATTCCTATCCATAGGTGCAGCTGGTGAGGCCCTCAGCACGAAAGGAAGTTGAGGGAACAGTTATGTGGTCTTAGACAGAATACTCATCTCCAAGTATATTACCAAAACAGAGAAATGTTCTGGTAATATGCAAGGAATAAAAAGCTTCAAAACTACTATTCAGTATGATAGAGCTATTCTTGTGTTTTGCTATTGTACTGTGTGATTCAACAGTTCTGTTTACTTGATAAATATGGGCCATTGAAGATTATACCATATGGATGAGAATGTCCTCTCTCTCACATACACACAGTGAGCAAGCCTGACTATTTAATTGCAGATACACAGAAAAAGACTTCTGTATTTAAAACACAAATTAATCTTCTGATCTTTCTACAATATCATCTTATATTTTAATTATTAATAGTTTTTGTTAATCATAAATTATGTATTAAAAGATACTTTTACAGTTTTAAATAGATTGTTTTCACAAAAATAACCCTCTTACCTTTATGGGTTTGCATAGGTTTGCAATGGAGACATACTTTGCAGTAGTTCATTAATCAATGGTGGAGAAAAAAGCTGCAATGCAATTCAGTACAGCTGAATGACATAAGGCTGAATTTATTAAATTACAACCATGTCTACATGCAAAAGTATATCTTATTAAAACTGTTTCCTTCAGGTTTAGAATTGTTGAAATACTCACCTAAGGCAATATAATATAATAATCATATAGTTGATAGGTGGAGTTTTATATATGCAGATCAAAAACTGACCAACCCAGTCCAAAGGTTTACACATGGCTGCTTGATCAAATCACACAAAGTCACAACAACACTAAACAGAGAAAAAACATACTCAAAAGGAGAAGGAGAGGAAAGCAACAAAGAGGAGAGTACTTGCCTTCTGTTTGTGATAGCAGTCTATTTCAGTATTTAAACTGGTATGAAGACCCTGTTTTTAAAACTTTCCCTTTTCAGAACAAGCTGTACCTCTCAGTCCAATGATCCAATTGGTTACCATAGGAACAGCTGAAGACTTTCAGGTTTTGAAAGTTGAATCTCTAATAATTTCTATATATGCCTCCAGGTCTAGCCTGATCCTGTAAAGGGATAGCTAGGATTTTTAGACCCATTCTGAGACCATGTAAAGCTACCTATATGCCTTGTAATTAATATAGAAAGAGATGTGACAGAAAAACTTAGTGATTACAGGAGGAAGGCGATCTAGTTAAATGAAGGACTATGGTGGATCAGCAAAGCAAAAGAGCCCAGAGGGATTGCCCTAGGAAAGACTCAGAAGAGCCAGCAATCTCCTAAGCATAATAATCGTAGATTCTTCTGTTTTCTTAATTTGTAATAAAGTTTCTATATTTTTTAGAACCTTTTAGCTCTATTTCAGTGGCACAATGTTTATAGTTGGATAACTATGAATAATCTGTTGTATTCACTGACAGCTGTTGCAATTTTTTGCATTTAACACTTTTGAAATCTTGGGAGAAAAAGCACATGTAAAGATCAGAAAAACACAAATATGCATTCCTCTTCCAAAAATTGTCAATATTTAGGAAACAGTTGGATTTAGGATTACTGAATTTTTAACCCTGCTAAAGTATCCAAGCAGTCATTGCTGCCCTGACTGGCATCAGTTGAGAGAAGAAGGATCAGCCTTTGCAACCCCCAGATCAATATTTCAATGTTGCTCAGCTGGCATCATCCACTATCTTTGTTAACACTGATAACTTGGCCCCAGTCATCACCTACTCACTAGCTCAACTACCCTTCCTTTCTTTAACATTTTATAACCTTCTGTGTAGGTATTTTCTCTCCTGAATCCTTCTGCACCAAAGGATTCCTTTTTAACAAACCCAGCTCTGTAATGTTACCTTTCTTACATCTCTACAGACTTTCTCACAGCTCTTCCTGTGTTAATCAAGGGTGAACACCTGTGTCTGAACAGAGCTGATCCTTGGAGTCTTGGATCCGCAGCCACCAGGAGAGAGAGAAAGAAGAGGCTTAGAAGAAGTACTTACAGCACTCATTCCCAAATTTTTTATTAAGTAGATGATGGAAAGCATAAGTGAGGAAACAAAGGAGAAGTCAGAATTGCCTTGGAGTGAACAGATGAAAAAAGTCAGTGTCCACTGTTATCTGCAGAAGTGCTTGTCCCTTAGGCCATCACCATAATTAAATTGCTAATAAAAGGGTATTGTTCTGAAGAGGAAGATGGGACAGAGTGTTATGAGAAAGTAAGAAGGCTGAAAAATCACCAAGAATAAAAAAGAAAGGAAAACCAATCTCTGTTTTTTGTAGTTCTTTGAATGTTATATGTAGACTTTAGAAATCTAAAATAGTAAAGAAATAAACAAATAAGCCAAACTTAAAAAACAAAGTGCTAATGATTTATGTCACCAGATCCAGAGACAGACTAACACCATAGTTTTATGTGACTGCTTATCTATTATTCTGTTTATTCTTATTAAAAACTGATGCATTGTGTATTTGTGTTCCGTGTATGAGTCCAGATGAAAACTAGGGAGATGCATTTTAAAGGATGTGAAATACTAAAATATTCTTTTTTAACTGTTTTATTAAAATATTCAATATATGAACAATAAAATTATATGTCAGGAGGTACAAGCTATGATTAGTTTGCTAAAACTAAAAGAATTCTTGATTTTTTAGCTCAAGACGGAGTATTCTGTTGCCCATATTGCCCTATGTTTCTGTTTCTTTATTGTGCTGTGGCTTACACGGTCTGCACAAATAGCATTTCACATCCACAGTCACATCCCCACAGGCAGCAGCCTCTTGCATTACCAAAAAACCCAGATCTTATCTTGGCCATATTACACAACTCACTTTGCATTTCTAACTAAATTTTTTAGATTATTTCAGAGGGACCTTCAGCAATGTAACCATTCTAAAGCAACAGTAGGGCTTCACAGAGAAATTCCTGAATGCTGATGTTAACTCTTACTTTGACAAGAGAACTCCTGAGGTCTAACATTCTCCATTTTCATATTAGATAGGTCTTTAAACTTTTCGATGTTGTTTCCACTGCCTATCAAAATCTGACTAATCTCCGCCTATGGAGAAATTATATTTTAGGTTTAGTTTGCCTACAACAGAATTGTTCTTCTGCTTTAAGACCCACACTTTGAGTTAGTGTAGGCAATCATTATAGGTGTAGGAGCATATTACTTTTCCTTCTGGACACATAAGCACACAAGAAAAAAAAAGGGTGTTTTTCAGGGCAATCATAATGGATCAATTTTTCATGGATCAAAACAGCAGCTTTTAAAGCAGCTATCGCTCTTTAAGTCCTGCTATTTACTCCTTCCGACGGCTGCTACTTCTCCAATCAGCTAATACAGTGAGAATCTCAATGAAAAAAAAGTCTTTCATGGTACTTTCTCACAAAGTGACTCTTGATACAGCTTTTGATAGAGGACAGAACTACTGGGGACTCTATAATATTAGCACAGTGAGCATCTTTAGCAGTAACTTTGCAAGTCTTTTCATTGTTTTTCTCTTGCATTCTGACAGCTCTCAGCAGTAACATCTAGGAAGTTTTGAAAATATAAGCAAAAAAATTACACGCAAAGGAACCAAAGACATAGTTTTCAATTTAGCTAATACAAACTCATTTAAAACAATTTCCCTTAAAGAGGGATTGAGCACTTATGTCCAATAATGAATTCATGACATGGTATCCATGAGAGGGATTGAATTCATCCAATGTTGTTGAAATTTCACTTTTATTTACATCAGTAAATCCACTTGTATTGTCCTTTAATAAATTCTTTCTAGTGAACTACTTTGATACCAACTGCGAGTTTATTGCAACTAAATAAATTGCAAAGTAATTGTGTCCTTGTTTAGTGATAACTTCAATTTTATTCTAATTAGAGTTCTCTATCCATCACCTTTGTCTCTCAGTTTCTTCTCTTTGTTCTGAGCCTTACATGACTTCCACAGGATAGAAAATGGGTAATTTTTAAGTAAAAGATGTAGATGGGTTTTTTTGCATTATTTATATTTTGCTGAACACAGCTCTGATTCATGTCTGAACACATTCTTGTAATACAACCACATGCTAATAAGCCCCTCTGCAACTGAATTTGGAACTTCTTGGAAGAAACATCTCCTGAGGATGGTCTTTTTCCCAGATCTGATCCTCATTCCTATTCAGTCACTGAGCAATTCTTCAGCATTAAAAACAATAAAGAAGGAAAACAAAACCAACATTCCCCAGGAAAACTCCTTTCTTCTTTTTCTTGACACAATAGTGTAGGAAAAAAAATTAGATTTATCTTTTTTAGAGATTGTTTAAAAAGGTGTCTAAAACTCACCTTTGAACTTTGAAAGAAAGTTTGAAAGAGGAACTTTGACAGGACTTTTGAAGGGACGTTAAAGCTTATTGTTAGAAATGAAGTTCTACATTTTTCTCTAAAAACTCAGCAAGTCAATGGATTGAAAACCTCTCCTGCGAGGAAGAAGATGGGCAATGAACATTGTCATTGAGTTTGTCATTGACTTAATTCATCAACTTTGTTGGCATAGGCTGGGGAGAGAGGCAACTGAGAGGGAGGTGAAAATAATAAAAAGTTAAACACTTGTTAGCATTTTATAGATGATCTGAATTCAATGTATTTCTGACAAATATACAGATTTTTCTATACGGAATTATGTATATTCCTTATACTTATCTATATGTAGAACCATCAATTGAGTTCAGCCTCTGACCAGGTCATTTAATCAGTGTCTGGTGAGACCTTTCTCAGGTGCAACTTCATGCTGAGCATCTAGTCTTAGCTACAAACCTGGAATCTCTCTCTAGACAGCAAAGACAGAGTGGTGATTCTGGAAATTGAGTCATTCAACCTACCTGTCTTCATATGGAAATAAGTGCTAAGTGTTTATCTGTCTCCTCTGTTGAGGAGATCTCAATGATTAGCCTACTCTAGTTATCTAACTTCTTTACGGTCACCTTTAAGTAAGATGAATCCTATTGTCAATTACAGTGCAGGAATTGTACATTCACTGCATATATCTCAGGTAGATACACTTTTATCTTTCACAAATACCTCTGTCTCTCCCTTAATGTTGAAAGATCTGCCATGGTTTACTTAGACTTAACTTTCAATTCAACTAGGTGATTATTGCCACTGACAACAAACCACAAAAAACCCAAAAACCCCCTGATTTTGCAGCTGACATTGCCCCTTAACTAACTTTACTATGGTACTGAGAATTAAAAAGAAACCATTTTTTAATTAAAGGTATAACTCCTAGTGCTTAATGGTTCATGCAAGTCCACAAATAACATTTCTTAATAAATTTTTTAGCAGATTTTTTCTGCTGTTTTTGCCAATGTTACCTGGGCTTTTGTTTGCATGATTGGTTGGTTCTTATTCATTAGAATTAGGGTGGAATCAAACCAGTTTTGAAAGACCAAGGTAACTGTGAATGTAGAGGGTTGTATGGCATCTTTTTTTCATACCCAGACAGTACCTGCTGCCTAGAAATGGGTTAGAGCTGCCAGTAAATCACTTCCACAATAGTAGTGTTGTTATCAGTTGAAAGCTGAGTAAAATCTTTTGTCTGTGGTGGTTTTACTCAAATTAATTGAGTGCAGGATTACACGTACAGACTTTATTCATGTCAAAATACATTATGCTTTGATTCAAATGGAGCCTAATTCTCCACAAAAGACTTTGATCTTGATACGAGACAAATTTTTTTTTTCACTGTAAAATAAATTCCATTCTAAAGCACTCTGAAATCTAAGATAAACAAATAAACAAAAATTCCAATTTCTTTTCCTATTACTATGACTAACCAATAATAGCTAGGGTTGTGTTTTGCCTTTATGGACAAACCTGCATTCTGCTCATAACCTTCTGATCATCACATCATGCTTAAGCATATGCTAGTCCCCACACGCAGAACTTGGTATTGCAAAGTGGTTGTTACATTGATGGCATTACCAGTAAATCAATACCTAAGTACTTACATATAAACAATAAAGCATTTTGTCCATGGCACAAAGGAAATAAAACATACAGTTTTTTATTTCTAAAGAAATAGCTTTGGCTCCTCAGGAGTGAGACCTGAGAAGATATTCTGTGCACATTGGCTCTTGAATCAGACTGAATTTTATACTTAAGGTTGGTTCCCCCTCTGAAACAATTCTCAAGCTTGACATATAAAAATACTTCCTCTTTTATAATTAACTATCATAACAGTAAAAAGCCCTGTTTGCTTACATCTTCTGGATTAGCTATTACATCATATCTTCTTTCTTAAATGCAGACTTCAGCACTTCTTTCTTAAAGTATGTTAGAAAGAAGAATATATTAGAAAAATATATATTAGAAAAATATATATTAGATAGATCTAAAGATGTATTTCTAAATTCACTTGTAATGACCACATTTCAGAGTACTTTCTATACAAAGGTTTGCCACACCTTAAAGGGTTACTTGGTAAGGAATAGTTAAGTAATTTTTTTTCCTTTTTTAATGTTCATGCTAATTTTAGTTTAACAAGAGCATAACATAATAAGTGTGATGATGGCACATTTTTCTGTGTGACAAATTTATTCTGTTTGCATCCATCACCTGCTGACTCTCCCATCTCATTTATGGTGCTATTATTGGCAATAGGATTTTATGTTCCTGATCTCAGTGTCACTTTTTAATCAGATTTGCTCTTTAGGAACCACTCTACTCTTGTAGCTAAGATTTTACTGCCCCATTTCCACAATTTAGAAAAAAATACTATCTTAGGTCTCCTAGTGAAGAACCGAACCTTTGCAAATTTAGGTAGCAATCTAAACCTAAACCAACACTTCTGTAGAGCCTCCTGTGCAGATTTCTCTTGAAGGACAATCAGTGGGCAATGAGACCCTAAAAACATGTTGTCCCATCCCACTGTACAAGGGGAGTTGGGGAGGGTTTTTTTGATAGATTTCTCGGACGAAAATAAAGCACAACTCACTGCATGAAGATTAGTGTACAGTATAAATCCACAATGCAAACACCATGTTGGACATACCACAAGAAAGAATACTTGCAATGTGGTCTAAGTAATCCACAGATTTATTTCTTCATATGGGCCCTACTAATCAGTAGATCAGTAATTCATGCAATCCATGTGATACCTCCCTGAGCTATTTCCAGGAAATACTAATTTGACTAAACCAAAACTTTGGCTAGAAAAGAATAACTTCTCTTCAAATCAACATATAAGACCTTAACATTTTCTTTTTATCAGCTTTAACTACAATTACTACCTGAACAAAATGTATTAGTTGGTAGGGTCTGAAATTTAAAGTGGATGCATACACAGAAATGTTCACACCACAGTTTTGGTTTGCCTTACTGCTTTTCTTCAACATTTTGATTTCTTGCTGATCACCTTCCACCCTATCCCCCCAGAACTAGGAAGGGAATGAGCAATCACAAGAATCTCTCAGTCTCTATGGGTAGTTAAAAACAAAATGCCAAATCAATTTTATAGTAAAATATACATGCTTAGGTTCTACATTGTAAAAAACCCTACCAAAGTGTTTTTGCTGTTGTTTTATTTGTGTAATATGAAAGAAATTCAAAAGTATTTGAGCTAAATTTTCCAACCCATGAATATTGTAAAATAACTGTAAGCTTGTATATTTTTCCGTCCTTTTTTTTTTAATTTTTCAACATGAATTGACTGATTGATTGATAGCTAGTTTGAAGATTATTTTATAGAGCACATATGTACTTAACTACAAGTGTTATGACTTCCCCAGAGAAAACATAAATCTCAAAATGGAGCAGTAGAGAGCCAAACAGATTCTGAAGAAATATAAACCAATCTCTACTCGGCCCTTAATATCCCCTCTGAGAGCCATTCTTTATATACTGCTTAGCTTGCCTCTCACTGCAGCTATATTATATTTCTGTTTAGTTAGTGCACAATATTTTCTTTTCTTAATACAGAATCTAATGAACAGTAGAGAATGATAAACTTGGACACACGCCAAAGAGAGTCTTAGGAGAAATAAAATAAGTAAAATCTCAGTAAAAACCTCAGTTAATTATAACCCTGTCCCAGTCTATGTTCCTGTCCCCAGAGGAACAAGTCCAAACTCAGAATGCATACACAGACTGATTCGAGCACTGTGTCTGTTTTATAACCAGATATAAAGGGTCATTCAACCTCAAATCCTCAAATGTTCCTCTAGCTGGTTTATAAAAATATCACCAAGGTATTGTTTCTAGAAATCTTGCTTCAGTGACAGAAAAGTTAGTTGTGTCTTTTTTGAAGTGGCTTCTACACATTCCCACCAATGCAATCCATCACTGAAAATGCATATCTATACTGATGATTAGTATGTCTGGAGGCACAACTTACCTAAGGATATACACAAGTTAATTAATCATTGAAACTGTAGACAAATCTTGAGCTTCCTCAGTGGCAAATGCGGGTTTTAATTAGCATTTTATTGCCTTGCTTGTAAAGGAATAAAGAGAATGAAAATACTAAATAATGCAAATTTAATATACCATAGAGCATATATGGTATTGCTACAGTTCAGTGAAGACTATTAACAGTTCATGAATTTTTAAATATTTTTTCTGTGTTTGTTAAACTGTCAGTTAGAAAGTATGATGGATTAGCTCCATAAATTCAGCTGATCTTGGTAGGAATTCAAACTCCCTTCCTGTGTTTTGAAACCTACATAAGACAATAACCAGTCTGAAGAATTCATATCGTATTACTCAGAGGTGCTTCTGAATATGTACTACTTCTTTCACAGTTGATAGCTGCCAAGGAGGGCTGTCACAATTCCCAGACAAAAATATCCCTATATATATTTATATTTTTCCCAAAAGATATAGAAGTTCTTGTAATAAATGGTACTCATAAACTCTGTAAAATCTAGACCACTTTAATGGAATTTTAAATCATGATCGGGCAGAAAGTTATGACATCTTCTAAAAAGCAATCCTGTGATTTCCACGAGAGCAGAGGCAGAAAATATATAATGTCATCCTAATTTGGACATCACTGAAACACAAAAAGATGCAGCAATGGTGGAGTGGCAATAGACAATTATAAATAATCCATATAATAAAAAATTAATAATTTCTCAGAAACAAAGTTTTCTATGTTGCAACTGAAGTGTTACAGTTAACAGATGGCTATGACAAAGATTTAAGCTGCTGCCTTTTAGATGAGCTATAGACCAGAAATGCCAAGATATGAAATGTGTGATAATCTACCCCTGAAGTAACAAATATATCTACCAGTCTTTCCAAGTTGTTCACATCAAGCAAGGATGTCAACCTGGCAATATTTCTTAGGTAATAAGAAATATTCTGTTAACAGATGGAAAAAAGTCCATTGGCAAAGCAGAGCACATAATAGGTAGACCTTTTAGTCAGACAGCAAATGTTTGAAGGTAAAAGAAAGCAAACTCTAATTTAATTTAGGATGATTTTTGTGTGATTGTTAAATTTTCAATCAGTGTCATATAAATAATAACTGGAGTCTGACTAAATGCCTTTGGACATATAATAGTGTCTTCGTTTGATAGACAGGTGTCTGCTAAGGAAGGTGGGAACCTTCCTTAGAACAGAGAATGTGAACCCCCTTCCCTCCGAATTATTATAACTTTAGAATCGAGGGCTCTCAGGCAAAGGTATGGGAAAAGGAACAAGAGTTTTTTACTAATATCTATAATGAGATAAACAATCAGTAACAAAAAGAACAGTGAACAAAGTAAAAAAGATAAACAAAACAAAAAAAAACCTCAGTGGCAAATGTCCCTGGGCTACCAGGCACTTTCCCGTTTGGTGCAGTCACGGTCACGGCCAGCAGGGGCGCTGTTGGGCTCCCAGCCCAGCAGGGCAGGTGCGATGACTCCCGGGGAGCTGCAGATGGTGCTGTGGCGCGAGGTTGGATCTGTGCCGCGCGTGATGGCAGACGG
>VZRL01005186.1:278269-300068 GCA_013397895.1 Origma solitaria | reverse complement strand
CCGTTCTTTCCCACTCCTCTCTCCTCCAAAACTCCAGCGAAGAGTGAGTTTATCAGTTCCCAAATCTCTTGTTCCCGTCTCCACCCAGCCAGAAAGTCTTTGTCTCTTTTGTGAGAGTAAATACCCCTAAGTACCGATCGTTAGTTACCTGGCAACAGAATGGTAAAAATTCCACTCCTCCCCCCCAACCTCCAACAAATAGACTAATAAACATAGCAGTTTATCAATTTAACAAAAAATTGCATCTGTACAGTCACAAAAAGCAGAGAATACTATTTAAAATATGATTGGCTGCCCTTCAGCAGGAAGGACTGTTTCTTTCTTGTTGTAATCGTAAAATAAAGAAGACAGCGAGGCAAAGGGTTTGCAGGAGGGGGTTGTCCTCCCCTTGCTCTCCTTTATTAAGGGTTAAGCGTACATGTGGTCAGGAGGAAGAGAAGGGAAGGACAAAGGTCCTCGCCCCAGGAGGAACAGGGAAGGAGGAATCCGCCCCCTGCCCCCGCAGGGACAGGAAAGAAGGAATCTCCACCCTGCCCCCCGAGGGACGGGAAGGAAAGAATCCCCACCCCTGCCCCCGTGACAGCCGCCTGCATAGGGACAGGGGCAACCAATCAGGGGAGACACAGGAGGAGGGGATAACATACATGAACCAGTGATAACATAGGAGGGAGGGATACAGTTTGAATCAACCAGTTACATAACTAACGGAATAGAAGGATCAGGAAAGGTGGGCGGATCCTGAGTCCTGGGCACACCTTCCTCTGAGATCCAGGGGCAGTCCCAGGCACTCCAACCCCAAGATCCTCCCACGGCAGGGCTCCTCCCTCTAAGGAGCCAGCACCAGCCTGGGAGGTGGAGGCAGCATAAGGCGCGGACCCGCTTCACTTCCTATAATTTCTCATTCCTCTTCTGTTAATATACTTTAATATCTATGACAGACTTTGTGGAAAGATTCTTTTCTCTTTTAAGGTACATAACATTTTGAACTATAAAAAAGGAACCTAAAATGGCTAAAATGTCAAGACATTTTAAATATCCTATTTATTTAAAAGAACTACAACTGTTTAAAATACACAACTGTTCATCTCCTCCTGAGCATCAGTCATTAAATATGCTTTAAGCCCGTTATAATTTTACATTGTTCTGTATCTCTCTGTATTTCCTTTTTAATGCTTAGATATATTATGATATGCATCCAGTATTTCAGAAGCAAGTCCACTTTGATTGGAGTTACATATCAGGATGCTCAGCTGTGACAGGACTTGGACACTGAGGCTACACATTAACACTTCCAAATGTAACATAGGAAAATGTCAGAAAAAATGTTTCAAGCTGGTATTTACAGAGTCTTTGAGAAAGGTGATATATTATTTCCTTCACTTTTATCTGTATCCCAACTGTTTCAGGGCTTTTTCTCCTGCTAATCTGGTTAACCAGTCTATTGCAAAAGACCATGGGAGTGCCATCATTTTCAGGTTAGAATCTTTTCCATTTGAGGTCATTTAAGTCTCTTGAGAATTACATGTGACACAGATGTTTTAATATCTATGTTGATGTGAGAATGAAAAACCACACAGTCTATAGAAAATACTCCCATGATGCCAGTGTTGAATTGCATACAGAACTTGGTTGTGCTTCTTCTCTACAGATCATAGTTGCAAATGAATACTCTGAAGCTAAAAGAAATTAAATGTTTTGAGTGAAAACATCCTACATGGAGCTAATGGCATCTGCCATACAGACACACCAAGAATTAAATTAATATCTGGAATTTGTCTGGTTTCATCTGTTTGAAAACTCATTTTCAGTATTGTGATACTGAAATCAGGTAGCAGTTTCCATTGATTCCATTGATTCCATTGAACCTATTCATTACACATGGTTTATTTTCTAATGGCATCAATTCAATCAGAATCTGTATCCCTGAAATGTTTTACATTCCTGAAGACAAATGAGATTTAGTGCCTGTAAAACATATTTCTGTACTCAGTCAAAGTTGTCTGCTTTTAGTTGGGTACAATTTTGTAAAGGTTTCTTTCCTACCTTTCCTTCCATCATATAGCCCTGCCCTTAGGCAGTGAAAGACCATCAACCTAATTCTTGTCTACAACACATATTATTGCATGTGCCCTTACAGTGTTGCCTGTTCAAGATCTTCCTGCTGTTTAAGTGACAAATGCATTTGAGTAATAACTGATAAAGTCTACTTAAGGAGGTAGAAAATATAATAACATTTCTATTTTGTTTGACTAGTATCAGAACTAATTACTCAATGATATGTCCATTTTGGTTATTAGTAGTTATACAGTGCAGTAGAAGTACCAACCATCTTTCTAAGGTATGTCTAGATACATACAAATATTATTCTTATTAGTTGATGATCCTAACAGTTTTATTTTTATCGATTGCTATCCAAATTTTCCCACTTATTTCTAAAGGAATTAAAATTATTACTTTCTTAGCTAAAAGAAAAAAAAGAAAAAGTGTACTTTTTTGTTCAAGATCCAATTGTGATATTTATGACAAATTAATCAAGAGCAATGTCTAAAAGAAGGTATATGCATGTGCATTTTTCACATGCACTTCCATTATTGTATCTAACTGAAAGCTGCAGAACAGCTTGTAAGGAAGATGATGAACATGCCACTTTTTATGTTGATCGCAGAATTGCATTTAAATTGGAAGGTCTCTCTGCGGATCATCTAGTTTGACCTTATGCTCAAAGCAGTGCTGATTTGAAAGTTAAATTGGGTTGCTCATGGTCATATCTGTTTGAGTTTTGAGAATCTGTAAGATGAAGGTTCTCTAGCCTCTTTGGATAACCTACGCCAGTACTACATCACCATCACTATCCTTTTTCCTTCAGTCAGAATTTCCCTTGCTGCAGCCTGTTACCATTGTCTCTTGCCCTTTTGCCATGCACTTAAGTGTCTGGTTCCAGATTTTTGGACCACTGTAATTAGTTTGTTCTCCTTTAATTATCCCTGCAGGATAAATAAAATCAGCTCCTTCAGCTTCTTCCCATATTACATGTGATCCAGACTCCTGACAAACTTAGTAGCACTCCACTGGACTGCAGTTTGTTTATGTGTTTCCTACAGGGAGCCACAAAACTGGACGGTGCTTCAGATTTGACCTCGTGAATGCTGAGAAGAAGGAAATAAGCACTTCCCTTCAGGTGTTGTTTATGCTCTTGTTAACACAGCCCAGTAGGCAATTATCTTAAGCATGCATTGCTGACTTTTTCACTTTCTAGTCCACCAGGACTTATAGGTCCTTTTCTGAAGAGCTGTTTTCTAGCCAGTCTGTACTCTGCATTAGTGCAGAGTTATTCTGTCTCAGATGCAAGATTTTCACATGCCTGCTGAAATCCATGAGGAACCAGTTGTTCCATTCCTCCATCTTACTGAGGTTCTTCAACATGACAAGCTTGACCTTCCACATGTTAGTGGTTCACCTCTACTGGTTGGGCTAAGTGGGCATTCTGACCTATGAACCAAGTGCTCAAAACAGAAGTGAACACAT
This sequence comes from Origma solitaria, assembly GCA_013397895.1. Taxonomy (NCBI): domain Eukaryota; kingdom Metazoa; phylum Chordata; class Aves; order Passeriformes; family Acanthizidae; genus Origma; species Origma solitaria. Next base: position 296,543 of record VZRL01005186.1, on the reverse strand, counting down.
ATGGTAAAATTTTCTGTATTTTTAGGTTTTAAAGAATAAAATATTACTCTATTATTGCTAGATCAACTTTTTGTACATTTCCAACATTGCAAGTGTATACTCTGTAATCGCTGTTAGGTACCTATCAACACCTTGGTTCGAGAGGACTTCCTAAATCCTAAAAGATGATCCTGCTAATAAAACAACTGTACTTTCTTTATCTAAGCAAAATTCTCCTTGAAACATTGTCAGAGATAATGCCTAACAAGGGAACACCTCTCATACTGAGCATGTAACATCCAAGTGACGACAAGGTGATCTCCTCTATTAGTTTTTGGTGTAGCAGCTTAATTCTCCAGCAAAAAAAAAAAGCAGCAAACATTCCCTTAGTTTTGGGTCAGAGTCTATCTTGCCCATGCATTCGTAGCTACTATATTCTCAACATATTATTGCCATGAATAGTTGGTCTTAGGAGTTGTGGTGATTATATCCATTTTTCCTTAGTACTGCATCTTGTGGAAAGGTGTCTTATGTAACCATAAATAAGTATTTTTTCCAGTTTTGTAAAATCCGCTTTAAATAAAATAAACAAACATGCTGAGTTATTTCAGAACCATAGGGCTACCCTTAGTGTTCTGAAATTTACAAATAGCTCTTCTAGAGCTCATGAATCAGGATTAAAATGAGGGCAGGGACAGGCGACATTATAGTGGAAGTCTGCTACTGGCCTCCTAACCAGGAAGACCATGTGGATGAGCCCCTCCATAGACAGATTGAAGGAGCCTCGTATTCACAAGCTCTGGTCCTCACAGGGGACTTCAAGCACACTGGTATCTGTTGAAGGGGCAACACAGAGCCTATAAGCACTTCAGGAGGCTCCTGGAATGCTGTGATGAAAATTTCCTTCTCCAGGTGATAGAGGAGGAGAGGTGCTGTGCCAGACCTTGCTCTCACCAGCATGGAGGGGGTGGTAGGGAATGCGAAGCTCAAGGATAGCTTTGGCTGTGATGACCATGAAATGGTGGTGCTCAAGATCCTTAGGGCAGTGAGGAGAGCAAACAGCAAGCTCACTGTAGATTTCAGGAGAGCAGAATTTGGGTTCTTCTGTTTGGTCGTGTACCATGGGATAGAGCCCTGGAGGGAAAAGTGGCCCAAGAAAACTGCTTAATATTCAAGGATCACCTTCCATGAACTCAGGAGTGATGCATCCCATCACAGAAAAGTTGGGCAAAAATGCCAAGATGGCTACATGGGTGAACAAACAGCTCCTGGAAAAACTTGGCACAAAAAGGAAAGCCTACAAAGATTGGAAGCAAGCACAAGCAGCCTGGAGGAATACAGAGAGATTTTCCAAGTAGACAGGGATCACGTTAGGAATGCTAAAACCATGATGGAATTAAACCTGGCCATGGACATCAAGAGCAGCAAGAAAAGTTTCTATAGCCGTCAGTGATAAAAGAAAGACTATAGGAAATGTAGGCCATCTCTGGAAGGAAATGAGAGTCCTGGTTACCAGGCTATACAGACGGCTCAGGTACTGAATTAATTTTTTGTTTCACTCTCCACTGGCAAGTGTTCCAGCCACACACCCAAGTCACAGAAGGCAAAGGCAGGGACTGGGAGAATGAAGAATCACCTACTGTAAGAGAAAATCAGGTTTGAGGCCATGAGCCTGAAGGTATACAAACTCATGGGACCTGACAAGCTGCATCTGTGGGTTTTGAGGGAACTGCTAGAGGAAGTAGCTAACTTCTGAAACATGCAGCTTTTATAACTATCATTCACTCTCTGAAATTCATAGGGATCTTTTTTTTTAATTAGTGATGACTATTACAGCTTCAAGTGTGCATATTTTTAATCAGAAAATGAAGTAATATTTTGAATATAATAAAATATGCTATTATTATTTTTTCAAATTCTCTACATGCTAAAGTGTTTTATAAATTAAATCCTGTATTTCTAGAACTATAAATAAATGTGCAAATGATCCCATTTATCCAAACCATGGGCAGAGTCTTCAATAAATGAAAGTATTAAGTTAGTATCATCCTAACCTAAGAGCAATATATTAAAATCTTCCTATATTGCACTTTATTTTTCTTAGTGAGTTTAGAAAGTTCAACACAACCCATCAAGTTAAACGGGAAAGTGATTTTTAAACTAAGATGTCAAAAATCTACTCTACTATCACACACATATTTTGAAATATCTAAGCATTTTGGGGCAAAACCACTGCATCTGATGGAAAAGGGAGAGAGTCAAAAAGTCAAACTAGGCAGACATAAACAGCTAAGCTTAATTTAACACCATATGTGAACTGAGAAATACTGACATGTCATGAAATGAAAATGCCTGAGGAAGTCTCTTTGAATAGAAGTCACTTTACTTCGCAGTAGTGACTCATCCACTAGAGTTTCATAACGTTTTTACTTCATTATCTCCACAGTGAAAGGTTTTAAAAAAATCTTGGTCTTTATATACTAGGCACCTAGTATAGTAGAATTTCTAATTTATGAAGACTCTAGATTCTGAATTCTTCAGTGCATGACTCATCTACCACCATAAAATGAACTCCAGTGAAATCCTCACCCTGCTTTTGTGTAGGTAAAGTGAAATCAAAATATTTTTTTTTAAAAATATGGCTGATTTGTCACACTCTATAAGAAGTTTTCTATGCTTATTATTTTTCACAACTCCCATGTGAAAATGAGCAGAAATGGTCAGAAATATTCCTTACAAGAGCATCAGAGATATGTGGTTAAGATACTTATGCTGTGATCATTTCTGATTTGTGAATTTACTTTAATTCTTCTAATGTCCAAGGTCCTGACATTTCAATGTTGAGTTCTACTATTTTCTCTATTGCCAAGAGAGGAAAATATCAGAATGAAACATGCAAATTACTATTACCAATGCCTCCTCTTTTTTTTTTTTTCATCCCTTCTTGTCAAGCCTGATGCCTCTGCAAAATTACTAGGAAGCAACTTGCTTCCAGAAAATATTCTGTGCAGCTTCTCCTCCTCAATGCTGTTCACAGCAGAATTTCCTGGTGGCTATTCTGCTTTGAATATATTAATTTATTGATCTTCCTCAAAATGAAAAAACTGGATCTTTGGTGCAGTTTGAGCCATATATCATCTTAATTAAGAAACACTTTTTCTTGAAGATATTTTTAAATATATACACATATTCATGTATTTAATATATATTATTTGTATATTTATACACTTATATGTTTATATTTTTATTTAAATATTTGTCTGTAGTCTGGTATTTACATTCTAGTCACTAGATTACTGTTTGCTTTACAGAAGTCAGATAACCATATGATTAAATACATACCCTATTCCAGTGTGATCTACAGTAAATGACTTTGCTTGACAATGCTTAACCAAAGAACAGTGCATACAGCTAGAATGTTCATCAGATATGCTGGAGGGTAAAATATTAATTATCTCTCGTAACAGGAAAAGATCGTCAGTGTAAAAAAACCTGGAGAAATCAATGAAAATGTTCTCATAAAATGATCCTTTATCTAAGCATTGTGAATATCATGTAACTCTTTCTATAGTGCTGTTTAAAAATGAAAATGTAGACTGCTTTAGGGGACTAATTATTTGTATTCAACATGTCAACAAACAGATTATTATTATACCAGCTTTCTGATAAGAAAAAAATAGAAATCTGATTTTTAATGAGTTAAAATTTTGAGGAATGAATAAACATCATTATAGTGGGGTTTTGTCCATGTTTTGTCCTTTTTTTATTCATTACTTCATTACCAAAATAATCTTTACCACAAATTTCTTCATCCTAACAGACACATTGCTCCTTCCAACCACCTCTGACTATTTGCAAAACATAATTTATTTGTTAGTTTCCTCACATATATAGCCAAACTTTATTTATCTTTCAGTCCCTCACATATTCAACACCAATTCTGCAGAAGATTCTACACAAAACTAAAAAAAACCTCACCAAACGTCATAATTTTTATATGAAAAATTCAAATGTATTCTTTTCTATTACGGTTTGTAGAGGATGGCAAATTATCCTTAAAGTAAACCTTAGAGAGAAAAAAAAAACAACAGGTAGGATGTTTCAGGTTTTAGTGCTCTAGAACTACCACTAATAACATACCAACAAAAATATCCTGCAGTCAGTACTAGAGAAAATATATCTGAGCAATAGATAATGATATGTATCTACTCATATTCTACTACATTTTTAGAAAACTAGTTTGTTACCTGTTTGCTCCAATGTACTGCAAACCTCAAAATATTAGACAATAAATTTGAACCAATAAAGTGCCTGATTCAGCTTCTGCATCATGCAGAATGTGTATACAGAGGAAAGAAATATAACAGAGATTGTTTAAACGCCTGAATAGAAAGGTGTTTTGGAGCTTAGTTTGTTTTATGTTGGTTTGGTTTTTGTAAAAGTGGAAGTTCACTAGGAAAAATCAAAATAACTTTGTAAGAAAAAAGAGGTTTTTTGTTTTTTTCATCAGAATGCATTACAGCATGTAGCCTGGTTACCAAGTAATATTGCAAAACAAATACTTGCTATTGAAGTGATGGTGACAGAACAATTCTCAGGTTAATGGAAACTGGCATTGGTTAATGGCATGTTAGTTTTCCTTCTGTAACTGATTTTTAGGCATTGGAATGTAGCAGATATAATTTTCTTTTTAACCCAGTATCTGAAATGAGAATATAACTGAAGTTACAGAGACCAGCCCAACATCTTTAACATGGGAAACTAGATCAGAAAAGAAGCAGAAAGAGGTAGTGTGGAAAAAGGAACTTTCAGTCTTAGATGAGATTACTGATGAAGTTGCTAAAGATTAGTCTTGGGATGAACCTTGGTTAATAAATTCATTAGTTACAGTGAGATAACAGAGTGTGAGTATAACAATGAAAGCTGATAAGGATAAAGTTATTATTAATATAGAATATAAAAAAATAACTGTATGACATGGAGAACTAAAATAATAAAAATTACCTGAAATTCAATTATAAATAAATTAAGCAAAAATTTAAAAAAAGGAAATCTGCTTCAGGATTAATAACAATAATTTTCACTGTGATGTGTAACTCACCTGCTGAAAATACAAGATGAAAGGAAAAGATAAGATTATTTTCCGATCACATTTTCACTTTGCAAATCTTGCAGGATGCACCTGTTTAGCAGGGAAGTGCACTTCTGTGGTGTAGGAGTTATGTTTTACGCAGAGTAGGGCTCCAGGATAGACAGGAAAATATTTACATAACTTTTTCAAAGTTTTGGAGACCTTTTCTGTTGCGCTTTTTTGAATTGGCACAATTATTATTTAATTTCCCAGAAAAATGAAGTTTTTAGGAAAAGAGCAGTTATAAGAAATTACGAAAAATTCTCAGATGTTCTGAAAAAACTTTCCTGATTGACTAACTAACTAGTTCCTCTTTAGATTAAGCACTTTATGAAAATAATGTAACATGATAGTGGTATAAAAGGATGAAAGAGCCAAACTAAATCACCTGGAATATATTCCACTTCTGTAGTCCAGTGCCCATAAATTTCTTCAGACTCTTTAGACACCATTTTTTCTGTCTTCAACTCTACTTGAATTAAAAAAAAAAAGGTAAGCTGTGATTCTTTAAAAACATTTTGAAAAAATCACAAAATCACCATCAGTGGATATATGAAATATTGTTTTAGTAGCTTCCATGATAACCCTTAAGGCATCATTCTAAATGACATCTATAAAACATACATTTTTACAATGTATTTCTATCTATCTCTTCTATAATGTATACATAAATATACATGCATAGATTAAATATATACATGCACAACTAATGATACATCAAATACAGGTGTAACTATAGATGCTTTTAACTTATCTTCCTGTTTCAAACAGCCTGATGGAAAGCTTCTTCAAAACAGCAATGAATCTTGATTCATTATGAAATTATTTCAGTGGGGAAAATGGTGTCATTATACTTCTCCAAATCCTATTCATAATTCTCTTTGTAAAGAAAAATTTTCGTTAAATAACTTCTTGTACTGTTAGATTTCTACTAAAAGAAGTGTCCTATGAGTAAAAACAACCTTTCACCACTGACTTCAACTGGATACAGAATCAACATATTTTATTCAGACACAATCTAGGTGTTTTACCATCTGCTGCACAGATTGTTCACAAGGAATTGTGTTCAAGAGGCCTTTCACATGTTAAAACACTTAATGTTGCAATATTGGCAGTGTAGACAAACAGGAACATTCTTTTCTTCTGCAGAGAGCAGAAGGAATACAATCTTGTAGGAAAACATACCAAGATCTAATTTGTGCAGTGTTCCCTGGTGTTCTTGCAGTTGACAATCTGTCAGTATTTTCATGTATCGTATTAGCTTTATTTTCAGATATTTATAAATCAGGTCAAAAGATTTACTGCAGGCTGAAATTTAAAAAACAAATTTTAGGAAAAAAAACTCAGTGAAACAATTTAGATATAATGTTAAAAATGTTTCTTAGACAATTTTTCATGAACATAACACTCCTCATGCATCTGATACATAAAACAAATGGAATATACAATTCACTATGTCTTTTCACTGCTTTTTTCAGGCCTATTTATTGTTATGTAAGCTTTAGTTGAATCTTTCAGATCATGGTGCAAGTACTGTTACCCTTAATGAAAAAAAAGAAAATCATTACAAATTGTAACTATGGAGTGGTCCACCAAAACAAAAGATATACTATTAAAAGTAAGTGCAGGTAATTAAAACTGCATTTTAAAGAAAACTGCATGCCTGGAAGAACACACACAATTCATGTGATTTAAAAACTATTGGAAACAACAGTTCTGAAGTAGAGATTGACTATAGCAAACCAGATGTCTAAAGAATGAGATTTGCACAATGGAGTGGCCTGAGGGTTTCCAGAGCTTCCATAACGTCTAGAGGCACCTGAATTGCCTTCTCCAGAGCGGATCCTTTGTCAAATCTTGAAGCTGAATGCACAATCCAGATTTTCCTTTCCCGTTAAAAAGTCCAACATAAACTCTCTAAAGCTCTTTAATTTCTTGAATGAAAAATAATCTATTATAATGATTTATTTTAATAAAAATTGGAGAACTTCACAGAAGAGACTAAAATTGATTCAATGCAGAATGTCCACACACCCAATAGTAAGCGCTGCTGTCACTGCTTGTGGGAGGTATATCCAGCTCTTTTTAATTCCCAGGGATCACTGCTGTTGCTGCTCTATTGTACATAATTAGTACTGCCACTACTAGAATATAATTTAAATTTCTTTTCCGCACAGGTTGATTTATTGAAATGCACCCTAGATTGGGGAAAAAAAAGAAGACACAGTATGAGGAGCTCAGAATCACTTAGGCAGGAGTTGAGCTAAGGCTCAGTAGCCAGAATATGAATTCTTGGGTGCTCTATTAGATCCTCAGATATTTTAAATCTGCAGATAGTTTTGTTGAGCAAAATATTTGCAGCAAAAGCTAACTATCTTTGCAATTAATTCTCTATAAAATTAATATCTTTGAAGTTCTGAATCACAAAGCCATCCAATCAGGTCAAACATCAAAAGTTCTGAACGGTTTTGTAAGTATAAAAAGGACAAAAGGGCAGTTAGACATTTGTATGGTATTAACCTTAGTCTTTTCCATCAATAACAAAATCAAACAACACAGGCAAAATTCCTCTTTTCCATTTTTAGCAGTATTTGTCACATTAAGATGAAGATTTCATAAGAAGTCTGTGAATTAAAACAGTCCAGAAGACAGGTATGGGAGGCAGAAGACAGCAGCGAACTGCAAAATACTCTGTGTTATCTGTGAACTGCAAAATGCCCCTGCAGGAAGAGCACTGCACTGGGGCTTCCGAGCGACAAGATGATGTGAAAAGAGAAAGGCTATAAAATGTGATGGGCAGGGCTGTCTGTAGGCACTTTTGGTTGCCAAGGAAGCTTGCAATGTTCAGAGTTCCCTTGGGAACATTTTAGTAACTCATTTAACATAAGCTGTGGATAGTTTGATGAGCAACAGTGTCAGGGCGGTTCTGTCAGGGAATTTGTTCTCTCATCTGTAACATCACACCTCCAGCCTCTGCCAGAAGTCTGGCTTCCACAGCCTAATAAAACAGTAAATGGAAGAAAATACCTATATTTTAAAGAATACATAATTGTATAATCTATTAATGATTTCTAGTATGGATCACTGGTAAATTGAAATAAGGTACTACTCCGGAAGGTATTATTTTTTAAATAATTTGCCTATTCATCAGTGTGTGGTTAATGCATAAAAAAAAAAAAAAAACAGATTACAAATATTTTTGTGTCATTTCCAGTAGGACACAGTAAAACAATTATAAAAAGAAAACCAGAATTATCTACAATAGCTATAACAGGAACTAGAGTCTGTATAACAATATATGAATTAATTTTATTGAGACAAATTTTAAAAAAACCACAATTCAAAAGTAAGATAGGAAATAACTGATGCAAGCTGAAACTTTTGGTTTTCAAAATGATGAGCAGTTGAATTAACTTGTAGGTTAAAATTGAGTTTATTTTCTATCCTTTTATCTCAAAATCAACTAATAACTTCCAAGATTAACACAATATTGCAAAACACATAAAAGTACAAAAGGATCTTAGAGCTAGCCATCACAAAGCATTTGGGGGAACCAAATACTATTAACAATAAAAATAAAGAAACTATTTCTATTTTTCATGTCAAAGAATATTTCTGTAGGTGGATATAGTTATAAATCACACTAACAAAAATTAAATCTCTCTCAACAGGGCTCCTGTTCAATTTCGCCTCCCAGGTGTTATGAAGTACTAAAAAAATTAATATAATTTTATTATAGAAGAAGAGGCCTCTAGGGACGACCTGAAAAGGCCATGTGGTCAATCCCTCTTCACTGAGGCAAGATTGCATATATTCAGAATCAAACTCGAGAGCATCCAATTATTCTTTCCTTAAAGTCCTATTTAAGAATATTTCTCTGCAATGTCATGTTGCCTATTGTACTCTGAACCAACATTGCAAGTAGTCCATTTCTTCTTACTAGCAAACGGAAATACATTTTTTCATGTAGCAAGCTTACCTCTTTCTGCAAAAACATCTTTGTAAGCACAACTTACATTACAACAAGGCCAAGTGCAAGACCCAAGATCTGTGTTGGGGTAACCTCTGGTATCAATACGAGCTGGGGGATGAACAGACTGAGAACAGCCCTGCCTCGAAGGACTTGAAGGTGCTGGTGGATGAGAGGCTGGACATGAGCTGGCCATGTGCTGTTGCAGCCCAGAAAGCCAATTGTGTCCTGGGCTGCATCACAAGGAACTTGACCAGCAGGCCAAGGGAAGTGTTTCTGCCCCTCTGCTCCTCTCAGATGAGACCCCACCTGCAGTGCTGCATCCAGCTCTGGGGTCCCAAACACAGGAAGGACATAAAACTTTGGAGCAATTCCAGAGGAGGCTCACCAAATTGATTAGAGAGGAAGAGAGCACCTTTCCTATGAGATCAGGCTGAGAAAGCTGGTGTTTGAACCTGGAGAAGTGAAAGATCCAGGGTGACCTATTTGAAGCCTTCCAGTACCTAAAGGAAGCCTGCAAGGAATCTGGAGTGGGACTGTTTTACATGCATGTAGCAACAGAACAAGAGGGAATGGCTTTAAACTGAGTACACTGAGATTACATATTAGAAAGAAATTCTTTACTGTGTGGCTGGTAAGACACTGGAACACTTAGCCCAGAGGAACTGTGGATGTCTCATCCCTGGAAGTGTTCAAGGCCAGGCTGGATGGGGCTTTGAGCACCTTGGTCTAATGGAAGATGTCCTGGCTCTTGGCAGTGGGATGGATTGGAACTTGATGATCCTTAAGGTCCCTTCCAGGCAAAACTCTTCTACAATTCTGTGATTGTGGAAGGTTATTCTTATGCTCCTTTACCCCAATTTGTACATCCCCCTTTCTTTCGGACAGTCCTAGGCATAATGGTGCATGTTCCATTTGCTTATTTAGAACATATGTGGTATGCCCAACATAAATAGTAATTCCTTTTTAGACAGTGCCGGGTACCAAATGCAAACAGAAATGTTATCCTCCACATGTGACGTAAAATACTTTTCAAATCTAAGAGAATCTGGGAATGTAACTGCCTTTTTTGCCACAGCAATACATTTAATCTTGTCTAATTTGTGGCCCCATTGCAGTTGTACATTATTTTTGGCAGCATTAATGCCTAGACAATTTCATTTCATATTTGTACACATTTTATTTATGCTTTTTAATTGTGACATTTATAGTTTGTTTTTATTGATGTTTTCAGGTCAGTTTTCAATTTTCTCCAAATCACACTGAATTTTGATCTACTGAAGCACTCATAACCCCCCCTATCTAACACCATCTGTACACATTCTTATATATACCAACATCGAAATCATGAACTAAAATATTAAATAAAATCAGTCATAGAAAAAACTTGGAAGTACCTCACTTGAAATCCTTCCAACAGACAGTGAATCAACAATATTAAATACTAAATGTAGGTTTTCATCCAACTGTACACCAATTTTGCACTGATAAAATGTGAACCGTACTTCATGAAGTTGCTCATAAGACTGTGTTATATAGTCCCCAGATTGTACTATGGCCTTAATAAATATTGTAGTATTTCTTCCCCCTTATTCACTACAAAGTTAGCATAACAAAAAAGAAAATGGATCGATATAGCATACTATTGGCCAATCAAGGTGCTTTTTACCACTTCTAGTTATTTATTAATGATAATTAAATTATTAATAATGAAATAACTGCTCCACAGACCTCCTAAGGAAAACACCGTTCCATTTTTTGCCTTCTATTTGTTTTCTTTTCCTCCCAATTTTAAATGCTTTTTTCTTTCCTTCAGGAGGAAAGACTCAGGCATGACTAGGAGTTCAGATTACTTCAGTGTTTTTAGAGTAGTTTTAGTTCTTTTAGTTCCTCAGTTCATCAAGCACTGAAGACTTGAACTAAAGTATTCCTCAGTGTCTTCTTTCCATATTTTGGCTACAGTCGTATTTCTGTGCTAAGATTAGTGTTGCAATGTGTTTGGACAATTAAATTTGTAAAGACTGAAGCAAATTCTACTTAAACCTCTTTTGTTTAAATCATAATTTGTTCTTTTTCTCATAAATAATTAACCTATATATTTTACTTTGTTCTATAATACATTCATAAAAGGTTCTTTTTATCTTTTCCTTTCATTACAAAAAACTCATTTTGTCTCTTAGTTTTTCTAATTTTATCCCTTTTTTGTAGAGGTACATTACATAATGAAAGCTATACACTAAGGAACAATGAGTTATGAAGAGCCACATAGTATAAAAGTAATTAAAAGCAAACTATTTAACTGGACTTTCCATTTGACTAGGATGATGGAAGATGTGTCTGTGAGAACAAAGGATAGATTCAAAGAGAACAGAAGGAAAAAATAAATTTGTAGAAGAATCCGCATTCAAGAAAATCTCTGTTATGCACAATAGCAAGCAGCATTCTGAAATCTTATTACTTCTCTGCTGTGAACAAGTGACTGTGAAATTTATGAGCAAATATCATCAAGTTCATTCTTCTTTATCTCCTTGTAAGTGATGAACATGCACTACTGCTACATTCCTTTAAAGAACAGATGTCTGTGACTGATGGAAATCTTCCAAAGAGTAATAACATGTAGTGGTGGTAACTGTTAAATTTCATAGGCAGACAGGGTCGTGTTCAGTCCATGCTCCACATATGTGCGAAAAATTGTTAACAGGGCACTTACCACTAACCTCTGTTAGCAAATAGTGCTAAGGTTGGATATATTTGCTTCTGTTCAGTGCTTTGCTAACTCTGCTCTTTGTTCTTGGAGGCTAAACACACATGCAGCTCACACACAAAGACATGCAAAAACTTACATGACAATTCTTAAAGGGAGTATGACTAGTGGTACTGTCACAGTGTATTAGATAATCCTTGAAGGGTATGCTGCATTAACTAAGATTTCCTATTCTTCTCCTTTTTCTTTAGCTAGACTTTAAAACAAACTGGTTATATCATAGAAAATAACACAGAATTTTATTGAAATTAAATTGTTGAACAAGAAATTTTCATGCAAGAACAAGTTCTTGCATGAAAACATGTCTCTATATGTACACACCTTTGTTAACTGCTTGGGACTTATTTTGTATGGCCAATGGAATATCCTTATGGTTTTAGATGCATTAAAACATCCATATTCTAGGCATCAATATATTCTTGAGTGAATGAATCCAAAAACATTCAAAATCAGACCTAATAAGGTGTAAAAATACTTGCAAAGATTTTTCTTTGATTATCATGAAATCCTGAAAGAGAAAGCAGACCAAATTAATGAAAAAAAAATCTTTGAGATATTAATATGAAACACAGAGCAAATACTGCATTTCCTAATCCAGTGCAGAAAATTTCTATGAGGAGAGAATGGAAAAAAAAATAATGTTTTAAAATTAAACTTTTTCAGCTCTTTATGAAAGGAAATGGGAATATTTTTAACCACTACTTTCAGTGAACCATGAATTTTCTAAATTCTTTGACTTGATGCATCTTTCTTGGGATAACCTGTTGTTACACACCATTAAAAAAGAACATAGTGTTTCCTTGCATAATGCCCCTTACTGAAATAACAGTGAACAATTTATCATTCTGATGAATCTTTGTGATTGAGAATTTTGAGACACCATGGTTCACTGACAACCAGGATTTGAACAATCTTAATTTATTTTGTTAACATTTGTAGTGCCATGGTTTTGTGGCATTTAATATAGTTTAAACACGCTACGTGAATTTCACATGTTTCTTCTCAGAAAGTTATTCTTAAGAATACAACTAATGAAACAGTATAATGTATAATTCATACTTTAACAGTTGTTCCTGCTTCAAAGTGGTGTTCTGGAAACACTTTTCAGATTATTTAGGTCTCAAAGCTATTCAGTAGAATAGGTATTTTCATGATTGTTACAAAATATTGTCATTTCTTATCCATTCTGGGACAGAGCAGGGGAATGGTATTGTCAAACCTCTAATACTGCACTGAGTACTGTAAGACCAGCCTCCTCAGTGTATGCTTTAAATCAGATAAAGATGATAATCTAATTAAAAATCGATCAGGAGGAAAGACTGTGGAAGAGCTAAACATTATGTTGCTTAATATCATTCTAGAATTTCTTTTATCCAAAGTTATAGCTTCTAATTATCTTAGTTCTAGCCCGGAATTTGTTCGTAATATTTTTGTCTTCAAAACAATGAACTTGCTAATGCTGATTGTTAGATGGCCCTAATGTTTTGGAATATAGTAATTTCACTACAAGTTCTTTTTAAAAGGGAAACTCAAACAAATGTGTGTCAGCTGAAACTACATAAGAAACTTAAAAGTAAAATCTTGCATCAGCCAAAAAATCTTGCTAATCAGAAATGTTTACATTGAAGACTATTAGAGAGTCACTTAAATACTTAATTTAGGAACTAGACTCAGTAATGCCAGTTAACCTAACACTTTAATGTATTTAATTCAGTACTAGAAATAGGGCAGTTTATTATTATTTTTTTATTTTCTTCCTCCACATCCTTCTGAGAAGAGGGGTGATAGAGGATTTTAATATGCATCTGGTGGCCACCCAAAGTTGAACCACCACACTGGCTCAGACCAATCCAATTCAAATATATTCTCCTTTATCTATATTATCTGTCCATATTTCATTACAGATTATAACATGTTGTTGTTCTTGTCTTTTCTTTATAGACACAACACACAACACATACTTTAATACTGTTTTTCAGTCATGATATTTTGGTAACTGTAATGTTCATGTTTCTGTTGGCCATGCAATGATTAATTACTTACATTTGCACAATTATTATTTTTTTTTTACTGAATACTTTCAATTTAAAAAATGTCTTTATGAGCTTTTCTTCTCCCAGTAGTCTGTCTCTTGGCATAGTTTTTTATATATCCCTATCTTAATCCAACTGACATTAGTATTAGCATTTTCTCTATTTTATCCTTATTCATTTTCTTTTCTGTAAGTTAAAGCAAATCCATTCCGCTGATTCTCACTTTTTATTTAAATTAGTTTTTAAAAACAAATTAATTATTCACTAGTTTTGGGAGTCCCAGGGTCATTTCTGGTTTTGTTCAGTGACTATTAATATAAAATGCATGAACAGTCTTGACAGCAAGACTGACTCCAGATATTTTAGAGCTGCAGGTAAGTAGACACTGAAGAGCTCTGTGATATTTAAAAGTTGGAGTAAGAAACTGAAATAGAGAATTGGTTACTGTTTTACACAAAAGACTGGAATTAAGGAACATATATCCCATGCAACATAGCACAAAGTATCTAATCCTTTAAAAGTGTGTAGCTTTTGAATATAAGTAAAACTATTATTATCCTACTCTTCTACAAGCTTTTTCCTTTACACTACCCAAGGTTATTGACTCACTAGGTCTAATAAATTACAAATGACAACAATTTGATCTACATTTATCACAGAATGACAGAATGGTTGCAGCTGGAAGGGGCCTCAGGAGATCATCTAGTCTGACTCCCCAGGAAAGCAGAGCAGGTTGTATGGAATCACACCCATGCATGTTCTGAATATCTCTAGAGAAGAAGACTCCACAACCTCTCTGGGCAGCCTGTTCCAGTGCTCTGTCAACCTCAACATAAAGAGGTTTTTCCTCATATTCATAAGGAACTTCCAGTGTTTCTATTTGTGCCTCTTGCCCCTTGTCCTGCCACTGCCATGAAAAGAGTCTGGCCCCACCTTCTTGACACCCATCCTTAAGATATTTCTTAATATTGATAGTATCCACTTCCAGCTGTCTCTTTTTCAGGCTAAACCAGCCCAGCTCTCTCAGTCTTTTTACCAGAGAGAGATGCTCCAGTCCCACTAATCACCTTTTTCAGTACCTCCTTGTCTTTCTTGAACTGGGGAGTTCAGGGCTGAGCACAGTACCACAGATGTGGCCTCATCAAGGCAGAGGAGATGGGGAGGATAACCTTCCCCAACCTGCTGGACACAGTCACTATTATAACTGTATATTGGCTACCAAATAATTACATGCAATATAATTAAAAAAACATACTACGTACTAGAGTAAGAAATAGCTTGAACCCTTAAAATACACAAGTGGTCTATACATATACTATCTGGATAATTAGACTCATTATTCACAGAAAAGTAAGTATAACAATAAAATATCACTATGTGCTGAAATTAAAGAACTGACAATTTTATTATCTTAAAGGGATGGCAATACCCAAGTTAGTACTATAAAGAGAAAATACTACAATACTTAACCTGTAGTGGATCAATCCTTGAATAATGGCAAATTTATCCATTATTTATCCATTTATCTATTCAGATTTTTGTCCTATTTTAGAGAGGAGCTTGTTATCTCCAATTTAGCTACTCAATTTTCAGCTAGATTTTATTTCTTTGTGCTGTCTGAACATTGCAATTATGCTATAACTAAAGAAAACTGCAAGATGAAAGGAGAGACACTTGTCAAAATTTAGAAATCAGTGTTTTTCATTAAAATAGATTTATGGAGAATGAAAGGGGAGGAAAATCTGTGTTGAAAGGAGTTAAACACTGAAAACTCACTGACTTTTCTCTTGAGAACTTCTATCTGCAGATAAATATTTGCCTGACTGTCACATATATAGTCTACTGTAGTACTGCCGAGTGGATACTCCATCAAATTTTTTCAACTTCAGTTAAAATCGATATGTAGCTAATCTGTATTATGATTCATTTTTAAGTGTGGATTTTACAAAAAGTGAACTGAATTTAGATAAAATGTTGTTGACACTGAGTAACAGATTTTAGAAAAGAGATAGGTATACATTACATTTGTCTCACAGTTTAAAAGGGTCTTTAGTAATCATCCACTGAAGTCAATCACTGAAGTCACTAACTTCAGGACTGGAGCACACAGTTTCTTTTCTTGGAGAATTTTATACAGCAAATCTTGTATGTTGGTGTCACAGCACACAGGATAACATACATGAACAGTAAATTCAGTGCATCTGGAAACTTCTGCATCGGATGTGGCTTTGTATCAAGGTGGAGTTTTGACCCAAGCCAGTATGTATGTTGAGAGAAAACACATAATTCTTACATGATCTCAAATATAAAACAGAAGCATACAGAAAAATATGTAAGACTGAAAAATTAAAAAGCAACAAACAAAAGAACTCGGTAACTGCTCACTTCCAGTAGTCTTTTCAAATAAGGCAGATGTCCATCCAGTCTAATGACAGCCATGAAACACAAACAAACATTTAAATGGAATTTTTTAGGGCTTGCAATGGATTTTTCAACAGCATTTTCTTTTAATAGAAATTAAACTTTTCCTGTGTTTTATTATGTGTGCCATATTTAACAAAATTACTATAAATATAATTTATTTGCCTAGAGAGATCAGAAAAAGGAAATGTCATTTCAATGAAGGACTGAAATTTGCTTTAATGATGTTAAGTTTGCTGTAGAGTTCTCAAGTTACCTTTCATTACACCAGTAGGCATTTTTTAAATCTTTTCATTGCATATTCTTTTATTGACTGCTTTGCTCTTACTCATAAGTGTTATCAGAGTTAAATGTACATAGCTGTGAAATACTTAGACTGACAAGAGTATTATACTAATATGCTTCTTTTTTTATTCACCTTTGAAAGATTATATTTAGCCATCAGACTTCATATATTTTCTGCACAATTTAAAATTACACATATTTAACATTTTGTGTTCAAATTCACAGCAACAAGGATCTTCCAAAGTATTTCATAAATTCTGGTAGTACAGCCTTAGATATCACCCAAGATCATGCTGTTGTTGGGAATGGAAAGAAATGTTGCATCACCTGTCTCCTCCCTTATTACTTTTCTGTATCACACCATTGCGATCTGGGGTGACATACTGTATACAAGCATGTCAGCCAAGAAATGAAAACTTGCAAATTCTAGGTTGAAATATTAAAAAAAATTCTACTGATTTAAAGCCCAAACCTAAATATTTTGACTGTTTGTGTACATTTCCATCACATAATCAGACAGGTCAATGTCAGGGGTAACGCATCCAGGCAGTGCAGCCACTTAAGGACTGTGAAAATCCCCTGTAACATGTAATACTCAGTTTTGAATAAATAAGTGAAAATAACAATTCCTAACATAAAAAACCATAATTTATTTACGGAGTGTCGTTAGAGGGAGCCACACTTATTAAATAGATAGAAAGAGAAGGTCCTAGCTTTTGGTTGCTTATTGCTTTAATATTAGAGACATGAATGCTCCTTGTCCTAATCATATCATTTCAAAGGGTGAAAGCATGTAAATAAAATACAGAAAACACACTTTTCTTATTCACAGTTTAAAATATTAATCAAGTATTAATTCACTTAGAAAATTCCAGGTTCTTTAGTATTTTGCAGGCATTGTTTCAGTCAACATATTCTTTAACCAGGTATGAAAATCTTCCTTTTTTATCATGTTTACTTCAAAGCTATGGTTAACTCTGTTAATCATAGTTATGGTTAACAAAGTTATGTTTAATTTAAGGAATATTGATGAATGTTAACGATAATATGCACTGAATGAATACTTCTGCACTATTGCTCTCTATTACCAAAGAAAAACTGTAAATTTTAAAAGTAGGCTTGTAAAATAATGATTTAGGAACTTTTCCTTTTAGCTATAATTTGGCAACTATGCCTAGTGTTTATTTTTATGCTACTTTAAAGATAATGTCCTATTAACACTACACAAGCAAATATGAAGTTGTCTTCAAAAGGAAAAGTAACAGCCTTTCTTTTGATGGTTTCATTAGAAATAAATGAGAAAAGAAAATAAATTCTTGCCTATTAAATGTAAAAATATTGAAAAAGATCCCTAAAAATGTACAAAAGTACAGTACTGGAAATATTCATTTTGCACACCCATGACCTGTGGTAAGAAGGTTATTCTCCTTCAACAGAAACCAGTAAAAGATGTTCAATTACCTTAGAATTCCAGAGAAAAATTAGGCCTGCCTTTAATCTCACAGGGTCTCTACTCTTTCCACTCTTGGCAATGCAGTGGCAAAGAAAGCTTGAAGAGAAGCCCAGAGGACCTATCCACACATGTGGGAAACCACGGCACTGTCCCAGATGGGGTGAGCTGCAAATGTGGGCTGGTGAGAC
Source organism: Origma solitaria (assembly GCA_013397895.1). Classification (NCBI taxonomy): domain Eukaryota; kingdom Metazoa; phylum Chordata; class Aves; order Passeriformes; family Acanthizidae; genus Origma; species Origma solitaria. Next base: position 278,319 of record VZRL01005186.1, on the reverse strand, counting down.
CCAGGAGGCAGAATTCCCCATTACTACACAAGTGCACTAATGTAGTCTTT
>VZRL01005186.1:241717-276270 GCA_013397895.1 Origma solitaria | reverse complement strand
GAGAAGCAGCACCGCAGGGAGGAAAGGCGAGGGGGGAGGAGGGCCGAGCTGACCCTCCGGGCGAGCCCACGCTCTCTCAGAAACCCAAAGAGAAAGGCCCCGGTGGTGTCGCAGGTCACTGCTTTTGTGTGCTAAGGCTCCTCCATAGCCCGATCTCCGGGGCATTTTCTCCCGGGCATCCCGGGATCTGCCCCACCGGCAAGGGGGTTCGCTTACAGCCTGACCGTGGAAGCTTTCTCTGCCCTGATCGCTGCCAGGCGAAGCCTCCCGGGGACACGGAAGCAGCACGGGTACTGCCCCGACAGTAGTTTTTCACCTCATCTGTAACACACGTTGAGGCATAAATAAAAGTCAAATTGGTTTGTCTCAATCCCATAAAAAGTTTATTCATTCCCATGAGTCCCATGGTAATCCAGCTTTCCCGTCCTATGAGTTACAAAGTTATATTTGAGCTTCTTCATGGTGACACTTGAGCGAGTCCTTCAGTGGCTCAGCCATGGGTGGCATGGGAGTTCTTATCTTTGTTATGCTCACTGTTATCTCCTGATTCATTATGTGTATTCACTTAGTACTTTTCCTCTCTTTTCTGTTTACTATTGAGTAAACTATTCATCCCATACTCTCACTCAAAACAGATAGTCCTACAGCCCAGGGATTCACATACCCTTAGAGTTTCCTACATTTTTACAGAGCTGACACCATGACTTTAATCTTATCAGTATACACCAGCTAGGAGAAATAAAATGTTAGCACATATAAAATAAAACATAAAGTGAGTGTAATAATGAACTAAGAAACTGATTAAATTCAAACAATATGGAGGCTGTTGTTGATCATCATAGTGTAAGTATTTTTTCCCACTTACTTATTTTGGTTTTGATTTAATTTAATCAGATTCAGCATAGGTTTTTCAGTACAGAAAAAAAAAAGTGAGTTTTAATCAGTTTACTGTGCTATGATTTTGATAGCAAAAGGAAGACTAATTATATGCTTAACCAACATTACATGTCAATCCAGAATAAAAGTAATATAAGAATATTTTATCCATTAAAATGATAAATGAGGAAGTAATAGAAAAAAGTATCTCCCAGAACAAAGAATTTCTTAAAATCTATACTTTTTCTCATGTGGTGTTTGCTAATATTCATGAAATTTAATCCTTTACATTTTTAATACTTTGCATGGGATGAACAGAGACTTATATTTCATAACCTAGAAGTTTTTTTTTTCTGTAACACAACATATAAGTGATGGTAGAGGCGTAGATATAAGGTGATATCCATTGAGCTTTTCAATAGTTTCTTTGTTCTTTTATTTATTTCTTGGGTAAAAACCTCACTATGTCTCAGTATATGATTCACACATTGCATTCAACCTGCTTTCAGTACATGTGTGATGAAGACATTAAAAGTTGAAATTCATTTTGTCTATGTAGGTCCAAATAAATCTCCCTTCTACTTAACTGGATAATAGTGCTAATTTTGTGGAGAGAAAGTCTTGCCTCATGTTAAGCTCTCAGAAAGTCTTGGATTTCTAATTAGCACACTTACACAATTTTGTCCTTGGTATGCAGTGATTGCAGCTAGCATATTTACTAGCACTAGTATACTTCTGAGACTTAAAAAAGAAATAAAATATGCAAATACTGGGGAAAGATATTAGTGGCAGAGGTTTTGCAAAGACAGAGAGGAGAGCAGGGAACAGACACTAGCTTTGTTATTGTGCCCCCAAAAGAACATATTACTGCTACTCAGGCAGAGGAAACTTCATGATGACAACCAAACTGTCTCAGATAATTTACACTCCTATTCATCTTCCCTAGCTGCTCCTGTTTCAGCAGACCCAAACTCTTGCCAAAACAACAAATACAGTCTCCAATGTTTCTGTTTCGAGTTTTCAAGCATCGAGTTTGCAATGCAACTTGAATCTCTTACTTGATTTATGTGCAAATCATTTCTATGAACTCACAACTGATTGCATGTGCTCAGTGCCCAGGCTCCGCCAAGACACACGTACAATGTGTTAAAGCTGTGCTGCATCTTCTTATTCCACACTCAGGGGCTGTCCTTGCAAACTCAAGAGAGGGAAAGTGATGAAGGTGTGGAGACCATATGAAAGACTGAAGTGAACATATCCTGAGACAAAGTTAAATGCCTTGTTTCTAATCTACCTGTTAAATCCGAAGTTTGAGATAAACTAGCAAATGTAAGAAATTCCACCAGGATACACCTCTAAGTAGAAAACTCAAACATATGGCCTACCTAGCTTCTGGGTATTTAAATTTATTGCAGTGTGCCAACATACACAGTATTCAGTTCTGAATAATTATGAAACAGATCATTAACTGTTCTAAACGGTCATATCTTTTGAGATCCAGGGTGGTATGTGAAATCATGATAACATGGCTATGGATGTAGAAAAAAAAAGCACGATAAAAATGACAAGATTATTAAAAAAGCTTAATTTAGGAAGACTGATTAACAAGATGTATTTACATCACATGGGCAGGTAAAGATATGCTCTGGTTAGAAAAAAGTAAAAATTGCTTGTCCAGATCAGTATCAACATGAAAGAAGAGTGAGTCAATGCCAAAGCATAATTCTCCGTTAATGTTCATGCCTGAAGTCTCTTTTCAAGGGACATGCAGTAAGCAAAATGGATGTAGATATGAAATGTTGGCACCATTCCTGAATTTTAACCCCAAACAGACAAGCAAGTATAAGTTAATTATGAACCAGTAAAACAATTGTATTAAGGCATTATCTCTTGTGTCTTGCCCATTAACAACAGATTTTGCATGACTAAAAACTCTCGGAGAAATAAACAACTCTATTGGGCATTGAAGAATAAAGCTGGTCAGGAGCTTTCTGGAGATTTTTTAATTTTTACTTATTATTATTTGAATCATAAACATTTTTCAAAATATTTTAGACTTGATTAATTTTAAGCAGTGCCACAGAAGAGTTCCAGATGAAACCTAGGCAAACTTGGGTAAGGATGTTCAAAAGAAGTAGAAAAGATCTTACAGTCAATGAGATTTTTTTTTTCATGGAACAAATTACTCTGTGCTTTGCTTCCATTTCTGACATTCATAAGCAAAAGTTAGGCTTAATATTCCTCTGAGAAGGTTTAGTTTTTCCTAAGCCTAGAAAAGCATATGTCTTTTTAGAACTAAAGAAGGGTGGACACACTGCACAGAGTCTGCTCTGATTTACAAATCACTTTGTGGTCCATCACGTGGCACATTGACCACACCACTGCATGTGGGAATTAACAGACCGATTCTGCTAACAGCCTGGAGGTTTCATTTTCACTCACCACCAGGAAAATTCCAGTGCAAATATTATTCTTTCTTGGCCTATCACCAGGTTAGTCAGTAGACAAGATAGCTGGGTATTGTGAACACTGTCTTGCTTGTCTATTTCTCTATTCTTATACAGAAAAAAATCTGCTGGTATCCAGAGAAGAAATAAGGCAATGGCAACAATGCATAAAAGAATCTTAAGAGTGTTTTTTTGTTACAAGCAGCAAATATGGAAATATGGGGGCAAAAAAGAGGGAACAATATAAATTTCTGTAGAAAAGACAATGACCTTGATTAAGATACTAACATGAATGAAATACACAAGACTACTGGCAGAAGTCTGCTTAATGTCAGAGCCAATGGAGCTTGGAATTTGAGGAGGAAGTAATACAAAATTCGTCTAACAGGGTAGCCAGTTGAGAAAAACCTCTTTCACCTTTTGTGAAAACTTGGCAGTGCAAATAGTTTCTGATGAAAATTTATAAAAGATCCATTGTTTTGGCATGAGTATCCAGACAAAAGGTCATAACAGGTAGATACCATGTTTTAATAGTTAGCTTTATACCTCTACTCTCATGAAGAACACTAGATCAAATTTGTTGAAAGTTGTCTTTTCCTATGACAAAGTGAAATTAAAGCTTTTGCTTGGGGGAAAAGGATAAATAGAGGAAAGGAAGTAAATGGACCCTTCACTAGGAGAGGAGGGTCCAATTCTTGGGTATTCTTTTATTTTACTCAAAAACAAATTTCACTCCCAAAGTAGATAGTGACTGATGTTAGAAGGGATGAGAACATAGCCTATATTATCATTACTCTTTAATTTGTACTTACAATGTTAGTGTTGCCTCATTAAGTTCTTTGGAGCCTGTAAAGTTATTGCTTCAGGTATAAAGGATATATAGCAGATAGAATCAGCAATGAAATGCAACCTAAAAGAAGTTGTGTTAAAACAATTCAGAGTCCTTCAGAAAGAAAAAGAGTTATTTTGTGAAAAAAGACTAGAGAATATAGTTTCCTCAGTGAATGCTTCAAGAATAACAAAGAAAAAAAATTAAATGTTGTGGGATACTGTATACCAGTTTTAAGACTTGAAAAAATTCTGCTTCCAAGTACATATTATTTTAAAGGTGTGAGTATAATGTCAGTTATGCTTGTAGCACAGGCTGAGTATTGTCCGTAATGTGACAAAAACATTGTGCTTGTTGTACAAACTATGGAGCATATATGTAGTTTATTTCTTTAGCTCATTTTGCCAATATCATCTGATAATTAAAATAAAAAGAATGTATTTACTTTAATTTCTAAAATACTGGTGACTTAAGTATTTAATTAATTAGAACCGTTTATCTTTTCTATTGGTGCCTATAAGCATACAAGAAATATATGTATTTCTTCGGTTATATACTGTCTTCTGGTAAATAAGTGGGGTTTTGAGAATGACTTAAAAAAACCTAAACTTAAACCCATTTTCTCCATTACACAGTTTAAAACAAAAATGAGTTTAAAACTAAGTTAATAAACAGAATCAGGTGCAGGTAAGCTACCACTCAAAACAAAAATGTCCCAGCAGAGAAATATTTTATATACTCCTTTGTCTTCAAATGTTTAGTTTTGTGACCTAGATTGACAGTTTGTAATGCATTAGTTTACATCTGAAAAAGAACTTTGCCAGGGGAAATGTAATGTTGTCACTTCACAGTTTGTATATAGTATGTTATGCTGACAGATGATAAATTATATTCATGACAATTGCTGCTATTGGTATGGATAAATCATATCCACAAATCAGTTTCTTAGGAGCTATACTCATTTGCATTTCATTTGGAAATGAGTATAACTCTTTTATCAGTTAAAGGCAATAAACGTTTAATTTACAGCTTGAAAATAGATTGATTTAAATAAATCATAATTTTTTAATAAATAATTGGATGGGAAAATACTATTTTTTATTTTTAAAATATCTCCTTTGTTTAATTTTCTTGTTATGCATGAGCTTACTTGGGACTTAACTTTTCTTAGTTTAAAAATGGACATCATTAAAAAAAATTACAAGGTATTCTGTTATCAACCATATTTCAACATTAAAATATGTTGTATGACTGAAACATTGATTTGTGTATGAAAGATACAGAACTGACAAGGTAAGTGTATTCAGGAGATTTTGGATCATGACTAAATGACTTAGTGAAATCTAGTTTGTAACGCACGTGCCTAATCTATCATATATAAATGTGGAACAGCGATATAATTTCAAAATACTGAATCAGTGAAAACCCGTGTATTTAAAGTAATTAGAGAAAATTGGAATCAAGCCTTATGTACTTCTCCTGGTAAAAATGTTAGGGAGGACAGAACTAGTTTTGACAGGTCTTTCACAATAATTTTGCCACAACAACTTAGTCCTAAAGTATCCTGTGATTACCTGGGAAGTGAGTATCGCTCTGGAAATGATAATCCAGGAGAAAATGTGCCATGCGAATTGTAGGATGATTCTGAAAAATATATTAGCATTGCAAACATCACAATTTCAAAGTTGTTCAGCAGATGTTTTATCTATTAGTTATTCTGCCTTTTTGGTTTTTGCTTTCGTATGTGTTTTTGCCTTATAACATTCTTCCAGAGCTCTTGGAAACATGTAAGAAACTAATGCAAAATCATTACAGTCTGTGTTAGGTAACAAAATGAATATTGATGAACTAGCTGTGAGATAAAATATATTATGGGAGACATTTTGCTGCTGAGGGCATCTTGCCATGCTTGCTACCCTGATGTTACAGTGTTTGTTTATTTTTAATTTAATAGTTAATGTTTTGAGGGGTATGTAATGAAGAAAGAACTTTGAAAAATTATTAGGAAAACAAGTTAACTAAAACCATATAACCAGGTATTTGTATGAAATTTTGCTAGAAGATGTGAAACTATAATTTTTTTGCATCATTCAAAAGGTATGTATTAGTAGAATGGCTCAGAATCAGAAAAAACTGACTTCAGAGACAGTGACACAGACTTGTCAAAGTTTTCAGTTAGATAGTTTCTGATTTTTATCTCCGTTATGAAAGAATATAACTCTGTGAGTTTCTTTTTCTGGAACTTTCCCTTTACTAGACTGCTGGCAATCAGGAAATTGATAACTAGTAGTGTAATACAACAGCTTAGCCTGGCTGAGCAATAAGCTTTCTTATATGTGTCCCAAAATTTATAGCATCAATCTTCACTCATAAGTGAACCAGCAGAAAAATCCATATGAATATGAAAAAGCCCACCCAGATGTTATCTAATTAAAATGATGATAAAAACATGAAGTCATTATTTAATGTTCACCATGTACTGAGAATGCTAAAATACAGAAGTGCTTAAATAGGGTGTTTATTACACAACAATTCTGATGATCTTACTTACAAACCATTTTTCTTTGTGCACAAGGTAACTGTCATCAGATAAATTAAAAAGTTGCTTCTTAGTCCTACGAGATGTTGCCTTTTTTAATGTTACATGAACAGAAAAAAATAGTTTGGTATTCAAGCAAATGAATCTGAACAGGTGTGGTGGTTTGGCATTGGCTGGATAGCAGGTGCCTACCAAATCTACTCTATCACTACCCTCCTCAGCTGAACAAGGAAATATGAAAGGCTCATGGGTTAGGGACAGGGGCAAATCGGTCACTGATTATCAACATGAGTAAAACACCCTCAGCTTGGGGAAATTATTTGGATTTATTACCAATTGAATCAGAATAGATTAATGAGAAATAAAATCAAATATTTCAACACCTTCCATCCACCTCTCCCTTCTGAGCTTAACTTCTCTTCCTTCTCTCCCCAGCAGGACAGAGGGATGGGGAATGGTAATGGTTCATCACAAGCTGCCACTCCTTTCTGCTCATGGGGAGGACTCCCCAAACTCTTCCCCTGCTCCAGAAGCCACCCCTGTAGCCTTCCCACTCACCAAAATCTTGCCACAAAAGCACAGTACAGTGGGAAATCTCTTTCATTTGCCTGCCTGTCTGAACTGTATTTTCTATAAATTTAGCAACATAATTCAAAGGCCTCCTAAGCTATTACAGACAAATTTGTTTCAATCGCCTCGTATTTTGTAAAACCTAGTTATCTATTTTACATCCTTCCAAAGTCATATGCATGTCTAAGAACAATTTTGGAACATATTAAATATTAACTATTGTTACAGAGAAAAAGTTTGAAACTGTGCTTATGAATATGAATGGTCAATATATTAGAAATACTGAAGATTTGCAAATAGTTCTCCCTCTATGTCTGACCTGTTTAGCAGTGTTACAGTAACATGTATTTAATACTCATCTGTAGCAAAACAAACATATCTAAAGCCTGACAATTTACTCTATGCAGTGTCTCAGGTAACTTTTCTGTTATGCCTTCCTTGCCAAAAAGGATATTTGCTAGATCATGTTATCCTTTGCCTTACGTTCATTTTCAGACAATCCACACTGGCATCCTAAACATCTTATCATGATGCTTTGGAAGTGTGTGAGGAGCTTTAATATTCCCTAGACTCGTTTAGCTCTGTAACAACCTAACAGATTAGTATGGGATCATTCATTAGCATGACAGAATCCAAGACTGAAAGCGCAGATAAGAGGATAAGGGAGCTGGGCTTGTTTAGCCTGGAGGAAAGGAGGATCAGGGAAGATCTCCTTGCTCTCTACAAGGAGCAGAAAGGAGATTGTTGACAAGTAGGGGTGGGGTTCTTCTCCCAGGCAACAGGAAAAGAGGAAATGGCTTGAAGCTTCCCCAGGAGAGATTCAGGAAGAATTTCTTCACTGAAAGGGTAGCTAAGCATTGAAATGGGCTGACCAGAGACGTGATGGAGTCACCATCATTCGAAGTATTCAAGAAATCAGAGGACTTGGTGCTTGATGGACCCTTGGGCTCCATGACCTTGGATGTTCTTTCCAACCTTAATGATTCTATGATTATTTGAATTAACAAAGTTTTTTTCATTTGTTTTTCTTTATCTCTTCTTCCCGTTCAATTCAGTCTGATGATATCAGGATATAAGATCAAAACTGCTAACATTTTTTACTACTGTTATTACATCTGTGGTGTCAGTTACCTAATAATAGTCTTGAACTGAAGTAAAGTGACATAAACTGTGCTAATATAAACTAATATTTCCTCAATTACTTCAGTAGAGTTATGATAATTTAAAACAGTTGAGATATTTCCTTATTGCTTTAGCAGGCCAATGACAATTCTTATGATAGTCTTATCTCTGAAGTCAGTCCTTAAATATGCTAAGGCATCTGATGCTTTCAGACACCATGATCATTCTTTGCTGTTCCTTATGAAAGCATTTCAGCTTTCACCTCATTGTAATTACTATTGTATTTTATTATTATTTATGAATCATATAACACCACAGACTTAAGTTCTTAGCAAGCATCACTCCCTTTACTGGGAACATTAACAGGCAAAATCTACTTGTGCCCCCTTTGCCTGTTTTTCAGTGATCTGTGACAGATTGTGCATTAATGGCATCATTTGATCCTACCTTGTTTTCTACTTGGTTTCCTAGCACCTTAAACCAGGTTCTCCAGCTCCTAATGACTTTTTTTTTTTATTTTAGTACATGAGTAAATCATCTTTGTCGTCTTTTAACATCATCATTCATATGCTTAATACAGGAAGATATTGTTTCAGACCTTAATCTCTTGCTGTGAGAGTAACAGAGTGGCCTGAGATCAGCTTGTAATATCAGAATTACCTAGTATCCAGTCTGTAGTCTTGCACTGTAGAAATTATTTCATATTCACACTTGGGGCACCCAAGTTTACTCAACCTTGGTTATCATATTATCACTGTATTTTTACAGCTTTTTCTATCATTCTATGCTTGTACTCAATGAATCCTTGCCTCACACTACTGCTAAGTGGTATGAAACCAAAAAATGTGTAGGACTTTTTGAAAACTTTCTACTGTGTAAATTTGAGAGGAGCAAATTATACAAATGAGTTTTCAGCATAGTTAAAATTTTAAACTTTGTCCTTGGATTTATGTGGATAAGTCTGTAAGTCTTATGATATTTTGAATAACTTGAAAATGCTCTGGTTTAGAATATACCAGCAATGAAAATGCTTTTTGTTGCTTTTATTTTACTGTATAATATCCTGGTTTTGTGTAGTGTTGTGCAACAATCTGAAAGAAGCATTCAGTGATGACTTATTCAAGCCATCAGTTTTTGCCCAAATAATCCTTTGAAATATTTTTCGAGTTATTTTTGTCTTTCTGATGTTTGTAATATTGAAACTTCCTTAGCCTGGAAGATCAGTAAGATTACATTAATGTATAAATTTATAAAATACAAATGTACAACTTCCAGATCTATTCTATATTTCAAACAGACATATCAACATTTATAGTGCATATAATACACTATAAATAATGTTAAAATATACATATATATGTTGTGTGTATACACATATACGTATTGATTAGAGGCCTTCTGCTTCAATTCTATGCGCAGGAGAAGTGCAGTTAGGCAAAGAATTTCTAAACTGTGTTGCCAGTTAAATCATATTGACTGCAATTACTGATAGTCCCAGCAACTTTCTGTTGTCACATAGTTTGTTCTAGTGAGCCTTGGGGACAGACCATTGTAGCATGTTTTATGAACAAACAACACTATTTGACATAAGAGAGGTTTGGAAACTAATCATCAAATGGCAAGTTTTCCATGCCAAACTTTGGAATCAGTCAGGCTGTAGCAGATTTCCCTCTGGGCTGCAAAGATCCATTTCTTCTGTCTCCCAGTTCCCATGACCTAATTACTGGGAATATTACAAACTTGCTGCCAGGCAACTCTGAATGCTGCTTTCTATCTTAAAGAATAACAAATATATGGTCCTTAGTAAAACTGTATGATGAGAGGAATGAGAAGGTCACAAAATGGAGGGAAAAAGAAAAGATTCAAAAAATATAGTTTGTACTGCTACCAGAGATAAATTTTTTCAAGTCAATGGGGTGGCAAATAAAACTTGAGGGATCTCATTTTGAGAATGGGATTTGGGCACCAGTTACCTTTTCTCGAGAGGGGAAGAAAAAAAGAGTTTTATAATTTTCATTGTTAGAACTAAAATCTCACAATATTCTATATGATTGTGTTTCAAATTCTGTCATGAAATTAAATTAAGAAGCATAAAGAAGAGAAAAGCATACATTGAGAAAATACTAAGTAAAAGAAATAATTCCAGAATTAGATTGTGTTTTTACCTGAAAACGGAGAAGTTTTAACATAGTCATGTAGACATGTAAAATTACTTATGTTTAAACGATTTGCAGAAATAAACAGAAATAAAATTGATAGGTTAACATCATTGTAAAAAGGACTTGACAGATCTAGAATTTAAATGTGAACCTAGCAGAGCTGCATTCCCATTTCTTAAAATTGCACATATATTCCATTTTTTGGGTAAGCAAATTGTCAGATACGTGGCATGAATTGCCAGAAAATATTTTTATCCCTCATGGACATGGAATTTTTGGGCATTTTTGCTACATGAGATCTTTACTGTTATTTGGTTAAACACATTTTTGTTGAGTAGAGATTGAATATAATTCAAATTACCAGGTGATATAAGATTTTCAATGTGCTCTGTAAAAGAGCCACATAGTGTGCCTACAGTAATTCCGTACCTGCCGTAGTGCAGTCCCATTAAGGAACTTATTTGTAAGGTACATGTTTAAGCTAATATTACACCGTGATGGGTGGATACTGCCAGGGGCACAGTCTTGGAAGTTAGTCAATACTTTTGGATGTTACATGGTTGTTTTGCGTCTATCCCACTATCTTGGAACAAAACCACTTTTGAAACTTCACACTTGAAAAGCAGGGAAACAGAAGAAAAGGAAAAAGGCAAAAAAACCTCTGGAGTTTTCCATCATTTGCTTGTAAAATTATATATGAATGATGTCACAGATGCATACACACAGTCAAGCAGTGAAAGGAATTTATTGACCATTGCTACCTATCTATTTACAAAATGAATTCGAACCATCACTTCCTTAATGTGATACACAATGAGGCACAAAAGAGAAGTTATGCATCTCAAGAGCAACCACATTTAATGAAACCTCTATGAATGTTATGATATTCATATTTTCATTAATTTCTTCACATTGTTATTTTCTCACACATACACAAAAATAATCCAGTTCAGTTCCTATAACATTTCACAATTATACTAAAATAGCAGAACTTCTGAAGTTCTTAAACTTGATTTGCCTTGTAACAGGATATAACACCTGGATCATGCATGATTTTTCTCATTGAATATTAGTAATCAATTTGGCCTAATGATATTTTTCAGCAGTGCAGCTCTACAGGACCACCACCACAATACCTCACCTCATTCTGTCCATCCCAATGATTCTCCTTCTCCTTGTTAGTTATTTCTGACCTCCACTCTTGTTCCCAATGGTCTTTTTTTAAATTTCTAAAATCTTCTGACAAAATTGTATCATTGTCTTCCTGTTCTGCAGTCAGTCTATCCTCTTTTGTGTACCCATGCCACTCTAGCACTAATTCTTCACTCTCTTTACTATTTCTAATGTCTCAAGTTCATTTTATCCCCTTTCATCCTAGTCTATCAATGACCTCATAATTGTGATTGCTTTGACCTTAATGTGACAACTTCTTGGTTGTCCTAACTTTTTTTGGTTCTTTTTCTTTGGTCGGTGTTTGTTCTGTGGTTTTGTATACTTTCTTTTTTCCATTTGTGAACTCTCCCTTTTACTGCCACTTATCAATTATGCTACCATGTTTGTCTTACCTCAGGTTTTTCATACCATGTCCTTTCCCAGCCAAAAAAAATATTTTGGATGCATGAGGGCAATAGCTGCTTGTGAAATTCTTGGAATAGGTGTTATTCTGGAGAACACATTGTACATTTTATAGAATCTTCTATCTGGAGTCTTTCACCTGAAGAAAATTTCAGATGGCCCACAAAGACAAGATGAATAGTATATCAGTAGTGATTCTAACTTAGGATGATTATAGGACTGTAAATGATATTTTATCTAAATTTAAAACGTGTTGATCTGGTTTTCAAAAGTGTTAAATATCACTTGATAGGGAATGGAAAGTGTGATGTTTTTTAGCGTTCCTTTATTCCTGTGTTGTCTGGTTTCAGGCAAATAACTAGATATGATTATAAATGAGGCATACCTTTGTGGCAAGTAATATAGAAAAATAGGATGGCTATACTAGTTTAGCTCAAAGGTACATCTAATCCAACCTTTTCCTTGATAATAGCCAAAAGCAGACACAGAGAAGAAAGCACAAGACTATAAAAATATGTAGCAATAGTTCCCCTGGATACTTTCTTAGTCTCACTGGATCACAGATTTCTGAGCTGTAAATGCTGTGTGCATATTTAAACACTTTCTCTTATCCATCACCTTCTGAAGCTAAAAACTTTTGAATCCACACATGATTCTTAATACAATTCTACTATTCAACATGTTCTATAAAGAATGACTGCTTTTTACTTGTTTTCATATGCGTGTGAATTATAAAGAGGAATATACTCTTTTGATACAAAAAGGAATTATTTTTGTAGTGTTGCTTATAGAAATGACTACTCGTATTTAGGTAGGTTTCGATCCAATAACTGGCCTTAAAGATTTGCCATAATTGTTTCAGTACAGTGAAATAATAGCTCCTAAACAGAATTACAAATACAGAGAAAGGTTTTATGGAGCCTTTATGGGTCACTGACATATTTATTAGAAGCAAATATTGAAAAATTTAAAAGATCAGACAACTACCCTTCATGGATGGTATCAATGATAAACAATGTTAATGATTCATATGAGTCCTAGATACAGCACAGAAATACATCAAGACAAGTGGAATTTCCCTATTTCCAATATATGATAGACATATTATTGCATAATTAATCTTTATTTAACAAAGTTAATAATTCATTTATGTTCTTCCATTCTGGTCCTGTTTTCAACAAGAACAAACACTTCAAAAAAAGGAACAGTCAACATGTGCTACTTGTTGTTTAAGTTGTTACATTCACATTGATAACTTCTGAGTTTAGGTGGTGTCATGGACTAAGACATGTCCTAGAACACCAGAAATATTAAAACTATCACCTTCCTTAACTTCCCAGAAGGTAAATGACAGGTTAAATGATTCTGTCTAAACTTGGAAAGTAAGAACAAGACTGCCTAACTTTTAAATGTATCTTTTTAGTTAAAAAATAGCTAGAGCATGCAAACTCAGTATTGCCATTGGTAATAAGAGTTTTTACTAACTTTGCAAAGCCTCAGGCTGGGCTATGAGGCTTGCCTTTTCTGGACTCAATCTTGACTTGCCTGGAGCTTTGTTTTAATCAGTTAAGCTGAAAGAGCAATTATCCAATGACCATGTGGCTATGAATTAATTTTTGTTTACTTTGGCTTTATATGAGTCTGTGTTACAACCTTGTTAACAAATTCTACATAGACAGGAATATCATTTAGTAATTCTGTAGAGAATGTGTCATCCATGGCCCTCTAATATTCATGAAGCATCTAAGAGTACAGGACTGGGGTGAGAGCAGAGGCCTTTAAAGTATGGATACTGAATATCATATTGGACTTATAAGGATATCAATATCTCCTCTGTTAATAATACAGACTTAGAACCTGAGAAAAACAGATTTTAGTGATAACAGAAAAAGCAAATGTGTCCCACGTATGTGCAGGGAACCATTAATGCCAAAGTCACATGTAACACAGAGTTACAGAAGAGTAAAGAAAGAGCAAAGGATAAAATCTGCTCAAAACCAGACAAAAATGGGCCCAAGTAGAGCCTAGAGTGAGGACAAAAAAAGCCCCATTCCTGGAATGTTGAGAGAATGTCAACAGCTTGTCACAATACCTCAGAACCCATGCTGAAAGAATTGGCTTGGGGTCTCAGAGAATATTGGGAATGGCCATGAAAACATCCTTCCTCTGGTGGATTTGTGGCTGAGACTCATGGCCCACTTAGGGATGGTGCAGTGATGTCTTTGGAAAAGCAATCTAGCAGAGAAGTCAGAGGAGGCTCCCAGCAACCAGCAGGGAGACTCTGGCAGGGCTTCTGCCTGTGGGAACTGCTTTCATTCGAGACTGATCCTGGGCCCTTAACAGCATGACTGGGCCACTAATCTCATTTGTCCAGACAGGGACCCTGAGCTGTGCTCCTGGCCTGACCTCATCCCTGCCTTGGCACCGACAGCCTGGCGCAGTCACTGCGCCGTGTCTGACGCTGGTCACTGTCTCTGAACCTGGCAAATGAGAAACAGGTTTAGCTGTCATAAGGGTTTGGTGGTTTTTGTTTTGTTTTTTAAGATATAACAGCTGCTAACTGTAGCTTTGCTAATGAAGTTTCTTTTGTACTAATTAGAAAATTTGGACTGTGAGTGTGTGTATCAGTGTAAGTGAATTAGCAGTAATATCCATTTGCATTTTGTTCACACTATTAAAATTTGACTAATTTTTTTTCACTTTTAAAGCATTTTGTCTTTCTGCCTGGAATTGTCCTAGAATTGCCAGACTCCTAGCTCATTCAAGCATCAGCTGTTCAGAGATTTTATAGGGTAACACCTGTGGATATGAGAGTGCTTTTCATCAATTGTCTTTGATAATGACAAAACATATTTACATTGTAATACGATAATAATGTCTCAGACTTTTAAACAAATCTAGTTCCACCTGTGACTTACCTAAGTCATGCTCTTCCTTTCACAGTCTTATTCCTGATTTTTTCATGTCTAAAGCAAAGAACTTGAGTATTCATTTAAAAAGAAAGGCATATCCAAAATTACTGTTTATTTTGGTTTTCCCTTTAACTACAAAGAAGATCATGATTTAGAGGTTGCATATTAGTGTTGCCAATGCTTACCCTTTTCAACTTTATAAGTGGTGTCTGTCACAAGACTCCTGGAGAAACTCTCATACAAGAAATATTTGTCATGGTTTCTAAATCTCAAAACAATGCTCATTTTGCCAGATTTCTCCTATTACTACACACATTGCTTGACCAAACTACTGTTACCTTGATTATGTACTCATAAAAGCTTTAGTAAAATGAAGCAACATTTAACCATTGATAATATAATTAAAATAATCACGTCACTTTTTACTGCATGACACACTTCCCCCTCATGGCCTTGCTGTTTAGCAGTCATACTGAAATGTATACACAGGCACAGCTAATCCTTTGCTTTAAATTTTCAGATGTTTTTAAGAAAAATGTATTCCAAAAAAGAAACTCAGCTGAAATGGGAATTTTCATCTATAACAATCTCTGTTTCAGTACATGCTTTGACTTTACTAGTTGCATTCTGGTTGTTGTTTTTCCTAAGTTGATATGAGGAATTCTTAGTCTCCCTCCTTAGTCACTTAGCCTTCATACTCAAGTGGATCCCATTTCTTCCAGTCAGTCCTCTATCCCCAAGATATGTATGCGCATTAGTCATAAAAACAATTACATTTATTTTTCATTTCAGAATAGCTTTAAAATTGCAGAACTTATATCGAGAAATAAGTTATTAAATACTTAAAATTTAAGGCACATAATTATTTTTTCATCATTTCCTTGTTTGTTTATTTTAATAGAAATACAAAGAGAAATTTTTTGCTGTTGTTGTTCAGAGGGCGCTTCTCTAGAGATATAGTTTTCCTAGCTAAAAATATGTGGGGAAAGCACAACCAAGATATTCATTATGAGTACATCTCCCCCTGCTGCAAATCAAACTGTAAGATCATTTTTTCTGTAGATGCAAGTTAAACTTAATAAACTGCATAAATTAATAAGGAAATATAGTAGTGAAACTAACTAGCATCATACATTTAGAAAGCAATACTATATTGTTTCAATTGCAAACTTAATACATTTTTATTGTTCTTTGCTTCATTGCAAATAAATGTATTTAGAAATAAATATTTTATAACAAGAGAATTTTCAGTCTACTTATTAAAAATGTGATTGTATAGTTTTGCACAAAACACTGTCTTATCAATCCAGTTCCCTGCCAGATAAGAGTGGAGAAAACAGGGAGAGGAAAACACAAAAGCAAATAGAGATGGCAATAAAAAATCTTCCTGTAGCTCCTGTTCCACTTTTCCAGAGTGGGCAATGGATTTTCATACAAAGCATTCCACGAAGAAACTATACAGGGTAAGAGATATACAGAAAAACCTCAGCATTACACTTGTAGTACTTTGGCCTTCTTTTATTCATCAACATGAAAAATGATATTTTTTCCAGATTAACAAAATGTATGAGTAAGCAAAGGTGGGCTGTGAAGTAGTATATATTGAGTGAAATCACTGCCACTTGAATTTAGCTGTTTTTGATTGATGTCATTAGATATTTTTATTACTGTCGGCCTTGATAATCTCTCATTTTGGGCTATTTTCCTGACTCTAATTCCAGCTCTGAATTATCTACCTAACTTTTATTGGTTACTGGAAGATCATTTTGTATAGTATTCAGTGTCTATGAGCTCTAAGATTGGTCATAAGAGCAGTGTCTAAAGATGCTATTTAACATCCATTTGGCAAGGTGGTATAAAGCAAAAAGAAAAGGTAAAACCTTTTCTAAGAGCTTAAATGGGTGGACACCCACAAGCTCACTCTGAAATAGTTGCTGAATTATTGCTTTTCTGCTTAAAACTCTTACAGATGCACGGCCTCTCACAGGTATAATAACTTCATACAATCTAACTGATGCTAACCTAAGTTGTATGTTGCAAATTCCTCAGTGCTTGTGTTATCTGCATAAAATATCCATTGATTTATTTTGATTATGAAGAAGAAAAAACAAACCAGCAGAAACCTGAAAAGGCTGTATTTAAAACAGTATCTTTTCTCCCTTAGACTTAGCACCAATATTTCCTGAGGTCACTCTTCCTCTGAAAGCACATTGTTGTGCTGTGTTTTCTTGGTGATGTGTATGCTATGGCACTATCAATGAAAGCAACTAGAAACATTGTATTGTATCTTATGCAACAAATAAATACAAGCTATAGAAACTGGAAGTCTCCTGTAGTACTGGGTCTACTTTTAGAATACATTATATATATATGTATATAAAAATATAAACATACAATGCATATATATATTTAAATATTTCTATATTAAAGTCATTATGAATTGTTCTCTAAACATGTTTTTGTACTTAGAGAACAGTGGAATTTGAGTGGGACTGCTTCACTACACAGAATGAAAAAATGTAAACCCTTGATAGTTTAAGGGCTATATGCTTGAAAAAGGCTATAAAACTACACAGAGCCTTACAATGCTGAATATCATGTGATGCAATGTTTGTATTTAGCATAAAGCATTGGTTGAACAATATAGATTGCAGCAGAGATCTTCAGGTAAAAGAAAAAAAGCACATAGAAGAAAGATGGTGTTGTCTTTCATTTGTATTTTATAATCTGGGAAAAAAACCTAAACCAGTTAAAATATAGCCACCTTTGGCTTGGAAAAAGGAAACAAAAAGACTTCCATTTAAATGTTCTCAAAAGTATAAAGACAGTTTTCATATCTCCATTTCAGTGGTCCAGGAGATCCAAGGCGATTTAAGACTCCCAGGTAAACTTAAGACCTTTAGATATAACTGTCTGCATTGGAAATTATATTATCTCACTATATATTTTCCTTGTCGAAGCATTTAGAAGCTTGTGTAGAGATGAGGTGCACTGTAATTGTTACTATCAAGTATACAGAAAGAGGAAGACTGAATTAAAAAAAAGCCAAGTATAAATACAGATGGGTCTGACAGATGATAAATTTAATTCATCCATGATACAAATTAGGAGCTTAATCAGAGAGGATAAAGCAGGAACCCAAGAGCTTGAAAAATATGCATGATAGAACTAGAAAGATAATCCAATATTTTCTTAATATCAGTTACTACTAATTCACAAAACCTTTAGAAGATAATGATTAAGTTACATATTTGAGACATTGAGATTTATGGTTATAGGCTTATGTTACTGAAATGTGAAGAATTTCTATGATATGTCATAAATTACATAATACTGCTTTATATCAACACGTATTGTTGTTTCATTTTGAGTCTTTAACCTCTTTGCATAACAAAATTAAAAGACTGAAACCTTTTGATTAACCTGAAAATTTATGGCTTCCAGCAAGATGCACCTTTGTCTATTTAATTAAGACTATTTAATTATTTAATTACTTTCAGCTGGAACTATTTTCCAGAAACAATTACGGAGCTGTGAGCAGAGAGAGAGCTAAAATTTCATTATCTCATGAAATATAGAAGAAATAGTATTTTTCAGGATTTCCCAGTTTGAAATATTAGTCCTTGGCTTTTCACTTGTCAAATTTTTTAAAAATGCTTTGATTTGCCTCCTATTGCAAGTTCATGAAATGATCATAGATGAAATGTATTGCTTTGTTTTTTACCAATGTTTACAAATTGAGCAGTACGTACTTTTCCTTACGTGAGAAAGCACAAATAAAGTTCATTTTTAATCACCTAATTGTGTGTCATTTGCTTCCCTGTATTTATATAATGATTGCATCATTATTCATGTCATGGACTGAGATTCAGAAGGGAGAAAATAAGCATGAAAATCGCAGCAACATGTTTTTGACTTGCTGTTTTTAGGAAGAGTACATTTTGTTTTATTTGGTCATGTGTAACAAATGTGTGGTTGAGTAGGCTTACTGATTATGTTGAATTTGCAGGAAATGTGTTTACCTCCAACTCTCCTCTAATGAGCAAGAAACTGGACTTTCTACTGCACTCTGGAGTTTGGCCAATGCTACCTAACTATGAAAAAACAATTGCTATACTTCAGCAACAGCCTTTCAATAATGCAATGTAAGAATCATTATTTATTGTTGTATTGCTGGGTGACCTTTTGGAATGTTCAGAATTTATAGTGTGAGTATTCTCCAACATAACATATTTCTACATTTTTCTTTCATTGTAAAAATTAAGCCCTTTTAATAGTCTCAACGAAATTTCATATGAAGACAGTAGAGTAAGAGTAAACACGCTTCCTGAAGTTTAAACGGTGAAATAAATAAAAGAGCCACCCGGTAAATAGGGCTGAATTCTCAGCCTCTCCAAAATGGTGTCAAAACGCCTAATACTTGCCATTTCAAAGAAAATGGCTCAATTCCATTAACAAGAAAATATTCTAATCCACAAATATACACAGTGGGTAATGTGTTAATAACACCATTATCAGCTGATAACTTGGTGCAGTTAATGTAGCTCAGCATGAGTTGACTTTACCACAAACCACTGTTTCCTTTTAAAACAGCACGAGATCTTGAGAAAAACCTCTCAGCATCTCACTATGGGAACTTAATAAACATTAGTCACCATGGTGCAGAAACAGGGAGGAAAAAAAGGTACTTTATATTTCTTCTGTTTCATGCTGTTCCATTCAACCTTTTTTAATTAATTAGTTCCTTTAAGCAGTGTATCTGATCCAGGGCTCACTGACTCTTACATTATTATGACTGACAGTTTTCTTTAAAAAAAATCCTAAAAACTCACCTCAGCAAGTATGAGAACTCATTACGTTATGCAAAGTTGCATTTCACAAATATAAAACTACCAAATAGGACAATCTGCTACGCATTTTAGTACTAAGATATCAGCAAGAATGCATGAGAAGAGAAAATCTTTTTGGTGGAGCTGCATCTCTGAATCCATAGTATCTCTATTCTGTTTGTATGTCCAAATCATCCCTGGGCTGGATGTGCAACTAACCATCCTTTTTCGGTTTTTTTTTGTTTCCTTGAGTCCTAGTTAAGTTCATATACTTGCAATAGAGGTGTGTTTTAAGAAAAAAAGAAATCTTGTGTGCTAAATAAATGCAAACAAACTACTTGGTACAATGAATTTTCATTATATATCAGAGTTGGAAAGCACATGCAATTTCCAGTTTCATGTTAAAGATGAATAAGGGACCCACAACACAAATGTGGCTTGTTTCATAATCCACTAGGCAATTGATTCCACTGTCAAATAAGGCTGTGTTTTTGTACGTACTTGTTGCAATCCAGATACATGTTTCCATCATGTAAATCATGAGAAGCATAATGCTATGCCTTCATTAACTTAATGGCTAACATAGAAGTATAAAATGAGGCATGTCTTTATAGTTTGTAATTGAGCTTTATTTTATCAGAAATTTGCTTAAGTTTATATTAGGATTTAATTCTACATACCATATTTCTTATTAGATGCAAGAGACCATGCAAAGATTCTGAAATTAATCTAGTGATTTATATCTATGCTGGCTGAATCTTCATTCTATTCCTTTATCATCCTACATCCATCTTCCTCTAGATTATTTCCCATCTTGTGAAATTGGTAGCTATTTTTACAGTTGATCTCACTGAGCAGTAAGAAAGGGTTTTCCTGAGTAGGTGATACCTCTTTGTCTTTTTTTAATTATTGGAAATACTTTATTTTGTAAACAACCATTTAACTTAGATTACTCTGCAGAAAAAAATAAAAGGACTTATTTTATGTATTTGAAAACTGCTTCATAAAAGAGTGGTGAAAACTTTTCAGCATTTGAAATATGATAAGAACAATTAATTGTCCTAAAATGAATCTACTCACTGCTGAAAGGAGGAAAAGTTCAAGACATTTAAGTTTCTTCTATATAGGGTTAATTGCTTTAAGTAAGGATTGAAAGCAGCAAAAGTGTTCCTCTACCTCAGTATAATTTTCTAATGGGTTAAATTTGGAAGATGGCTACAGAATATTTATTAGCTTGAGATGAAAAGTTATTTCATTTACCAATTGTGACCATATATCAACTCATTACAGTTCTAAGGATGTCTGTTAGTCTGTATATGCGCAATGTAAGATCAAGGATATGGAAAACAAATGGACCTTAAAAAACACACTACAATGCCTAAAGTAAAAGTAAAGTAGATTTTTTTGGTTGAGAGTTGAGGGGAACAAATAG
This sequence comes from Origma solitaria, assembly GCA_013397895.1. Taxonomy (NCBI): domain Eukaryota; kingdom Metazoa; phylum Chordata; class Aves; order Passeriformes; family Acanthizidae; genus Origma; species Origma solitaria. The sequence goes on along the minus strand of VZRL01005186.1, from coordinate 254,980 downwards.
GTCTTTACGTAACTACTTGGGCTTCTAAAAGATTGAACTTCTAAGATATACCAAAATAAAATGCCTGATCTCAAAAGCAACACTTTTTTCACAGGGCTAAACTGAATATTTTGGCAACAAGCTAATGAATTTCATTTGGGTTCAAAAACTAAGTATCAAATATTTTATGCCAACCTCATGGATAAATTTTCAATTACCATTCAATCTGAACTTATCCTGGCTAAACTATGGGTATTAACAGCATCTGTACTCCTGAAAGGATATAATTTGCCAATCTAACCAGCATTGGCTTGTTTAATAAAGTATTTTTCGCAACTAGAAGTTTTTGTAAGGCTCAACAATTGTCACTGTAACTGCCTCTACACAGCGTAGGTATACATGTTCACCTGGAGGCAGTTGTACCTGTGTGCCCTCTCAGTAGGTCAGATGTTTGCCAGCTCTGGCAGAAATCCTGTGGGAGCATTGGCAGAACCCTTGAGCCTATATTTGCATATCCTGATGAGTTATAAGGTGTCTTGTCTGTTTGGGACCCTGATAAATGTGTACAAATATTATCTACTCTGGTTATGACAGAGAAGAGGAATCTGAGATGTATGACACTGTGCAGCTGTTTCAGAGTGTTCTGGCTAAAGGAATAATCATATATTCCCAGAAAACCTGACAATAATTTTACCATACTTAGGAATGTGAGGAGCTTGATCCCTCAGCTCTTTCAGAAGGGTCAAATTCACATTTAATCATTGAACTTTTAATGTGTTTTCTACTTGTAGTTACAAACTACATATTTTGTTCAAGAGGGCTTTTTGTTTTGTTTTCAAAATAAAGACCATTCAAACAAATGAATTCTTTTATGTGAATCTTTCTTTTTTTCTACCACAACTTAAAATGGTGAAAATAAAGCAGAATAGAAAACCAAACTGTTTTTGAATGGTGAAAGCAATACCTATGACTTCATGTATTTTGTCACCTGGCCAGCTGTTCTGTCAAAGTGTTTCACCTCCCCTTCCCCAAGTCCTTCCATATTTCAGTAATACTCATCCTAGGCAAGAAATAGCAGCATCAATTCCAGTCTGCAGCCAAATTTGAGCTAATCAGATGATGAGAATGTGTGTGCCTTTGGATAGAGAGCTAATACTAAAAGAAGTATGCAAACAGATTTCTGCCCTCTCCCTTTCAGGGATGCCTAACTTGGGTCTTTATATGTAAGTGGTCATTTCCTAGAAGATTAAGTTGTAATTTTATTTGGTATTAGTTGAAATTAACCAATTGGCTCAGAAAGTTATTAAAAACAGACAGTCAGATTAAACAAATCTTTTTAGTAAACAGGCTAAGAAAATGTTTTCTGCTTTGCACAAGATGTCACACCCCTGTGAAGCTGGGAATGATTTTCACAGGTGAAAAGCATAAGAATAACAATTTTTGAGGATACGGGAAAACTATGAAAGATGTTTAAGCATATTGGCAGCAGCAAGTGACATTATAATAAAGATTAAAGCCATATCTGGTTTTACAAAAAAAGTGAATTGTGAAATATTTTTCACTGCTGTCATTTTTGTTGTTTTGAAATGCAAATATATCATGATTCTTTACTGCAGTCTTTAGAATTAGGATTTTATTCAGCTAGAAAGAATAAGATGTTTGAATTACTATAGTAGGTTTAATCATTTTCAGTTGCTATACGGCTGTATTATTTTAATATTTGATACAAGTTTCCAGAAAAATAAAAGCTCTAGACAGGCTAAATTGCATTTGCTATCAGTGAATAGAGTAACATACAACAAAGTATAACTTATGGATGATCTGCAAGTTAAAAATTTCTCTACTTCTCCATCAGATTATAAACTTTGGTTTTCATCTCAGACACTGTAGGAGAACAGTTTCCTTTGCTAAGGGATAGAGGAGGAGAAACATGTTCTCCAGCAGGAAAAGCCCGCTGAAAAAATGGAATTGAGGTCATTTTACATATATACACACAGATTGCTTAGTCCATTGTGCTGTGGATGTTAACATCACTTTCCTTTTTAACATTACTCTGCCATTTCACTCATATATCTATTTTCAACACTTGCAAACTAACCTTCAATTGTGAATTCTGGGAATGATGCTATCACTTGTTCTATGATTCCACTGCAGAATAAAGTGTACATTTATGGGACAAGCAGTTTCCCAAGATGAGGCAATGGACAGCACCTAACAGGTTCTTCTCATGCAGAAACACATAGTTCAAAACCAAAACAAATAAGGTTACTTTTGAACCTCCGTTAGCACATTGCTCTTGATAGTAGGGTAAGTAAAATTAACAAGACCTATAGCGAAAAAGAGGTTTATATATGAACTTCGAAGGTTCTTCTTAGAATTTTAATAATAATCTATTGCTTTAGTTTGAGCAGAAGCAAGTGATTTCATTCCCATTTTTGGTTCCTCTTATAGTCTTTCACAGAGCAGTTATGTACCAAAATCTAGAATTTTTCCTAAGATTTATGAAAAGTTTTGCTTATATTTTCCAGATAAATAAATAAATATAAAAGTATAAACCATAATATAGGATTTTAACCAAGAATCATTTTAGGTTATTACTTGCTTTGCTAAGTGCAAGGATATCGTTCATGATATGTTAAACACAAATAAGTATGGCTGTCACTTAAGCAGCTGCTATTCGATATGAATGTGGTGTAACTGTGGCTCTTTGTTTTTTGTCCTGTCAATAGATCAGGATAGAGATATAATGTTAGCCTTTTAAAAAGAATTAATATGAACCATGCATATACCCTAGAGGGACTGTTATTTTCCTTAATTATTTCTAAAATATCTTTTTTTTTCATTATGGTTAAATAAGAATTCAGAACCTTTTAACTTAAAATAGATTATCAAAACAGCGAGAACCTTAACTGAACAGTAATTAATAATTTTTGAAAGAAAAACAACAAAAATCTATAGGGGCTAAGAAATATCAAGTACAAAATAATCAGACTCTTTTATTTTGCTTTGTTTTCAACTATTTTTTGATAGATCTTTACAAAACTTTGGAGAAAATACTATCACAAGCCTAAGGGTTATCTGAAGTAAGTTCTACATCATTACCGTTCTGCGAGATGAATATGAGAGTTAGACATTTAGGGATTTTTGCTGTCTACAGTTGTATCAATGGAGGATGTGTGGTAACTGCACATGAAGGTCCTTAGAACATAAGGATTAACTGATCAACTGGAATAATGCTTCAATTGAAACCTCTTTCCTCATATAGATCTACTACAGTTTATAAAAAATATTATGTGCAAAAATAAAATTACCACATATAGGAGGAACAAACAGTATCATAATCCAGCAAATTCATTAATTCATCCACAAGGTTTTTGTCACTGGTTTTCTTAAGGTGTCAAGATGGACTCTATGGTTTTTAACCTGAAATATCTTGACCTATCAGAACTACTGCACATACATTGATCTGTGAGTGTTTTGCATCATCTTGTTTGAACTAGATTTTGATTTTATTTTTTCTTTTATTTGAAAGGAAAATGATCCACATCTCTTAAAATTGAGAGGGATCTAGAAAAAAAAATCCATGTCAATAGTTTTCTGCATGTTGGATAGTAGATACCTAGCCAAATATTGATACTGCTGGTTCCACCACATTGTGAGTAACATCTCACTATGATATTTTATTAAATATGTAAGTTCTGATCAGATCAGTAACTATAAACAATGGCATACAGGGGACTGTTGCTGAGTCAGGCCTCTTAGTTTTATTATGCAAATCCAGCAAAAAAACTTATCACATAAAGGTTTGGTTTTTCCCTTTAGTTCTTCCTGAAATTATGTACATATTATATATTCAACTTGTTACAAAATATCTATTTCATAATTTTATTATAATATAGCTTAAAAAAATCTGCTAACCATTCAGTGATTGATGATAGGAAGAATTGCTCCATTCTTATGCTAAGTACTTGACTCCTTCAAAAATATTGAGCTATTTCCTGACACCAATAAGTAGTAAGGCACAATTTCATATAATGACGCTCTATGGGCAACTCTAAACTGCAGTGTACTAATTTTGAAGTAAGTGTTATTGTGACACAAAAGAAATGCTTTGTTTAGTGATCAGGTTCAAATTATAGAATTGTGGTGCCTTTCCTGCTTTTATTTGCCTTATCCATGGCATAGGTACAATCAAAAAAAATGACTTGCAGGCTTTAAACATTATTGCAATAATCAGTAATGCTATTTGAAAATCTCACTACCTTCCTAATCACCCAGGAGTATAAAATAGTATTTTCTGCAGTCTTTTTCCACCATATTATAGATCATCAGAAATGAAAAAACCTGACACTTTCAATGCATGCCTTTCCAAATTCCTCTTCATATTTATAAGTACCCTCTCTACATTTATTACTTGAGCTGACTCTGCAGTTAATTCCTGTTTCAAATTTTTCTACACTTTAATCTTACCTGCCCATTCTATTTCGCTATGCCTTTTTGTCTTATGTTACCAATATTCCTTAAAACAATCATGATATTGCATTAAGTATATTTTTCTCATTTGGCTGCTTTTAACATCTCACGTAGGGGTTGCTCAAAGTCTCTGAAAGCAATGGTAAAGGCTTCCATTGGACTTCAGTTTAGTTTTGTTATATAAGAAAAAACTAATTAAAAAATATAGCATACTCTGCTGCCACATGAAGTACAAGCTACTGTGTAAATTTACATTCAAAATGTTATATAAGAAATTTATTGTTAAAGTCAGTGCTGCTGTTATCACTAGTGAAATGCCATCTGCCAAGATGTAGCATATCTAGAGTCCATTACACAATTTTCACCTATGCCTTCTCACAAGAAATTGCATTTTTTAATATATCATATATTCTGATTACATTGTTTATTTATCTCTGTTCTATGTATGCTTGATGTACTTCCTAATAAATTTAAAGCTGATTTTACACACTGCACTGCTTGGAATAGTAAACTGGCCTTTTATTTTGTTTCAGTGTCAAGTGTAAAGTGTAAAGACCAACTATGAAAAAAATCCAGGGTAAATGTGATGAAAGTAGCAGGATACCCTTAGTTTCACATTTCTTGTCCAAACAATCTGATCATTTCCAGAAAATCTCATCAATCAGCTTTTAGTGATCCCTCTTAGAACAAACTCAGTCTCAAGGCTTAAGCTCTGTTTTTATATTGTTGTGCCTGAAAGATATAATCATCTGGTTCTGCTGACAAACAACATATAAATTAAAATCAGACTAACCAAAATAATTCAGGAAATGCCTGTCTATAAAAGAATCCAATGAAATAAAGATATTGCTACTAGCATTTTACCAGGATAGTTACTAAGCCAAATATATTTCAAAATTTTTATCAGCATCTCCATAACCAAAAATTTATCCACAGAAAACCATGTTGCTAATAGATAAGAAAATGGTAGCTACACCAATCATATGAAACCAGACTGGTTCTTTGATAAATTAGGCCTGGTAAAGCAAACGCAGCTGTATGTCCAAAAGCAAAGTCATTTGGCATCACTTACTGAAAACTGAATCAATCTGTGATCAATATTTGTGATTTAATTAAATGGGTTTTATTTGAATAAAACATCTCTCTCTAAAAATGAGGAATTGGTGTGAGTTTGTATAAGAATATTAGTTTTTATGGAGGAAAAAAGAGCAGAACTCCATCTACCTCTCTTTTCCCTTGTAATCATAGAAAATAATAAATAGATAAATTTAGGCACATGCCTTTCAGATTTCAGGGGAGATGGCCTCTGTCTCTAGTGTGCATAAAAGGGAAATGTAAAAGACTGCTTTACCCTAATCTGACAGCAATTTCTTACTTTCAGTAATAGTCTGTTTTCCCCTTTTGTTTGAAATACACACTTTCCTGCTCTCAAAAAAAATAAAAAAGTATTCTATGTGTCAATACTTATGGAGAACGAAATATATTTCTATTATCAGTAGATAAGTTAATTATTATTTTGCTTTTCCCTCCAGGTTTCTAAACGCTTATGGCTATTTTATATTTATATTTATAGTTGTATGTACCATTGTGCCTTCAAAGGTAACACAAACTGTAAACATGTTTTTGAATAGGGTAATACAATGTAAAACCTTATGGTCCAGAAATACTTCCCTGAGACCATTTTCACAGTTCTCATTTAGAAAGGTTAGAACTCTTAAATAAAAACTATCTTCTGACTGCTAGTATTAAGTTAAATTGCTTCTTATATGCTTATGTTTCATTCAGTAAATTGTTTTCTGCTAACATGAGTGAGATCATGTTACTTTAACATTCCCCCAAAATAAAAAGTCTACACATAAAGAGGAAACTTGCATGGCGGATGAAAGGTCTGTTAAATTTCCGTAGAGTTACAAAGCTCAGCAGAAACTATTCCCTGAGTTTGCAGAAAGAGAAAAATCATTCCTACAGTTGCAAGTTTTTGAAGTAAAAACTTCCCAGCGAATAGTGAGAACTGAGCCTGCAGGAACAAACAAGCAGATTGCTAAACTTGTAACCATGTTATTTAATAAATCTGTTAAAGCAACTTGTTACTTCAGACAGCTGGTAATGTGGAGCAGGATTGCATGTGTGGATGAGATCACATGATTCACACTACCTAAAATCTCCTCAGCTCACACTACCTAAAATCTCCTGAGTATAGTAAAATGATTGAGTTATCTAGCACTTTCACTTCTCTAGGAGGCTATATTTATCAAAGCTGAACAGCTTTAGTAACTGAGAAAGCAGTGTGGTCTCAGATAGTGTCACTACAATTCTGATAGTTGGAACCACCTTCCTATCTCATATGCTCACTACCTCTCCTCAGAGATACTCGTTTATTCTTATCTGACATGTCATACTAGGTGAAGGGTAGACTGATAAACTTCAGGAAGGACTATCTATCTTATAAGACAGTGCTGCCACAGTACTGTCCGGAAGCTTAATAAAAGCTTATTGTTCCTCATTTATCCCAGAATTGCTACCATATCCTCTTTCACACATTATTTATTAGCTTCACAAAATGAGTATTTTTACTCTTCTTTTGCGTGATAGACTATCCGTTCTCCTGAGCACCTTATTAATTTTCACAGCTCACAGTATCTAGTTTGAGTTTGTCTGTCTCAAACATTTAAAACTATCTGGCCAATGTTTCAAGCCCCTATCTGTTACAACTTCTCATTTGAACAGGTCCAGCTGCTTCATTTCTTGGTTTTCAAATAAAAGAACAGAAAACTACATGTTTTTCTTTCTTCTGCATATGCTAGGCTGGAAAGAAAATGTAGTAGAATTAGAAACTATGTTAAGCAATCAAGAAACACAACATACATTCAATGCTAGAACAGTTCTTGTTTATTACCTCTATTTTGATAAAGAAAAAAAGAGTGGTAAAGGTCTTACAGAATGATTCACCACGTGGTTTGCAGGTCAAACATCCAACCAGCAAAAACTATAAAAAAGAAAATGAAGTACTATTTGTAGCTGTTAAAAAAATTAGATACACGAATATGAACTACAGGTGGGTTTGCATCTCTGTGGTGTGCTTAAGGGGGTAGATGATACCTCTAAATCCCTACTCATAGAGTAAAATGTTTTTCCATATAATATCATGTGGGAAAGAAGCACCTGTCTTTTTTCCTTTTATTCTGTGACTGTCCATAGAATTTGCCTAATTAAATTTTACTAAAGCATCAGGTTATCAAGTCTTGGTATTATAAATTATGCTGTCTGTACTTCCAATTTAGTTGATAGCCTATTTACATGACCTGCTAACAGCTCCTATATTTTCATTGGTATTTTTACAGTAACACTATCCATATCTTTTTCTGCAAGGTGCTTTGTGATAGTCTTTGACAATACTCCTGGCAGCTCTAGCTCCCCATGTGACAGGCACAAAATGTTCTGCAGGTCTCACTGGCTTCTATTCATATTTGGGTCTAAACAATAGAGAAGCCAATCACTTATTCAGGGAAGAGGGGTCGTGTTTTGCATTTCACAATGTCTAAATAAATATTCTGTGAATGTTTTATGAATGAAACAGTCATATTTTATTTTTAGAAACACACTGATTTGATATTCTAAATACTGTTTTTAAAAAGTCTACTGTTTTAAGCATGCAGAAAGTAAAAAATAATAAAAAATATCTGTTGTGCTTTCATTTTTCTCAGGGGCTTGCAACACAAAGGGAACTTTTGGTTCTAACAGAGTCTTTTGATGTGAATTTTTCCTTAGATTAATTCCAACTTGCTTTTTTCATCCTTTGCAGTGAATATGCTAATAGAATTTACTGAATACAGCTCTTTTTGTAAGTTTCTGCATTTTTCCTTTACTGTAAGCTGTAAATCAATAGTAACTGATTCCTGGGGCCAAATATGTTGACAGCAGCTTAATCAACTTGTGTCCATGTTACTTTCAATGTCACCTCTAGCCACAAGGCAGTAAATTCTTTCAGAGCATTTTTCTTTGAACTGTTCTGCTATATTTTCTCTTTGTTTGTTTTAGAACATAATTCTGGCCCTTTCCCTCACAAAGTGCTTTTAGTCAGCAGTTTTAGAGAGTACCTCTTTCCTCCAAGCCCTACTTGTCTTCATGCATTTCCTTTACACTTTCCCTCCTAAGAATTTGTACTAGTTCTTTTTGGCAAGATTAGTATGCTTGATAGTAATAGACATCTTATGCTTGAAAAAAACTTTACTAAGATTTAGGTAAATTACTCCCCTTTTGTGCCATATATGTCTATCTGTGTGAGTTATCTGGCTAAATTCCAGTCACCATCCATCAAAAATCCAACATGAAGTAAATTTTGTATAGTCATCAATTGGAAATATTACTTTGGAGAAGAAGTTATGAAAGGAGAGAAATAAATAAATAAGAATATTCAGTATTCACAAAGATATATTCACAAAGATAAACCTCTAGTAAGTCTTTCCCTTTGTTAAGTCATATCATTGTTTGTAATGAATAGTCTGGAAATGTTTTGTGTATCACCAGGTCATTAACAGCATCTTCTGAACAACTTAATTTGAAAACTTAAATGTAACGTGTTAATGAACACAATCACTAAAAGATTAATTTCCCTAACAAAAAACTTTAATCAGTCCTCCAAACGACTGGATGTAACGAGGAAAATGCCCCACCAATTCCCCAGTAGACAGGAGTGTCACTATCTTAAATCTATAAGATCTTTTATTAATTTTAAGTGCAAAATAGGAAAGTGATACAATTATAATGGTTTCATAAATGTATCCATGCCACCCAAGAGTCAGCCTTACAGTCACTTTGTTAGGTTTAGTCCCTAAAATCACTACAAAAATATGCTTCTTTCTCTGGCAATTCAACAGAAGTTTCTGTCTTAGAAAGGAACTCATAAGCAGGAGCCACTCATACATCAAACATTAAAGTTCATCTATGACATTATTGTTAAAGAAGATCCGTAATCTGTGGCTTAGCCTTTTTTTCCTTTAAACCTTCTTTCTTTTTAAAACAAAACTAAATCCATGTCACAGGTGGAACAAAGTAAAACCCCGTAGTGAACATGGGTGGTAGATTAGTTTCAGAATTTACAGTTTTGTAGAGAATTTAGGCTATTCTACTAGCGTGTTCACCTTCCTAGATGGGATCCAGACTTACTTTCCCTAGATCTGGCCTTCTCCTCCCCAAGTGAAGAGACTGTTTTCAGTCAGGCAGAAAGTCATGTTGGCTTCTGTTGTGCACCTGTTTGCTGTTAATAGACCCAGGTGTTACTAGTTAAGCTCTGGGCCATATCCAGACAAATCTCCCTGATTTCACAGATCTTTTACCACTTCCCAGACTCCTTCTTCAACACAGGTCTTCACCTTCTTTCCAGGACTTTAAGATCAGAGTTTTCTCTGTCTAAATAGTGCACATGCAGAACCTGCGAACGGCCTTATAATTGAAAATTGTCTCATTTTTTGTTATTTGGGGAATTCAGGACTTTTTTCTTTAGCTCACGTTTTACCCAAAATGTATAGCCAGCCTAAACCAATTGCAGCTAGCAAGCAGGCTTCTGCTTGAGAGATCAGAAGATCAATTTTGAACATTTATACACACAATTACATGGTCCCTGTCAGTGTCCACAATCTGAATTATTTTTTGCCTACTACAGCCTCCAAGCAATTTTTTAATTTTGAATGTGACGTTCAGGTGTGTGCAGTTACTAAAATCACCTAACATTCAGACAGATACAGTTTTCTGATTTGACTTACAGTGTCAAAAATCAAGAATGTGTTTTAAGTGGTAAACTCTTTCCTTTTGATCAGTCTAGCTTACAATCCCAGCATGTAACCTAAGTCATCTTAAAATAGAAGCTGAAAGCCAGCAAGTAAAATTAGTAGCTCAGGAATCAAGACCTTTTCCTGAAATGTGCCCTTTGTCCAGTTCAGTCTATTTATTTAAATCTGTTTCTTCCACACCTAATGCAAGTACAGGAGCTATGTGTTCTCTGCAAATGTTTCCTGAAGATTGCTTTAAAGATCTTTTTCTGACTAGATTTCCATTTCAATGCACTGAGAAAGCAAATATTTCTCAAGGTTTATTTTTTAAAATAGAGTTCTCCTGAATATGGGCTGGGAAAAACTGCAGCAATACATAATAATTCTAGATAGTTTCATACTATCAACTAGCTGCTGTATTTGGGAAGGCACAGAAGAATTATGTGTGTAGAATATGATATGTAAACCAAAACATATTCTCTTGAATAAGGGGAAGTCAATTTCATTTTGCTCAAGGAGGAAGTCTTTGAGGTCAGAGCCTTTACCTATTCTTTCTGAAAGTTTTATCTTTTCAGTCTTAAACCGCAAGAAATTACTCTTTTAATTTCTTTAATTCAGCCTGAAGAAGAGAAGGCTCAGGGGATCTCATCAATGTATACAAATGTCAGAAAGGAGGGTGTAAATTGGGGTGGCTGCCTGGCTACCAGAACCTCAATCAGCTGCTCTCTTGTTCCCCTTTTTAATGGGGCAAGGGGAGAAAATAACATGGAACAGCTCATGGATTGAGATAAAGAAAGTTTAAAAGGAAAAGCAAAAACTGTGCATGGAAGCAAATATAAAAAAGAATTTTGTTCCCTGCCTTCCATCAACGTGAAGACATCCATCCCCTTCTTAGGAAAGAAAGGCTTCAACACGAGTAACAGTTTCTTGGAAAGACAAATAACACAATAACACAGGTCTCTGTATTGTCCCCTTTCCACTCAGTCTTTATGGTTATGTCATAGGCTATTATAGCTACATATAGGGTCTGGAATACCACTTTGGTTAGTTTGGGTCAGCTGCCCCCTGTGTCCCCTCCCAGCCTCTTACCTATCCCCAGCCTACTAACCCTTGTAGGAGGGAGAGGTTGGAGAGTGGTTAAAGTGAAAGTCTTGGTGCTGTCTATTTATATCCAGCAATAGATGAAATACTGGTGTGTTACCAATGCTGTTTTAGCCACAAATGCAAAGAAAGCATCATATGGGCAGTCATGACAAAAGCCAACTCTATCCCAGCCAGAACCACCACAAGAATACAGAGACAGTGGTATCCAGTGACAGGACAGGAGGCAACGGTCAAAACATGAAATACAGAATGTTCTATCTGGACATAAAGAAATTATTTTTTAATGTTTGGGCAGATAAGCAAAACTACAAGCTGTCCTTGGAGAAATTCAAAAGCTGTCTAGATGTGTAAAAACCCAAAAACTTGCTTAATGACTCTCTTAAAAGAGCTTACTGCTTGTCCATGTACTTTAACTCAGATGCACTACAAAAATACTGACAAGATATTCTGAAGAGGTCAAAACAACAAAAAAAAAGCTTTACTGGCAACTTCAGAAAATCATAGAACTTTGGCAAAAACTTAGAGCAGCATTCAGTCAACATAAAACATTCCACAAAGCTCCAAGTCCATCTGATTTTAAGTTACTTAAAACTCTGAAAGGAGGGAATTAGAAGAAGAAGGATGAAGAGGGAAAATATATAGAAAAGAACAAGTATAGCTACCACTCCTAGTCCCTGTGGAGTTCAGCTGATAGAAATTTCCAGAGGAGGTAAGGTCAAGATTTGCCTTATGTCCTGAGTTAAATCTGCTCTAGCTTTCCTGGGCCCTTCCCCAGGTGGAACTTCCATTCATCTGGCCAGTGTGGGGCTAGATTGGGGCCCCAGGGGCAGGTGTGGAGCACTGGGGGTTGGTGGCCGCTGCCAGGCTGGGATACAGGCGTGGGGGGTGGATGTGCAGAATAGGGCATCGCCTTACCAGGGAAAGGCCTGACCTGCCCCTTCCCCTCACACATGCACCCAAAATGTTTAGAGCCAGCAACCCCTCCAGTCTCTCACAGTATGCTCCTCAGAAACTTGCTCTGGGTGCCCCAGCTTGAGTAAAGGATTTGAACAAGATGACCTCTGGAGGTCACTTCCAACCCCAAAAACTTTGTGATTCTGTCATAGTATGTAAAGGTAACTTAGGTGTAATAGGTGTTTCATTAATATATGTAGAATCTTCAATACAGCATTCCAAAGGGGAATGTTATTGTCTATAACATGCCATTACTTTATGTTACTTTATCTTAATTTCAAATAAAAAGATACAAGATACAGGCCAAAGAATTACAACGACCAATCAATTAATTGTAAATAATGTGGCGAATGGGTACCTGCCTGTATACCAAAGAAGTGTTGAATGGAATGAGAGAACTTTTGTGGGCTTGTTAGTATGTCAAGGTCACAATGGTAGATCTAATATTTATTTAATTTTTTTTTTTTCATGTGAGATTTCTACAGTAAATAACAACTCACAGGGAAATATATACAAAAACTTTATGGAGAGATTTAATGGAATTTTCACCCTACAGTGGTGCACACATGAGACACATACACTTACTTGATTATATAGGGTTGTGGTAGTTTTGCCTGGCCCAGTTTTTGCCAGTGAACAGGGTGGGGTACAAAGATGGTTCCTGCATGTCCTGAGTAAAGATTCTGGAAATTTTCCACCATGTCCAGCAGAGCCAGTCTCTGATGGCTCTGAAAGTGATGGACATGCTACTGGTAAAACCTGGGCCAATTAGAGATGTTAGTTACACCTCTGTGAAAACATATTTAAGAAGAAATCAAAACAATGTGAGCACGCACTTCTTTTTAGCCAGGGAAGGAGGAGGAGGAGGTAAAAATATGTGAGGGAGAACAACATGGAGGCACCAAGGTCAGTGGAAAGGCGGGGGAGGAGGTGCTCTAGGCGCCGGAGCTGAAAACCCTCTGCCAGCCGTGGTGAAGACCATGGG